>CM056049.1:118177438-118547438 GCA_029574335.1 Rana kukunoris | reverse complement strand
GCAATCGCGGGTGCCCGGCGGTGATCGTTTCCCGCTGGGCGCGCGCGGGACTCGGGGGACCGCCGGCTACACGCGCGTGCGCCCTACAAGCTGCTAAAGGGAGGACGTAGAGCTACGTGCTCCCGCATAGCAGTGCCACCGTCCCGCAGTAATATGACGGCGGGCGGTCGGCAATTAGTTAACCAGTAGCAGCTGGGGCTTCCACTCTAGTTTTTGTCTCCCCGGAATTCATAGCCGACAACTCCGAAGAACTATGTACTGAGGCAACATCCTTCATGTTGCTCCACAACAATTCTTGGGACATGGTCTCGAACAAGTCATCATCCCCCATATCCGACAGAGAGTCTAATTCAGAGTCCTCCCACTCTTCTGCCGGCAAACATGTATGTACAGTACCAGGTACTTTTTCCCTAGATGTCTTACCAGTTCCTGACATGGACTTCCCAGAGATATCACCTCTCTCGGGGTCCGGTTCCAGCAGTCTCTGGGGTGGGCCTCTACCGCGGCTGCGGGAGGCCTTCACGTATCCCACCTTCCTCCGGGCCAGGTTTAGTGAAGATAGGTGCAGCAAAGGTGGATACAGTCTGAATTTTCGAATTTCAGAATTTCAGAAAAAAAAATAAAAAATGAGACGAAAACTGATTTTTTTTTCCGTCAGTGCATATGTCTAGAGTTTAGCGCACACAGAGGAGGGCAGCACATAACTGATTTGTAGTGGAGCACTGGAGTAGTGGTATCATGTCATGGATAATCACTGTAAATACAATATAAAGGACTTTGTGTCTTTGACACCTAATAACCACTGGAGCACCGGAGTTGCAGGTTATCACTCATTGAATCTAAAGGAAAAGTTGTATGTATATATATATATATATATATATATATATATATAGAGAGAGAGAGAGAGAGAGAGAGAGATAGAGAGATAAAGGGGCATTAAATACCAGGAGTGTGCTACATACAGAGTGTGGGGTTCAGGAGGGGGCTACATACAGAGTGCAGGTTTCAGGATGGTGCTACGTACAGAGTGCAGGGTTCAGGAGTGTGCTACATACGGGGTGCAGGGTGTAGGAGTGTGCTACCTGCAGAGTTCAGGAGGGTTCAGGAGAGTGCTACAAGTAGAGTGCAGGGTTTAGGAGGGTGCTCCATGTAGAGTGGAGGGTTCAGGAGGGTGCTATTTACAGAGTGCAGGGTTCAGGAGGGTGCTACATATAGAATGCAGAGTTCCTTCCCCTAAATCAGGGGTGGGGAACCTGCGGCCCGCAAAACTATTCAATCCGGCCCCCACCGAGCTGTCGGAAGGAGCCGATGTTTCCCTTGTAGTTCCGGCTCCTTCTGACAGTGTATGCCACACACTGGGGGGGTGTCAGGCACCCCCTCCACAACTGAAGAGGACCTACAGTGTAGTGGAGACAGTGGTGCAGTGACAGGCAGCCAGGGCTGGGCTGCTGGTTATTTTATCCTGTCATTTCATGTGTGAAGCAGCGCCGTCACGATACCCCCCCCCACTCGCGCACAGCTGTCCGCTCTATCATCCACCCAGCACAGAGCCGGCCCTATGATGGGACCCAGCCGGCATATGGAGGGAGCAGCAATCTGGCTGGCAGAATTTTAAAGTTAATACGCGCGCCGCAGAGAGAGCAGAGGAGCCGTGCCGGCGGCAACCGGCGCCTAGCAACCAGAGGCATTAATGACATCAGCAGGAGGAGCCGAGGAGGCCGCGACCGCCACAGCATTCACAGTGCGCTGCTCAGCCTCCGCCTCCATCTCGAGTCCTGCGGGCCGTGGGCGGTAGCGACGAGTGAGAGAAGTGTGTCAGCGAGTCAGTGGGGTGAGGACAAGGAGGAGGGAGAGCCGCCTGTGCAGCGCTGACTGTGCTGTGGACAGTGGACCGTGGACGGTGAACCGGACTGTCTGACTGACAGTGTGAGCCAGCCAGCCTCTCAGAGTGACTCTAGTCTTAAGGTAAATAAACTTACAGTTGAGTAGTAGTAGCTGTGGCAATGTAGCATGTGCTGGGGCCTGGGCAGCTCTTACTTCCTGCTCATCATATTACTGTGCATCATCATGACTCTTAAAGAAAAGGTAACTAAACTTACAGACAGTTCAGTAGCATGTGGCATGTGCCAGGGCCTGGGCAGTTCTTACAGACGGTCTGTCTGTCTGCAAACTTTTATTCATCATTAATTTGTCCAGTGGCCGGCAAAATTTTTTTTTGGGGAGGGTCGCAAACGAAAAAAAAAAAAACTATTGCAGCCTCAGTGTGCCCATCATATGCATACCATCCATGCCATCAAACGCAGCCACTGTGCCATCAATTGTCACCACTGTACCATCCATGCCATCAAACGCAGCCACTGTGCCATCAATTGTCACCACTGTGCCATGCCATCAAACGCTGCCACCGTGCCATCAATTTTGTACGGCCCCCGAATGATGTTACACAAATCCAAATGGCCCTTGGCAGAAAAAAAGTTCCCTACCCCTGCCCTAAATCCTCACCCTTTATAGGATTGTATACCCCCTTCTATAATAAGTCCCTCCATCACCCCTCCCCAGTATAAAACCAATTCCCCTTCCTGTACAAATGCCATTAATGCTTTTTTTCTGGCCCTCAAATCTCTTCTCTAATTTGCCAAAAAGGACCTCAGATACAGCACAACTTGATGCAACAGGTGAGATGTTCTTGCTTCCAGGCTCCTCCTCATGATCTGTCATAAGAGACATCTGAGCTGAGAAGGAGCCTAGTGGAAGCTTCCTTGGCTCTAGTGTGACACGGCAGGTTTGCAGTGAGAGAAGGAGCTGTTGAGGAGCCTAGCAGAAGCATCCCTGTGTCTAGTGTGACGGGGCAAGCGGCGATGATAGAAGGTGTGGATGCCAACAATCACAACGGGGTAACGCCTGGCTGCCCAGCAATAGTGATGCCATTGGCCCTCTTAAAGCACCGGAGTATTGGTATGACACAATCATAAAATCTTTTGTATGGCACATTTTCTTTACAGATTTACTTTCATACGATTACTAGTGTTGCTCACGAATATTCGCTATTTCGAATATTCGTATTTTTTCAAATTTCGCAATCAATTTCGCAATCAATTTCGCATTCGCACTAGCGAAATTTCGCAATTTTTTTTTTTATAAAATATAGCGAATATTCGTAAATATCGAATATTTGTGATATTTTATAAAAAAAAAAAAAATGCGAAATTTCGCTTTTTTTTTAATATAGCGAATATTCGTAAATATCGAATATTCGTGATATTTTATCCAAAAAAAATAGCGAAATTTCGCAATCACTTTCGCTTTCGCATATGCAAAATTTCGCTATTTTTTTTTTTTTTTATGAAATATAGCGAATATTCGTGAATATCGAATATTCGTGATATTTTATCCAAAAAAAAATAGCGAAATTTCACATTAGCGAAATTTCGCATTGGCGAAATTTCGCAATTTTTTATTTTTTTTTATAAAATATCACGAATATTCGATATTAACGAATATTCGCAAATATTCTTCGAAATATTCGCGAAATATCACAAAATCGAATATGGCGTATTCCGCTCATCACTAACGATTACCATTTATTTAAAAAAAAAAAATTTGAAGGTGATGTCTAAAGGGAATTCCACCTTGTAGGTGGTACAGACCCAGCCATTTTCCTATGCGTGAGTTGCATAGTGTGACAATGCTGCTCCACCACATATTTTGAATAGTTAGTGAGCACTGTCACCCTAGGAGAGGAAGTGTGTTACTTGCAGGATCACTGGGTAAAAACAAGAGAGGAAAGTCTGTGAACAATTTATATACAGTAGTTTAGATACAATTTAAAATGAAAAAAATATATAAAAATTACAGGCACACGACTGGTTAGTTGTGAACACAATCAGTGAAAATAAAACGTTGCTAAGTGACTAGCCTCTACTTGTTTAGTAATGTAAATATTAATGTGTTATACATAGTTACCTATGTAGTGGTGTTACGAGTTACTACATCCACACATATTAAACCTTCTACCAGACATCCATACATCACACGTCGTAGACAGTGAAAAGCCTTTTGCTTTGTTTTGTTATTTTATTTGGGGGATTGAACTTGGTTGGGGAAAAATGATATGGGCTGCCCATGGGCTGCCCATAGGATGAATTAGTATTTGCAATGTTATAGCGGTTCATTCATTACTTTAAATGTTAGGCCCCTTTCAGACGTGCAGACCGTATGTCCGCTTTTTCATCCATCCGTTTGCTGATGAAAAAGGGACATACATTGGTCCCTATGCGATTGCGGGTGTCCGATTTTGCAGATGGAAGAATGTCCTATTTTTTCATCCGTCTGCGGATCAGATGAACACGGACACACGGTCCGTGTTCATCCTCTCCCCCATAGGGGAGAGTGGAGAAAAGACAGGGCAGTCCCTGTACAGTGTGCGGAAACCGCCCTGTCATCCGACGGCTCAGCAGGGATTTTACGGAGCGATCCCCGCTGAGCTTACGGACACACGGAGGTGGATAATTACTAATCTGCCCCGTATGAAAGGGCCCTAAAAGTGGTTCATTACTTTACATTTCTTCAGTTAGGACCAAATTGGCAGACTCTAATCTTGACAGCTTCACTTTAGAACATTTCCCAACTCTGCACTCTCCCTGCAGACTTTTACCTCCAGGACACTTCTTCTCCTGCACATCACTTTCCTGCCACAACAAAAGTACTCCTGTCCCACCATTTTGAGCTGACCAGGCCTCACTCTGAATAAGTCCTAGTAGTAGTTTCAACTGATGATCCTTAGTAGGCCGGGGGCCTGCAGTACCATTACTTGTGGACATTACTTAAAAAGGATATTTGATGGTGGATTACTGATCTCAGCAAGCCCAACTTGCAAATCCTGCCCGCCCTCATGGCTCTGCAACGATTTTTTTTTTACTAAAATTGTTATAAATTTTTCAACAACAATTCCATTTAACAATATATCACATATCAAAAGCATTATAATAATGTAAACATCAATATCTATATCCTATACACCCCCCTCCCTAAAAGAAGAAAAAAAAACAAAGGAAATTGTCCCCTCACCCCCACTTATTCCCTGTGACCCTTTCCCACCCCCCTATAGAAAAAAAGAAAAGGGGTCGGGGGTAGGGTAGGGATAAAACAATTATTTTCCTTTCCCCTTTTCTTAAAAAAAAAAAAAAAAAAAAACTTATATAAGAGGCTTCTAAAGGGCCATTTTGGTCCTTTATATCATTTATCACTCCTATTACCCCGCCACCCTTCCCCAAAAAAATAAAAAATAAATGATATCTGAGGCTTCTAAAAGTGACCCTTTTCCACCCCCCTATAGAAAAAAAGAAAAGGGGTCGGGGGTAGGGTAGGGATAAAAAAAATATTTTCCTTTCCCCTTTTCTTAAAAAAAAAAAAAACTTATATAAGAGGCTTCTAAAGGGCCATTTTGGCCCTTTATATCATTTATCACTCCTATTACCCCGCCACCCTTCCCTAAAAAAATAAAAAAAAATGATATCTGAGGCTTCTAAAAGCCATAATACCCATTTATAACTTACCCCCTTTATCTCACTTCCCCTCTTCCCTTTCAGACAAAACAAAACAAAAAAAAAGTGAAAAAACAAAACAAAACAACCCCTCCCTCAATGCCCCCCCCTCTTTTTATACCCATACAGGTGGGGGTTAGGGGTAGAGCCACACGAGCATTCATAAAAAAAAGAAAGAAAAAAAGAAAAAAAGGGGGTAGAAGAGAGACAATTTTTTTTTTATTAAAATAGTCTCCCCCTCACATTCTCTCCCTCCATGAGCATTTACCTGGAATTTCTGCAGCTCCTTATATTATTTTATCTCTGGTGAGCGTTGTTCCCATTCTGTCCATATTTCTCTAAATTTATCATTTCTATTTTTAACCATAGAAATCCATCTTTCTGCCTCCATAATTAAATTAACGTCTCTCTTCTACTCAAAAATAGTTGGTCTTTTCTTCTGTTTCCATAGTGTAGGTATTAATAGTTTTGCCGCATTTAATAAGTGAGGCGTAATACTATCTTTATATGATCCAAAGGACCTCCCTGAACCATGGAATAAGAATTTTAGAGGGGTCAATTCCATTTCCCCAAGAGACAGCCTTTCAACCCAGGGGGCAATTTCTTGCCAAAATCCTCTGATCTTTGGGCATGACCACCACAGGTGGAGTAAAGTACCCTCATGTCCTCATCCCCTCCAACACCTGTTGTCTGTATTCTTGTACATCTGTGCCAGTCTCACTGGGTTTCTATACCACCTTGATAGAAATTTATAAGATATCTCTTGAATCTGTGAGCTTATCGATGTATAGTGTGAGGAGTCGATTAGCTTTTTATTTTGTAGAGTGGTAAACCTGTGGTTTAGCTCTCCTTCCCAGTCTCTATTATAGTAGGATGTCATTTTTTTCCGGGTCCCTAGGACTAATATATACATTTGAGACAGTAAGTGTTTAGCCCTTGTTTTCTTCACACATTTAGTTTCAAATATAGTAAGCAAATTTAGAGGTCTTATCACGGTTTTCCACTTGTGAAAGAAGCACACTAATTGATGGTAACTCCATTCCACCATTGGAACTGTTCCCAAGCTCCACCTCAATTCTGGTAAGGGAGTCAGGATTCCACATGGGGCAAATTTGCCGCATGTAGTATCCCCGTCCTTCCCACAGGCATTCATTGATCCTACTTCCTCACCTGGAAGGAACCACGGGAATCCCTCCAGCGGAGGTAGGGGAGATATCCCGGGGGCATAATCTCCTAGTTGGTTTATTTTATCCCATATCTTTAACTGCTTGCCGACCAGCCGCCGTCATTTTACTGCGGCAGGTTGGCTCTCCTGGGTGAGAGCCGTATCTATACGTCGGCTCCTTTTGCGGCCACTAGGGGGCGCGCGCGCGATTGCTCGTTACAGAGTGGGGACCGGGAGCTTTGTGTTTACACACAAAGCTCCCGGTCCTGTCAGCGGAGGAAATGCTGATCTTCTGTTCATACAATGTATGAACGGAAGATCAGTGATTTCCCCTAGTGAGTCCACCCCCCATACAGTTAGAACACACCCAGGAACATACTTAACCCCTTCCCCGCCCCCTAGTGTTAACCCCTTCACTGCCAATGGCATTTTTATAGTAATCCAAAGCATTTTTATAGCACTGATTGCTATAAAAATGCCAATGGTCCCAAAAATGTGTCAAAAGTGTCCAAAGTGTCCGCCATAAATTCGCAGTACTGAAAAGAAACGCTGATCGCCGCCATTACTAGTAAAAAAAATATATTAATTAAAATGCCATAAAACTACCCCCTATTTTGTAAACGCTATAACTTTTTGCGCAAACCAATCAATAAATGCTAATTGCGATTTTTTTTTAATGAAAAATATGTAAAAGAATACGTATTGGCCTAAACTGAGGAAAATAAAGTTTTTTTATATATTTTTTGGGGATATTTATTTTAGAAAAATGTAAAAAATATAGATTTTTTTCAAAATAGTCGCTCTATTTTTGTTTATAGCACAAAAAATAAAAACCGCAGAGATGATCAAATACCACCAAAAGAAAGCTCTATTTGTGGGGGAAAAAGGACGCCAATTTTGTTTGGGAGCCATGTCGCATGACCACGCAATTGTCAGTTAAAGCGACGCAGTGCCGAATCACAAAAAGTGCTCTGGTCATTGGGCAGCAATATGGTCCGGGGGTTAAGTGGTTAATGTATTATGAGTTATGAGTGACGTCCATTTTGAGAGCCCTCTGTCTACCTTCAGCATCCAAGGTGTTCCTGCCAAATTCCTTCCTGCCATTGTTTGCTCTAATGTTATCCAAATTTTGTTTGAATAATCGTGGTTCCAATTCAATATATGTACTAGTGCCATTGCTCTATAATATGATGCTACATCTGGCAGCCCCACTCCGCCATCTGACTTTCCTCTACACAGAATATCATAGGCTAATCTGGGGCATTTATCATTCCATACAAAGGACACAAAGGCCCTCCGTATGCCCCTAAAAAAACTCTGTGGAAGAGAAATTGGCACTGTATGTAAGAGGTAAATTATTTTAGGTAGTTTACTCGTCTTTATTGCATTCACCCTTCCGAACCAAGTTAATAACTGACCCTTCCATTTCTGAAGGTCCTCCCTTACCCCTTCCATCAAGGCACCATAATTCAAATTGTATAGAAGTTTTGGGTCAGGCGTTATATGCGTCCCTAAATAGACCAAACATTTTTTATTCCATACAAAGCGATACCCGTCTTGCAGAGTCTTAACCATACTTGAAGATACATGGCAGGGGAATAGTATAGATTTCTCAAAATGAATAAAAAAAATTGGATAAAATAACAAATTTAGATACTTCTGGCATCAGAGCAGGTAATGAGGTCTGTGGTGCGGACAGGTAGAACAACAGGTCATCGGCATATGCCGATACCTTATGTTCATCCGGCCCAATACACGTTCCCTGGATTCCATTGTTTTCCCTTATTTTACAGAGAAAAGGGTCTGCAACGATTTGACACAACTCTCCATAGTCTCTCCCTCTGGCTTTGCACCCAGCTCCCCATGCGGACCTGCTTCTCCAGCTCCTGTTCCAGGACACCTCCCCATGACCGTGTAAGGAGAGGCCCCTGAGCTTCTCCGTCCTGAGTTGCACCCACCCAGATGAGGGTTTTCCTCCTGCACGCTGTATAGCACTCCATCCTTTAGTTCACCCAGCCGACAACTCCTCCCCCAGCACGCTGAACATGAATATATGTAGGAGGCCTACCAAACCTAGTTGGGGATTGGTCAGAGCTCCTCACATGTATTCCATGTCACTACAACTCTCAGCCCTGCCCCTCTTCCAAAATATTCTCACTGGAAGCATGGGAGGCACCCAAAAGCTGAACTACATGTCAATCACCTACTGTTACAGAAACCACTCCCTGCCCCCAGCTCAAAAACAAACAGGCCTAGCTTGCAACATAAATTTGCCTGCACTGCAGAACATACAAAACACTACACTTCTAGCACCTACCTATGGTAGAGGGTGCTACACCTACCTGTATATTTAGGATTTGCATCCTCTAATCCTTGATACACCAGCTGAAATTTCAGTTCCTACATTTGCACTACAATAATCGAGAGGGCAAGAATCTGAAATAATTAAAACAAATCCTCTTATGTGTTGTATTCCAGGTACTGCTGTTGGGTGCGACAGGTACAGCTAGGAGGGGTGGAAAAGATTTTTATTTATGTTGCAAGAGGAAGATTTTTGTTCAGAAAGTAGATCTAAATCACAAATTAAGAACCGCAAAGAAGTCAAAGAAAGGCATCAACTATAATTGCAAAAAACTAATATATTTTTTTCTGAATATTCTTTTTAAACGGTGATCAACTTATTTTAATCTGTTTGACATCTAAAGAGAATGGAATTTTGTATGCTACTGTAGACAAAACTCTGTGATTGCTTCACTCCTAATTGCCTTTAAATAATAAAGATATCAGTCATTTGTCAGTGTTTGGTTTAAGAGCCTGGTGGCTCAGCATGGTCTCCTACGTTTTAATGGATTATACTTGCTGCAAATTAAACTTGGTGTGTATGCTATGATGACCTTTTGCTTCTAGGCATATCTGTCTGACAGTACCAATTATCAGTGTTCAGGAAAATTAAAATCTTGAGTCATCTGTAAGGTACTTTGCACAGTTCTCTCTGTTGAAAAAAGCTGAGTTGCAGGGGCTGGAGAGAACAGGATATGATTTTTAAGATAAAGGCCATTTAGAGATAAATCTTCATCAAAAGACTGCCGCTTGTTGTCAGATCTCATTTCAAAATCTCGAATAAAAATGAAGGGCACTTTGAATCATACATTCTAAAGGTTAATTATTACAACCTCCCCACAGTAGTTTGAAACTTTCAGATATTACCATTTTTCATGTTGTGTGGGAAAAGAGATTATCTTACTGGAAACATTTTTTGAATGTTCAGACAATGAAAAATGGCATGTGATGGTATGTATATTTTGTCTATAAATGTATCTAGATTTAAAGGGTTTGTAAAGGTACATTTTTTTCCCTAAATAGCTTCCTTTACCTTAGTGCAGTCCTTCTTCACTTACCTCATCTATCAATGTTGCTTTTAAATGTCCTTATTTCTTCTGGGAAATCCTCACTTCCTGTTCTTCTGTCTGTAACTCCACACAGTAATGCAAGGCTTTCTCCCTGGTGTGGAGCGTCATGCTCGCCCCCTCCTTGGACTGCAGGAGAGTCAGGACACCCACTAACACACCGTTCCTTTCTCTAGCTGCAACATAGAGAGCGTTCTGACTCACCTATAGTCCAAGGGAGGGGATGAGCACTACACTTCAAACCAGGGAGAAAGCCTTACATTACTGTGTGGAGTTACAGACGGAAGAACAGGAAGTGAGGATTTCTCAGAAGAAATAAGGACATTTAAAAGCAAATTTGAAGGATGAGGTAAGTGAAGGAGGACTACACTGATGCCGCGTACACACGATCATTTTTTGTGATGAAAAAAATGACGTTTTCTGTGAAGTAAAAAACGACGTTTTTGAAACGTCACTTTTCAAAGACGATGTTGCCTACACACCATCATTTTTTTCACAAAAAGCGAGGTTACGTTCACCACTCTTTTCCATTGAAGCTCTCTTCATAACTAGCTTCTGGGCATGCGCGGGTTGAAAAACGTCGTTTTAAACGACGTTTTTGCTACACACGGTGACTTTTTGTGAAACAAAAAACGACGTTTTGAAAAACGACACAAAAAATTCAAGCATGTTGGAATTTTTTTTGGGTCGTTTTTTTTTAAGACAAAAAACAACGTTTTGCCCACACACGATCAATTTAAATGACGTTTTAAAAAACGACGTTTTTTTTCATCGCAAAAAACGACCGTGTGTACGCGGCATTAGGTAAAGGAAGCTATTTAGGACAAAAAAAAATGGCCCAGATTCACGTACATCGGCGCATTATTGGACCGGCGTAGCGCACCACTTTTCCGTTAGACTTGCGTAATCTAGCCGCGTAATCCCGCGATTCACGAAGCTTTTGCGCAAGAGATTGCGCAAGCGTAAGGTTTTTTCCGGAGGCGTAAGGAGGAGTAATACAAATTGGGAGGGACGTGGGCGTGTTACATTGAAATGAGCCGTGACCCCATGCAAATGAAGGGCCGGCCGACTCGCGCATGCGCGCGTGAAGGAAACCATGTCAGCTCCGTTGTGCGCATGCTCACAACTCGGGAGCGGCGCAATCAGTGAAATTGGACATGGACTAGGGCAACGTTGTGAACTACGCAGACAGCATAAATAGACACACACAAACGCACTTCCATTGCAAAAGTACATCCCTTTGTGTCCCTTCCCATTGAATCAAGTGCTTTTGCTCTGTTGTTCGTTAGAGTGTGTTTTGTAGTTGTCAGATTAGTGTTCTGTGTGATCTAGTGCTTGTTGGTAGTTTTGTGAAAGTGAGTTTTGATAAGTGTTTTTTGACTGTTTGTTTGATTGATAGATTTCTGAGCGTTTGTTTTCTTGCTTTATTTTTTCATCTGATTTTTTTGTGTCTGTTTCTTGCTGAGTGCTAGTGTGATTTTTGGGTGTTCTTTTTCTCTTTGTGTGTGTTCTTGTCTGATTGGTTGTGCTTGTATTTGTGACTGATTTTTGGTGACTGCTAGTGAGTTTGTTTGGAAGTATGACAGAGAGAAAAAGAAAGCTTAATTTTACAGTGGGGGAAAAAAGAATTCTTGCCCGGGCCATTACCGACTATGGGCGTTTTCTCCACGGCCCGCAGAGTGCCACCACCACCCCGGCCAGGAGGAGGGAGATATTGGATATGATCACGGAGCAGGTCAATTCATCGGGGGAGGGGGAGACACGGACCCGGTCTGGGATTGAAAAGAAAATAAATGACCTCCAGCGTGAGGTGAAAAAAAAAACTGGCCGCAATAAATGCCCATGCCAGGGGCACAGGAGGGGGCCCACCATGCCGGGTTAGATTTACAGCGACGGAGCGTGTGGTGGCCCTGACCTTTCACCGGCATGAAGTGGAGGGCCTGCCAGGCTTTGACACAAGTCCGGTCCCCGCGGTGCCAGGTAAGGTTTTTATTTCTCTCAGGTGTGTAGCATGTGTGGGGGAGGGGGTGAAAGGGAATATGTGGCAAGTGTGTGGATCCTCCAACCTGTGAATGGTTTGTGTCATCCACAGATGTGCAGGAGGGTGCAGGGCCATCTGGCCTGACCGCTCCAACGCCAGGACAGCAGCCTAATGAGGCCCCCCCAACAAGGCCAGAGTCCGCGGAGGAGGAACAAGAGGAGGAGGAGGATCATGCGGAGGACGATCATGAGGAGGAGGAGAATCATGAGGAGGAGGAGTCCATGGCAGGCACTGGCCGTTTGGTTTCTGCGGACTCTTCCCCTCTGGCTGCAAGAAGCCTGCCCTCCCTAAGGGTGAGCCCCCCCCCTCCTCCCCCAACATGGCTCCCCTCACAAGGGCCTCCCCTTCTCCCCGGCCACAACCATCAGCAAGAGCCAGGAGGTCATCCCAGAGCACCAGGGGGGCGCCCAATCTCCTGCCCGCCAGTCTGAGAAGGAACCTGGCCACCCAGACCCGCCTTCTGAGACAGCTCTGCCAGACTATGGGGCGGGTGGATCAGAGCCTGTCCTCCATCAACGATAGGCTGGGTAACCTGGACTCCCACTCCCGGGCCTCCACAACCTGCCTAAATGACCTGCAAACTACAGCAGCAGGCGTTGGGCAGGATGTGAGGGCCCTTACCCAGGCTATCCAGGGCAACACGGCAACACTTGGTGCTGCCCTGGACAGAATAGCCGTGGCCTTGGAGGGCAGGCCGCCAGGTGGGCAGATCTCAGGGGCTGCTCCTCCTTCCCCGGCTTTTCCCCTCCCCCATGCGTCTCCCCTGAGGGTCCGGGGCCGTGGCCGGGGGCGCCCCAGGCGTGGCTCAGGCAGAGGGCATTAATTTTTTTTTCCCCCTTTTTTTGGTTTGAAAGCATTTTTATTTTTGTTCTCTGCATTTTTTTTTCTATGCATTTTTTTAGTATTTTGCTGACATTTTTGGCATATTTTGGGTTGTGAATGATGTTTGAATGTGGGGGTGACATTCCTGCTGGAAAAGGGGTGTCATCCTCAATTTGGGTGGAGAAGGGTTCCCCAGGACCAGGGAGAAGTGATTCCCAGGTCCGTGTGAATGGTGTATGAATGTACAGTAACATAATTGGAGCCTTGACGTGGCGTTACTGCTCACCAGTCTTGCATGGTGGACTGGTGCCAATCCAATTTGATGAGGATGTGGGGTGTGTGTGCTAGGGACCATAGTGGTGTGCATGCATGCATTCTCATTGTGCCATGATTAATGTGTGTGTTTAACGTGCAAAGATGCATAATGTGAGCTGGCATGAGATGGGGTCATGAGATGGGGTCCCAGTGCATATGCAGAGTCACCTTGAAGGGAAAAGACAGGAGGATGTTAGTCATGCATGTGCCACTTGTGAGGTGTGCATCACGGGAGGGGATAGTCATGCCTGACTCCCATGTCACTCACCAACCAGCCAGCTGTCCCCATACATGTTCTGTTTGAAATCTGTGGGGATGGGGCTCTGATTGTATATGTAGCTGTCATGGGTGTCATGGGTGGTGCCATGTGTTGGGCTGCTGATGTCCTCCTGCAAGGTTGTGGTAATTCCACGATGGCATGAGGGGTGAATCTGACGATGCGAGACACCTCAGAATCTCTCATGCCAAAGATGTCTATGCGTGTGTGATATATCAAGTGAAGAGTGAGGGGCTTGTATCAGATAAGAATATTGTATTAGATTAGATTAAATTGTAAATTTTATATAAGCCAAAAAAAATAAAAATAAAACATCTCCCGTGCCCTCCTTAGTGCCATCCTCCGTGCCCTCATCCTTCTTTGTTCATCTAAAGTCAGTAGTATAGCTATGCGCGACGATGCCCCTGGCATGTTGGCATACAGATTGTTGGGCAACACGTGTGACTGCTGAACTCCTCACTAACAGTGTTGCTTTATCTGACAATTAGACTTTTTTTCAAAATTTAGACCAGCTTTTAGGTCCTCTAACTTTAGACAGAACATTTTGCAGTTGCGCACATCGCGTAGCCTGCGCAGCAACTGCGTTTTTTTGTGAATCCCCGTAACTCCCTCATTAGCATATTTGACTAGCAAATCAATGGTGTGTCTAGCGCAGTTTTGCGCGAAGGGAAGCGAAGGTCTAACTCAATTACGCCGGACCAAAAAACGTAGATTTCTGGCGTATATTGTTTTGTGAATCGCGTCCAACTATACGCACGCGCACATTTAGACTTACGCACGCGCAACAGCAGTTGCGCAGGCGTAATCGCTCTGTGAATCTGGGCCCATGTACCTTTACAACCCCTTTAATTGCATGGTATAAATATAATATCTAATTATAAATATAAGTACTTAAAAATCTGCTATAACAATATATTCTACGAACTCTATATACCTGAAGGCTAGGATAAATTTGTCAGTTTGTCCCTTTAGGGTCTCCTACTACCCCCTCCAACCTTTCCACTCCCTTGCTACTCTGTTGCTTCATTGGAGTCTACACAAAGATGTTGCACATTAGGACATGTAAACTTTCTCATGTATCGAGGGTTCAGGCCTGACCAGCCAATGAACAAGACCAAACACTACAATGCGCGTGAGGTAGTGATATCATGAACCTTATGCAAGCTTTGACACATCAGACACAGAAGCTTATTCTGGGTTTGACTCCTGGATTAATGGGTGATGGAGTTAGTAAGGTGACTATGAATAGCAGAAGATAGGTGCTTCTCCTGGTCAGTCCACGCCACATACACCTCACACACCTGGCTTGGAAAGCTGCTCTTCCAGCTCGCCCGCCAGAATGTGGCAAACAATTTTTAATCATGCTCATGGAGGGGATCACGTATCCTTGAGTATATATGGGATTGAGAAGATTAAGAGACCATCCAGAGGGGGAGATGTGTTTAGACTACCTTGCAAGCCTGAGGTCTTTTGGATATTTCAGTTGCAGACACACGTACCTAGGGAACTAAACTTTAAATGGGACCTTGAGCACTTCTATGATTGATGTGAGTTTGGTTACCATTTTTTGTTTCAATAGTGTTTATTAAAGTTTTACAGTACAGTAAATGTAATAAAAGCAAAAACAAAACAAAGATCTCAGCTTTTCATTAGGCAATATACAACATATTTAGAGAGTCATACAGTAAGTTTTTTAAATTACTTGAGGAATCCTCCTCTTATTGTATACATAAACCATTACACCTCCTGATATTGACTGACTTATTTATTCAAATATGTGTGGTATACATGCCTTTCTCCATTACGAATCATAGAATGTATACAGTGCCAACATGTCTATCACCTAAAGCATGTTAGGCATAAGGGTATGTTCCGCCTGCCAGGAAGAACCAGCTCCCCATCCGACTATCAGGGGAGTCTGGTTTCTCCGGTCGCATGGGTGTCTTTCCCCACAGCCAAAGTAAACTATAGTTTGCCGATAGTGAATAGGAGTAACGACATAACAATTATAACAAAAAATTAAAACCCAGTAAGTAACATTATTTAAAGAGGGGGGTAAAACAAAATAGAGTAACAGTGCAGAGGAGAGGGCAAACAAGGGAAAGCTGGGGGGGGGGGTGGACTATGACTCCGTGCCCAGAGACCTATCTCTTAATAATAAAATCTAGTTTGTGAGCTTCCTGGGGTCGTCTGTCAGGTATCTAATCCATGAATCCCAAACTCTGTGATACAACTTCATCTTGTCTTATACTATTGCTTTTAGCCGTTCATTTAGCATAAGCCATAACATTTTGCGTTTAAGCTGATCGAATGGCAAGGCTGCAGACCTCCAGTTTCTGGCTATTGTTATTTTAGCTGAAATGAAAAGAAATGTAATAAGCCGTCTTTAGGTTTTGGAGGCACCCTCTGACACCCTCCGCCTCCCTGCCACCCAGGAGTGCATGTCTCACAGTTTTCGTCAGGTTAATCTGGGTAAGGGTATATATAAAATTGTAGACCCTGATCCAAAATCTCCTGACTTTGGGGCATGTCCATCATATGTGATAAGTTGATCCCATTTGGCCGCAGCCTCTAAAGCACCCAGTGGTGGCTCCGGGTACAAATGTGGCCAATCTGGCGGTACGATATACCATCTCAATAAGACATTATAGTTACCCTCTGTTATAGAGGTATTGATGAGCGATCTAGATGCTGCTTTTGATATTGCATGCCATTCCTCTAATTCAAGGGTTTCCTGAATATCTTGTTCCCATTGGAGCATATAGTTCAATTTAGTAGAGATATTTATTAAGATTGTATATATAGCTGAAATGTGACCCCTGAGTTTATTGTGTTGTCTGCACAAATGCTCCAAGGGAGTCAGTGTCGCAAAGTCACCCTTTACGAGATACTGTTTGTATATAATTGTCACGTACCTGGTAGGAGTCTGATGTGAAGAGGTCGGCCTCCCTTGAATCTCCAACCCAGAACCCCTCTGAGGGTGGAACAGATGGCGTTCAGGTAGGAGGAACACGGGTGCCAGATGATGTTTGCTTGCAGTACCGCTGGATGCAGGGAGGGCAGCAGATCCTAGATGAGCAGCAGGCACAGGGGTAGGTGGTGTGGAGCGAAGAGCCTGAATAAAGGGGAACTCCAACCCCCAGCAAGTCCGGGTGACCCGTGGCAGGAGCATAGGATGCAGAGATCTAGGATGGCCGGGTTGGCAGCAAGCAGGCAGCGAAGTACAAGGGATTGAGCAGAGGCAAGGTCAAAGGTCACAGGCCGGGTCATCAGCAGGCAGGCAGCGGAGTACACAAGGGTTAAGCAGGAGCAAGGTCAAGGTCACAAGCCAGGTGGTCAAACAGGAATCTTGGTGATAGATACGGGCGTCAGGAATACAGGAACCGCTGAAGACCGGTCAGCACCGCCCGGTCATCAGAGCGCCCTTTAAATAGGAAGGAAGGGTCAGGAATGTCCCGTGCGTGTGCGCGCCGTCCGCCGCACCCGCGCATGCGTAGAAGTGCGCCGTTGAGGTTGGTGGATGAGCGCATTTGCGCGCAAATGCGCGCCATTGGTCAAAAACGTATTCTGCATTCCAGGTATGCGCGCATGCGTGCGTGTGCGTGCCAACGGCGTCTCTGTCCTTTCCTTACAATAATGATGTATTTGGGCATATCTATAGTGTTTAGAGGATGGCATTTGATATTTTTCTACCAGGGAGCTTTCAGATAGCACACCCCTGTGATCACAGAGGTCCGCTATCCGTATCAATCTCTTATTGATCCACCATTCAAATGCGGAGGAAGTGAGGCTCGGGGGGAATTCCTTATTTCTCAATAGAGGTGCTAATGGATTGTGGGGTCACTTGAATTTCTGAGTCCGAGAAAGTCTATCCCAAATTTTTATTGAGAAGGAAAGAGTGGGACATAATATAATTGATCTCTCCTTCATTGGGAGCCACATAATATGTGAAATTGGTGCAGGGCGACAGGAATAGGATTCTATAGTCATCCATATTGCTCTGGGATGTTGGGAATGAAATCTAGTAAGTTGGGCCTATTGGGCCATGTTAAAGTATTTCAATAGATCAGGCAAGGCAAGTCCTCCATTTCTTTTTGGAGTGTACATTGTCCTTTTGTTCACCCTAGACCTCTTATCGCCCCACATAAACTGGAGAATTGTATTTTGAAAGGCTTGGAGATCGGTTTGTACTAATGACACCGGTATAGTACGAAACAAATATAGGACCGTTGGTAGTTGTTCATTTTAGTCGAGTGTAGTCTGCCGAACCACAGTGGGGGGTGGATCTGCCATCTGGCAAAGTCACCAGTCAGTCTTTTGAACAGGGAAGGATAGTTTTGTTTATACAGCATTTGAATAGATGAGGTCAAATGTATCACAAGGTATGGAAGAGCCTCCGGCTCCCACAAGAACTAATAGGACTGTTCTAGCGATTTCTGGGTGGGACTCTGCAAAGAGAGATTTAAAGCCCTAGATTTACTGTGGTTAATGTGCAGGCCTGAGATCTCAGAGAATGGTTGTAAAGTTGCATATAAATTAGGGAGGGACAAGGACAAAGCCAGCTGGTTACCATTTTTTTGTAGTTGTTCTGCATTCGGGCTTAGCAGAAGGATTTTCTTTTGTATATTGAACACAATTGATCTTGGTCTCCTGTGCATTGGTCCACAGCTTAACTTTGGTATAACTTTGATTTGTGCTGCTGTTGTGCATATGATTTTATCATGAGTGTTTATTGTAAAGATTTATAATTTTGGATTGTCATTTAGTTTTTATTTTTGTTTTGGGATGATGGTTTCACAGGCATTTACAAGATTTACCCTCTGTCTCTTTCTGTGAGAGTGGAGGGTTGTTTGATGTCTTTATATGCATTGCGTTCTGTGGTGAGAAATCCAGAACAGATTTCTGGGCTCACATCCCTCTGAGCCCACTTTATTAGGATACCCAATGCTAGTACTGGGCTAGTACCTTCAGGACTGCCTTTATTGTTCATCATGGCACAGATTCAAAAAGGTGTTGGAAACATACCTCAGAGATTTTGGTGCATATTGACATGATAGCATCACACAGTTGCTGCAGATTTGTCAGCTGCACATCCATGATGCAAATCTCCTGTTCCACCACATCCAAAGGTGCTCTATTGGATTGAGATCTAGTGACAGGGGAGGCCATTGGACTACAGTGAACTCATTGTCATGTTCAAACAAACAGAGATGATTTGAGCTTTGTGACATTGTGCATTTCCTGCTGAAAGTAGCCATCAGAAGATGGGTACACTGTAGTCATAAAGGGATGGACACAATAAAATGATAAAAGTCCTGGGTGACTTAACACCAACGTAAAAATGCATATAAAAGTAAAGGAGAAGGTCTTTAAAAATACAAGACTGAAGGATCATCATCAGCATTCCAACTTTACAAAAAATGCAACAAGAAATGTAAGGGTGCAATCAGGGTGGCTAAGATAGAACACGAATGGTACGTAGCAGAGGAGAGTAAAACAAATCCCAAGAAATTCTTTAAGTACATAAATAGTAAGCAAGGGAAGTCAGATCATATTGGTCCCATAAAGAATGATAAAGGGAATCTGGTTACTAAAGATGGAGAGATGGCAAAGGTATTGAATGTATCCTTCTAATCAGTTTTCACAAGGGAATTGGGGGCTTCAGTAACCAAAACTGCAATGTTTATCCTCATTACATGTCACAGGAAGCACCCTCATGGCTAAAAGAGGACAGAATTGGAATTAGACTTGAAAAACTTAACATAAATAAGTCACCGGGACCAGATGGCTTGCACCCGAGGGTCCTTAAAGGGGTTGTAAAGGTTTGTTTTTTATTTTCTAAATAGGTTCCTTTAAGCTAGTGCAGTGTTGGTTCACTTACCTTTTCCTTCGATTTCCCTTTTAAAAATGTTTTTCTTTGTTTTCTTTCTCTGAATTTCTCATTTCCTGTTCCTCCTCAGTAAGCTGTTCTGGCTGACTAACCACCGCTCGAATGATGGTGGCAAGTTTACTGAGGAGAAACATGAAGTGAGAAATTCAGACAAAGAAATAAAACATTTACAAGGGAAATTGAAGGAAAAGGTAAGTGAACCAACAATGCACTAGCTTAAAGGAACCTATATATAAAATAAAAAACTAACCTTTACAACCCCTTTAAGCCGAGCAAAAGTACAGCCCGAAAAATCACCTGTTTGACAATTGGGCAAACCCCCTGATTTGCACTGCACAGTGCATTCTAGGGCCCTAATTTAATGAAGCAATGAACCTGACTGCTGAGCACAGTCAGGGTCATGGTTGACCAAACAAAGGATATATATATATATTAAAGTGATATTTATTTACAGTGAAACCCCCAATGAACAAAAACTACTAACAAACCTAACTACTGACAAGGTAACTAAACTACTGACTAAATACAAACATATACAATATAATGACAGGCGTATACAGGGATGCAAGGAAGGGGGTATCACGATACTGAGCAGAGGGAGGCAGGAGCAAGGTAGAGGGTATCAAGTTTGGAAACTAAAGCAGGAACAGGGCAGAGGGGTGCAGGCTGGATCAGGCAATCGGGAACAACAGGCAGCAAGGAAGGAACCAAAATCATGACATGCCGGGAGAAGGGAGGAGAAGCCTTAAGTGGCACCCCCGTCAGCTGAACACCAATATTCCTGATTACCCCAGCCTGCTGTCTCCTGAGAGACACCTGCTGGTGGACACTGGAGTTACAGCAAACAGCCCAGAACAGGATAGAGCCACCAGCAGGTGAACTTAAAGCGGTTGTATACCCTTGGAATTTTTTTATTTTATTTACCCCTGTAAAGGCATAATGAGCTATTATGAAATACTTACCTTAGAACGAGGTGTCGGTAACTCACCTGTTCCACGCCAAGGTAGCTTACATGTTGCCTCGTCGTGTCTTCCGGGTATCGCAGCTCCAGCCCTCTGAGTGGCTGTAGCCGTGATGTCGTCACTTTCACGCATGCGCGTGGGAGATTTCTTTCCGGCAAGGTCCGGCGTCTGCCGGGCTTTCAGCTGAGAATCCCCTGTGCACATGTGCCACTGCAGTCAGCGGCTCATTGCGAGGGGAATATTTTTTTTTTTACCTACAGGTAAGCCTTATTATAGGCTTACCTGTAGGTAAAAGTTAAAAAAGTGACTTTAATCCTAATACCCACCCCACACTATAAAATATTCCTTCCCACAGGAAACTTTTGCAGTGTGTTGTTGGAGTGGAGATAGATAGAGCAGGGCTCTGTTTGTTACTAGTGGGTTAGTGTGTCATTGTAACTCTGAGTGTAGAGTGTCAGTGTAGTGTCAGGCTGCGTCTGATGGACCGTTTTCATTGGTCCAAACCGATCGTGTGTGGGCGCCATCGGTTATTTATCCATCGGTTAAAAAAAAGCAAACTTGTTTTAAATTTAACTGAAGCATTGAACTTCATTTTTTTCTGCACGTCGTTGTGTTTTACGTCACCACGTTCTGACACAATAGTTTTTTTTTAACCGATGGTGTGTAGGCACGACTGACCATCAGTCAGCTTCATCGGTTAACCAATGAAAATGGTCCATCAGACTGTTCTCATCGGATGGACTGATCATGTGTACAGGGCTTCAGTGTAGTCTGAACATAGTGTGAGTATAATGTACATAGTTAGTCAGATTGAAAAAAGACCATTCAGTTCAAAAAACAAAAAAATGTAAAACAAATTATACAATCCAATATACACTATCCTATACCCAAAGTTGATCCAAATAAAACACCTCCAATATTTAAATTATGATAAGCTGAAATTCTTACAGAACTTGTAATGGAAAGATCTTCCTATATCTCCCCTGAGAATATGTCATCTTATTAAGATGGTTAGTTTTGCTAGGCTGCTACCCCTCACAAACTATGCCTGTTCTACTCAAACATATAGACAAGGATTTTTTGGTCACATGCAGCACATATCAATATTTTAGGCCGGGTATACCGGTAACTATATTTAACAATTTTGATGTGATTTTGATTAAAATGAGAATGGGTTATATTGTATTCAGTTTCTCATTGCTTTGTCTATCCCCATTGAGGAGATCTAACCTCACTGTGTGTCCTGAGAACCATTGTCACCTAAAGAGAAAATATAAAAATAGGGAATCCAAAATGTTATGACTTTCAATGGTAGGGGAAACAATAGGAGTTACTGTCAGAGATGGGATTTCCCATCATTCTGGAGGTATTCAGAGGTATTTACCTTTTCACCACACTATCCAAAAGTAAAAAAATGAAAGTTATGACTAGAGCTACACTTTAAATTATTGACATTCAACATAAGAAAGACAGCTAAAGAGAGAAAAACTGCTGCATAAAGGCAGTTCTGTTGGTCTGACAAAAAGCGGTTAAAAGTATCTTATAACTTTAATGATCACTTACTTGATTTAATGTAATTTCTCAAAGCACTGCACGCCTCAGTGATCACTTAAAACAATGGACCCAGCATGTTAAGAGACTATGAAAGTCTGAGGCTATAGCTGGTTGCACTCAGATGTTAGTACCAATTAGAGCTTATTAGGAGAAACCGCCTAATGTGATGGATAACTGGTGACAATGGAGTTTCAAAGACATATTAAAGTCATACATCATATTTTAAAGATGTTACATTTTAAATGATTTTTTTAAATAAAAAAAATCCAATTAATAAAATATGGTGTGAAGGTGGTATAACTATTTTCTTGCATCACTTCCTATTTAATTTATTTTTCAATATTTTAATGGCATGATTTATTTGCATAGGGGCTTCTTAAGATGATTATAATTTTTTTTCTAAATCTCTAAAGTCTTTGCTATAGATTTGTTTATGTTTCAAGTATTATTATTGATCGCTATGTTCTTATTAATGCTTTAGGTGCCTATTCAAATGTCCCAAAGTAATGAACAACATGTTCTAGCAGAGTTTTCCCAATTAAGAGTTTTAATGAAAATATAATTACTCTGCATCTCTGGGTTTTTAATAACCCAATATATATGCTTTTTTGTTTAAAAATATACTTCATAATTTTCTTGTTTAGTGAAACATTTTTTATGGTGCATTACTTCTGCTTTTCATAATGTTATACAGTGAACCTATTATTTTATTGTTGCTTTGTCAGTTTGTGCATATAGTCTTCTATGCCACTGTTACTAACATTTGGGTATTGCAGTTTAAATTCACAAAAATGTATTTCAGACAGTGGCAGAAAGTAATGTATATTTAAATCGGTCTCCTGGTTTCAGTTCATGGTATAACAAATGCTAATTAAATAGAGGTAATATTCATTTTGGTAATTTTACGTTAATAATACAAAAGCCATATTTTGGGAAATAAAACAGATGTACGTGACAAAATAACTCACAAGAAAAAAATGCAGATGAGATCAGCAAGAAATGAGAAAGAGAGGAAGAAAAAGAGTGATGGGGGAGTAGCCCAGTCTGCCCCCAAAGTAGTGGTGGCCGGTCCATAAGGGGCACAACCCCCCAACCCACACTATCTGTGTGGCTGTGCAGTGTGCGGGGCACTGGACCAATAGGTTTCTACCAGGTTCGTCACCCCCTCACAGGCACGTGACCACATGCAATGGCCCATTGCCTTTGGGATGCAGTGCTCTGTGCCAAGCCCTCACACCCTGCGATTCCAGCGAATATGCATCATCTTCTGGCTTCCGAGGCCATTCAGAACCTGGAAAATGCATCCAAAGAGTATTCAGAGAGACAGAGAACAGATTAGAGACGACAGCCGGAGAGCGAACAGACTTCTTTACAGGGCCAAGTACATTTAGGCAAATCTAGCAGACGTTAAGTCAATGATCATAATCTTGCATTTAAATTTTCCTGGCCATAGCCTACCATCCTTAATCCCCGGACCATTTTGCTGGCCAAAGACCAGTCCACTTTTTGGGATTCGGCACTCGTCGATTTAACTGACAATTGCACAGTCGTGCGACGTGGCCCAAACAAAATTGACATCCTTTTTCCCTACAAATAGAGCTTACTTTTAGTGGTATTTGATCACCTCTGAGGTTTTTATTTTTTGCGCTATAAACAAAAATATAGTGACAATTTTGAAAAAAAAAATTAAAATATATTTTATCTTTTGCTATAATAAATATCCCCCAAAAATATATAAAAAAAACTTTTTTTTCCCTCATTTTAGGCCGATACGTATTCTTCTACATAGTATTGGTAAAAAAAAATCGCAATAAGCGTTTATTGATCGGTTTGAGCAAACGTTATAGCATCTACAAAATAGAGGATAGTTTTATGGCATTTTTATTAATATTTTTTTATATTAGTAATGGCAGCGGTCAACAATTTTTATTGTGACTATGACATTATGGCGGACACATTGGACACTTTTGACACCATTTTGGGACCATTGTAATTTTTACAGCGATCAGTGCTATAAAAATGCACTGATTACTGTAAAAATTACACTGGCAGTGAAGAGGTTAACATGTAGGGGGCGCTGAAGGGGTTAAGTGTGACATAGGGAGTGCTTCTAACGGTTAGGCTTGCCATGACACGTAACTGATCGCTGTTCCCGATGACAGGGAACAGATGATCAGTGACATGTCAGGGGAAGGAATGGGGAGATGTTGTGTTTAAACTGACATCTCCCCCTTCTTCAGCTCTGTGTGTGACCCGATCGCGGGACACCGGTGGACATTGAGTCCACAGGTCCCATGGGCACAGTCACAAAGCAAGCGACGGAGTTGGCTCGCAAATTAAGGGGATGTATATATATACGCCCATTTGCGCAGCCGTGCCATTCTGTCAACGTAAAAGTGCATGCGGCGGTCGGGAAGTGGTTAAAGGGACCTTTCATGAAAGCTACTATCTTTGCTGACTTCTCAGTTTACAGATGAAAGTTGCTTGCCTGTCAATCTGCCTCTCTTGTTTTAATACTGTGAGTCAGTAATTCGGAAAAAGTATGCGGATAAGGACCACTGACCTTAGGCTGACTTCCCCAATGTTTCAGGTCAGTGACATACCTGTATATAATTCGAAAACTACATATAGAGACTACATATTGATAAGAGTGTTTATATTAAAGTGTATGATGGAGCTCTTACCTGAGAATGATCAGCTCCTGGATGCAGACCTTCTCAACCTTACATGTGTGATGCAATTTATATTTACATAAAGCATCCTACTTTGCATTGGGATGTGTATGGGTGTCAGAGGGGTACTTTTAGATTTTTATGTATTGTTTATTATAATTATAATAATTTTTCATAATTGTTTTTCTATTTACCTCTATTACTATAACAATGGGGCTAATAAGCCCCTATGTAATAGCATGGGCTTGCACCATCTGTGTGCCTGTGCACTTTGCGGTGCGCCAGACCAATAGGTTTCTACCAGGTCCCTCACCCCCTCACAGGCAAGTGACCACAGTTATATATTGTTCCTGAACCCTTCCACCCTGCATTGCCAGTGAGCTGGCATTAGGGATGAGCCGAACACCCCCTGTTTTGGTTCACACCAAAACATTTAAAAAAAAATTCCAACACGCGAACACCGTTAAAGTCTTAAAGGATGAACATGAAAAATCAAAAGTGTTAATTTTAAAGGCTAATATGCTAATATACAAGTTATTGTCATAAAAAGTGTTAGATGACCTGGGTCCTATCCCAGGGGACATGTATCAATACAAAAAAAAAGTTTTAAAAGCTGATGTTTTTCGGGAGCAGTGATTTTTATCATGCTTGTATTGAAACAATAAAAGTGATATATTCCTTTAAATTTTGTACCTGGGGGCTGTCTATAGTATGCATGTAAAGTAGTGCACGTTCCCCATGTTTAGAACTGTCCCTGCACAAAATTTAATTTCTAAAAGGAAAAAAAGTCATTTAAAATTACTCGCGACTATTCATGAGTTGTCGGTCCCAGCAATACAGTTCAAAGTCATTGAAAAAAACGGCAAACCAAAAAAAATCATGGGGGTCCCCCAAATTCCATATAAGGCCCTTCAGGTCTGGTATTAATATTAAGGGGAACCCTGTGCCATTTTTTTAAATGGCGTGGGGTTCCCCCAAAAATCCATACCAGACACTTCAGGTCTGGCATGGATTTTACGGGGAACCTGCACCAAAATAAAAATAAATGGTGTGGGGTTCCCCCCAAAAATCCATACCAGATCCTTATCTGAGCACGCAACCTGGCAGGGTGCAGGAAAAGAGGGGGTGACAAGAGATCACCCCCTCCTGAACCGTACCAAGCCCACGTGCCCTCAACATGGGGAGGATGTCCCAATGTTGAACATGGGGAGGATGTCCCAATGTTGAACATGGGGAGGATGTCCCAAGGGCCTCATCCTCACAACTCTTGCCCGGTGGTATTGGGGCTCTGCAGGCAGGGGGCTTATCAGAATCTGGAAGCCCCTTTTAAAAATGGGACACCCAGATCCCGCCCCCCCCCATGTGAACTGGTAAGGGGCATATTGTACCTCTACCATATCACAAAGAAAAAGTCTGAACATTTAAAAAAACACAGTAGACGGTTTGGGACATGTCCTTTATTAAAACTAAAAAATTAATTCCAGCAATGTAATCCAGTCTCTCGATGTCCAACGATGATCCATTCTCCAGCGTTGCTACAGTTTCTACTCAGTCTCCATCAAGGAACAAAATCCCCATGGAGCGTAAGAGGGGGCGGGGTCACCCGTCCACGTCATTGGGTAACCCTGGCTTTCTCCTTTGTATTTATTGAAGGAATGCATAATTTTCTCTGATTGCCTGAGCATTGATCAGATAGACTTTAATGTGTTCTGGCCTCACATGGGCCAGCATGGCCCAAACAAACTATGTAAAATGTAGCAAAGTTGAAGTTTAGATTTAAAACACATGGTGGTGTCTAGTGTTGCCAAATATTCGTGCGAATATTCGAGAATATTGCAATTCGGTATTCGCGAATAACTAATATCGCGGCGAATATTCGCTATTTCGAATATTCATATTTTTTCAAATTTCGCAATCAATTTCGCATTCCACTGCGAAATTTCCTATATTTTTTTTTTATAAAATATAGCGAATATTCGTAAATATCGAATATTCGTGATATTTTATCCAAAAAGAAAATTGCATTTCGCAATCATTTTCGTTTCGCATATGCGAAATTTCGCTATTTTTTATTTTTTTTTATAAAATATAGCGAATATTCGAAATATCGAATATTCTGTATTTTATCCCCCAAAAAATAGCGAAATTTCGATTTTTTTTTTAATAAAATATCACGAATATTCTATTAACGTATCGGAATATTCTTCGAAATATTCGCGAAATATCGCGAAATAATATGGCATTGCTCAATGACTAATAATGAATGCTGTTAAAACATTGACTGACGTGGGAGCTGTGGTGGCTCAACGTGATTGGCACTGCGCTGACAAGCCGTTCAACCTCTGCAGCCAAGGGTTCGGATCCCGGTCTCGGCTACATGTGAATTGAGTTTGGTGGTCTCAGCCCGTCTCCCGGTGGGTGTGCTATGCAAGGTATGCCTATGCTTAGTATGCCCACCCCCCCCAAAAAAAAACACCACACTTGCACGCACACAAAATTGGTTTAACCTCCCTGGCGGTGTTCCAGAGTCTGACTTGGGGTTAGATTTCTGGGCTACGATCGGTAACCCAGAGTCAGACTCGGGCTCGCCTCGCAGCATCCACAGAGACTGTTTACTTACCTTCTCCGTTGGATCCAGCGATGCATCCGCGCTGTGTGAGCGAGCGGGTGCTCGCTCGATTCACACAGCGTCCCCGTGTGCCGCCGATCTCCGTTCCCTGCGACGTTACGACGCACGGGGATGGAGAACGGCGCCAAATTCAAAAATGTAAACAAACACTATGGGCCAGATTCAGGTAGAGTTAGGCTGGAGTATCTGTGATACTCCAGCCTAACTGTCGCTTTAAGCCGGCGTTTTTGTTTTCTGTAACCAGAAAACAAGAAACGCCGGGTTGGAGTTCCGATGCGAGCAGCGTAATTGAATTTCGCCATCGCATCGTTACTTCAACTTAAAAATGGAGCCGGGGGCGTTCCCGCTGATTAACGCAGAAAAAATATGTTA
The DNA here is from genome assembly GCA_029574335.1 of Rana kukunoris. Taxonomy (NCBI): domain Eukaryota; kingdom Metazoa; phylum Chordata; class Amphibia; order Anura; family Ranidae; genus Rana; species Rana kukunoris. The sequence goes on along the minus strand of CM056049.1, from coordinate 118,519,789 downwards.
ATCAGCGGGAGTCGGAAATTCACAATCTTTTTCGGGCGCGACACAGTGACTTTACGACGTTTCCGGAAGCGATACGCGACGTAAAGATAAAGCAGCCCACTAGTGGAGTATCCTATGTTAAGTATAGGCGTCGTCATCGCGTTGGAAAAAAAAAATAATCGCGTCGCTTGCGTAAAACGTTCATGAATGGGGATGTGACGTCAATGACGTTCACTGACAGAATTTGGAGCATGCGCACTGGGATGCTGTCAGGAGGGATGAGAGATCAGACCCGTGTGACTGCACAGAGAGACCAGACAATAAGATTAGTGAAGTAAAAGGTGTTTAATTAATTAAATAAGGACAACCAGTGAAGATAGCAAACAATATATATATATATATATATATATATATATATAAAATCAAAAGGGGAATACCGTACACATAGGTCAAGCCAGGCTGAGGTCATACAGAAGGGATATCAGCAGATGGGACAGGACGGAGCAGGGGTCGGATGGATGGAACAGGACAGAGGAGGGAACGTATGGATGGACTAGCTGCGGGGTAAGAACTCAGGGGAGACAGGAACCAGGGGACAGGGCAGACAAGTCCAGGCGGGATCAGGGATCAGAATCGCAGACAGGATCAAGGCACATAATCAGAGTCCAGAAGACGGGGTCAGGGTACAGGCTCAGGTCCGGAGGGTATGACGATACCAGGGCGAGCTCTGCTTGAGCTCGCCGGGTATAAATAGGGGGTGTGTTAATTGCGTTCAGGTCACACCTGAACGCAGGAAAGGCTGTGAGCTCCAGAAGACCAATAACCCCCCGCTGGTGGAGGCCGGTACTGCAGCCAGAATAACAGGCATATTTACCAGCAGGGGGGACCATTCCTGACAGTACCCCCCCTCAAAGAAGCGGCCTCCGGACGCTCCAACCAGTTGTTGCTGGGGAAGGCTCATGGCGTCATCGAGCTGGGCAGAGGGCATAGGCTCTGGGTCATCGAGCTGGGCAGAAGATGAAGGCTCTGGGTCATCGAGCTGGGCAGCAGACGAAGGCTCTGGGTCATCGAGCTGGGCAGCAGACGAAAGCTCTGGGTCATCGAGCTGGGCAGCAGACGAAGGCTCTGGGTCATCGAGCTGGGCAGCAGACGAAGGCTCTGGGTCATCGAGCTGGGCAGAAGACGAAGGCTCTGGGTCATCGAGCTGGGCAGCAGACGAAGGCTCTGGGTCATCGAGCTGGGCAGCAGACAAAGGCTCTGGGTCATTGAGCTGGGCAGCAGACGAAGGCTCTGGGTCATCGAGCTGGGCAGCAGACGAAGGCTCTGGGTCATCGAGCTGGGCAGCAGACGAAGGCTCTGGGTCATCGAGCTGGGCAGCAGACGAAGGCTCTGGGTCATCGAGCTGGGCAGCAGACGAAGGCTCTGGGTCATCGAGCTGGGCAGCAAGCTCTGGGTCATCGAGCTGGGCAGCAGGCTCTGGGTCATCGAGCTGGGCAGCAGGCTCTGGGTCATCGAGCTGGGCAGCAGGCTCTGGGTCATCGAGCTGGGCAGCAGGCTCTGGGTCATCGAGCTGGGCAGCAGGCTCTGGGTCATCGAACTGGGCAGCAGGCACAGGAACAGCAGGCTGGGCAGCGGACTGGAAGTCATCAAGCCGGGCAGCAGACTGGAAGTCATCAAGCCGGGCAGCAGACTGGAAGTCATCAAGCCGGGCAGCAGACTGGAAGTCATCAACCTGGGCAGCAGACTGGAAGTCATCAACCTGGGCAGCAGACTGGAAGTCATCAACCTGGGCAGCAGACTGGAAGTCATCAACCTGGGCAGCGGACTGGAAGTCATCAAGCTGGGCAGCGGACTGGAAGTCATCAAGCTGGGCAGCTGACTGGAAGTCATCAACCTGGGCAGCGGACTGGAAGTCATCAAGCTGGGCAGCGGACTGGAAGTCATCAACCTGGGCAGCGGACTGGAAGTCATCAACCTGGGCAGCGGACTGGAAGTCATCAACCTGGGCAGCGGACTGGAAGTCATCAACCTGGGCAGCAGACTGGAAGTCATCAACCTGGGCAGCAGACTGGAAGTCATCAACCTGGGCAGCAGACTGGAAGTCATCAACCTGGGCAGCAGACTGGAAGTCATCAACTTGGGCAGCAGACTGGAAGTCATCAACCTGGGCAGCAGACTGGAAGTCATCAACCTGGGCAGCAGACTGGAAGTCATCAACCTGGGCAGCAGACTGGAAGTCATCAACCTGGGCAGCGGACTGGAAGTCATCAAGCTGGGCAGCAGACTGGAAGTCATCAACCTGGGCAGCGGACTGGAAGTCATCAACCTGGGCAGCGGACTGGAAGTCATCAACCTGGGCAGTGGACTGGAAGTCATCAACCTGGGCGGCGGACTGGAAGTCATCAAGCTGGGCGGCGGACTGGAAGTCATCAAGCTGGGCGGCGGACTGGAAGTCATCAAGCTGGGCAGCGGACTGGAAGTCATCAAGCTGGGCAGTGGACTGGAAGTCATCAAGCTGGGCAGCGGACTGGAAAGCTGACACAGGAACATCAGGTTGGCAGGCTGGCACAGGAACATCAGGTTGGCAGGCTGGCACAGGAACATCAGGTTGGCAGGCTGGCACAGGAACATCAGGTTGGCAGGCTGGCACAGGAACATCAGGTTGGCAGGCTGGTACAGGAACATCAGGTTGGCAGGCTGGCACAGGAACATCAGGTTGGCAGGCTGGCACAGGAACATCAGGGTGGCAGGCTGACACAGGAACACCAAGCTGGGAGGCTGGCACAGGGTTGAAAGGTTGAGCCACTGGCACTGAAATGGGCAGAGCAGCTGGCACAGGCAGAGCGGCTGGCACCGGAGCAGGCTGGTCGGATGTCACAAGCTGGGCGGCTGGCACTGGAACTGGTAGAGCAGCTGGCACAGGAAAAAGCTGGGAGACTGGCACTGGAATAGGTTGAACAGATGGCACTGGGACAGATGGCACTGGGACAGGTTGAGCAGAGGGCACTGGGACAGGCTGGGTAACTGGCACGATGGTATGAGTTGGGAAATACTTCCGTTTCTTTTTGGACTTAGTCACTGCAGGTTTGTTAACAGAAGTGATGTATGAAGAGGATGGAAATAAGTAGGAGGAAGGATTGGAATATGGCAGAGACACAGGGATGGTGACTGGAGGAGGTTTTTGTGGAGTAGTTACAGGTGGATTAAAGGCAGGGTAGGAACAATTAGTAGAAACTGGGTAGTAATACCTGGTAGGAAGCAGGAGATCTGACCATGCTTGCAGCACAGGTTGAACAAAGGCTGGTTCACACACACCTTGTTTAATCAAAGACTGCACTGAACTAATGCAGTCAGATAACTTCTGCTGGGAACAAGAGCAATAGTGTTCATCAAAGGAGGCTGGATCATCCTCCATCAACCATACCAGGGATTCAACTTGGTCAGGACTGAAGGGGGGAGAGAAATCATCACTACCATCAGGAACAAATGACAGGGCCGGCTTAACACACAACCGAATTAATGCCTGAACATCATCAAAAGTCATGTACCCCTTATCCACCCAGGAATGAGCCGATTGGATAGTTTCCATCAGTTGGTCACTAGTCCAACCCTCCAAAACCTGGCGACAAGCCCCCTCATCCTCATCTGCTAGCAGAGAAAGGTAAAGGATTTCATTGTAATCCATGCTTTAGAGCAATGCACTACACCAGGATGGTTCCTCAATGCAGTCACGTCTGATCAAGGGATGGCCCTGGTATACTGTCAGGAGGGATGAGAGATCAGACCCGTGTGACTGCACAGAGAGACCAGACAATAAGATTAGTGAAGTAAAAGGTGTTTAATTAATTAAATAAGGACAACCAGTGAAGATAGCAAACAATATATATATATATATAAAATCAAAAGGGGAATACCGTACACATAGGTCAAGCCAGGCCGAGGTCATACACAAGGGATATCAGCAGATGGGACAGGACGGAGCAGGGGTCGGATGGATGGAACAGGACAGAGCAGGGAACGGATGGATGGACTAGCTGCGGGGTAAGAACTCAGGGGAGACAGGAACCAGGGGACAGGGCAGACAAGTCCAGGCGGGATCAGGGATCAGAATCGCAGACAGGATCAAGGCACATAATCAGAGTCCAGAAGACGGGGTCAGGGTACAGGCTCAGGTCCGGAGGGTATGACAATACCAGGGCGAGCTCTGCTTGAGCTCGCCGGGTATAAATAGGGGGTGTGTTAATTGCGTTCAGGTCACACCTGAACGCAGGAAAGGCTGTGAGCTCCAGAAGACCAATAACCCCCCGCTGGTGGAGGCCGGTACTGCAGCCAGAATAACAGGCATATTTACCAGTTTGACAGATAACATACGCATGCGCAGTACGTTCGCCGTGGGACGCGCATAGTTTAAATAATACACGCCCCGTACCCGCCCAATTTGAATTCCGCCGGCTCATTTGCGATACGCTGCCGCAACTTTAGGAGCAAGTGCTTCATGAATAACAGCACTTGCTCCTAAAATTTCGGCAGAGTAACGTAAATGAGAAGCGTTACTCCAGATCTACCTGAATCTGGCCCTATACATATAGTACAATGTAATCTTATAGATTACAGTACTGTATGTAAAAAATACACCCCCCCATGTCCTTAGTGGTCTGCCCTGTGCACTACATGTCCTTTTATATAATAAAAACTGTTCTTTCTCCCTGCAAACTGTAGATTGCCCATAGCAACCAAAAGTGTCCCTTTATGGCAAAAATTGTTTTAGAGCAGCTAAAAAACAGCGATAATAAATTATAATCACTTGCAGATTTGTGGGGAAATTCGTCATAAAAAAAATAAATAATGACAGCAAAAATTCTGCAACTGAGCAAATTTCAGTGATTTTGATTTGATTACACTATTGAATAATTTTTACTATAATTATATTATTATTTTTTATAATTATTTATTATATTATAATTTTTAATAAAAAAAATCATACCCGGGATGCCTATTAGACTCTTGTTTGGATAGATTTAAGTGAGTTATTTCTAAGAATTACAGGCCTACCGTAAAAAATGCCAAATTTCCTTGCAAATAATGGTAACGCTTTTAGCACCTAAAATCTGAAAGAATCATACCGCCAGGGAGGTTAACACACACGCACTTTGGCCATGAGGTCTCCTAAAATAAAGAGAGGCGAAGGACCTACGGGGCTGGCTAGGATGGGCTAGACCCCCTCTGCCCCATTGGGGTCCTGTTGGGCCCCAGTCGGGCTCCCAAGTGGAGCAGGTAGGGCGGGGTGAGTGGGAGGCCCCCCTCACACCCGCCATTGCCACCGGGGGCAATGGAGAAGGATGGCGATTGCCTCTGGGGGGAGGGTCTGCCTACTCCCAATTCCTGCAGTCCGGCTCCTCTCTCTCGAGTTCACGCACAAAATACACTTTAAAAAAAAAAAAACATTGACTGACTAGCTCTGGGTCTTATCTTACAGAATCACATTGGCCCGGATTCACGTAGCACTTACTCAGCGTAAGTGTACATATGCGCCGTCGTAGCTATGCGCCGTTCCCGTAGAACTAAGATGCGCCAAAAAAACAGACTTCATCCGACTGACGTAACTTGCCTACGCCGGCGTATAGTGGGCGCATAGTTATGCTGGACTCTTTTGAAACTCCAATTGATTTTCGATGCAAATATGCAAATTAGGGAGATACGCCGATTCACAAACGTACTTCTGCCCAGCGCATGTTTTAAGCGATTTGCATAAGAGTTACATCCAGGGTAAAGTTACTCCTCATATAGGAGGTGCAACCCAAGCAAATGTATGGACCAGGGAATGAACGCCGTCAAATTATACGTCGTTTACGCCGTTTACGTAGTACGTGAATAGGGCTGGGCGTAGGTTACGTTCACGTCGTAGGCAGTGATTCGACGTATCTTAGGCACTTATTTTGACGTGACGGTGAGCATGTGCATTGTGATGCGTCCAAGGTACGACACATGCGCCGTTTGTTTTTTGAAGCTCAGCCCGTAGTAGGCATGGTGAGATCCGCTGATACTGACCCTATTTGTGCGTCCATTGTCATAAAGGAGTCAAAAATGACCCCTCTTTTGACTTTGGCGCTAGGGGTGATGAGCTTGCCCAGAATTCCATGCTGTTGACATACGCTTGGCGTGAAACAGGAGAAGTTCTTCGCTCCATTGAGTTTAAGATAACTCTTTGTCAAGTCCTCTATCAAAGAGAGACATGTCTACCTGTAGACTTATCTGTCAGTTATGCCGCACTGACATATCCGCACGACGTGAAAGGTCCGTTTGCGCACCAACGGCGACACTTTTCTTGTGGTGAATTCCATACTGTAGCGTTCTCGTCAACGTATGGCGGTGACGGCGTAGCAAGGTACGACACAAAGATGCGGGGTCACACATTCGGACATAACGAGATTGCACCCAGATGCAGCCTCGGGATGTATGTGAATCTGGGCCATTGTTTGCACATTTTCTGTAAAATATCCATTAGATTCCTCAACTTCTATGTAGTGTAATCATCTTTATAAATAGTTAAAAGTATATTTGATTGACTAATTAGACCTTTGCAATTTCTGTTAGATCCATCAGCATGCAGTGAAAGGGCCTAATAACAAATTGAGTGAATTGTTTAGCTAGGACTTATATTTAGAAAATCTAAAGAACTTTGTACAGATTTTACACATATGATTACTTAGTAAAAAGTTTTCGACCCACAAGATTCTCAACAACAATTCTCGTCTTCCAGTGTGATCATTACTCCCTCCACCCCCATACAGGTATTTTGATTGGGTTGCACCAACTCATCTTAATGACAATCACAACCTATATACTGTATGAACATGTAAAAAGTCACCCGCTCTTTCCATTCTGTCAAAGGTTTCATGCAAGTTAAAGACACATGCGCTATAACTGTCTTTTTTTCAGACTTTAATAAAAAAATATGAAAAAAAAAACAAGTTGATCTTTTTAACTGACAGTGGATGAATTATACAGACCTGAGACACATTCAGATGACATTTTATGACTTAGATATTGAAAATTAATTAAAAATCCTTAGACAATTTCAAATGGTTTGGCACAATCTAATTAACTTGAAATAATAAGTTATGAAATGCCATTTGATGTTTATTAAGACACTTCCTTTTAAGTGCTCGTTAAAGCATCAATGTGGCACTTGTCATTGGGATCCCTTATTAATATTTCCTTCAATCAATTTATGCAAATTAGAAGATTATATTCAGGGCTTTTTTCTTTAGTAAATAATCTATTTAATACTAATACAATTTAGAGATGTCACAGATAGTGCCTGTCGTTTCTGGGTGAATATTATCTTGCTAGGACTTAATAAATTAAATATTGCTAATCTTAACACTCTAAGGCTTTTCCATTACAGTCTCTATCACCTTTTGCTCTAGCTTCTTGCCACTTATAATTTTACCATATGTTCTCTTTGTTTTATATCACTTTAGAGTAAAGTAAGTATACAGTATCAATGATCATTTTAGTTTTTTTCTATAGCCCTACTTTACCGCTAAATTTTGCAATATATAAAACAGACTACCGACCACAGAATTTTGTGCTGCATTTCTGCAGGTCACCACTGTATCTTACTGTATATACTCAAGTATAAGCTGGGCCAAATATTAGCCGAGGCACCTAATTTTACCACAAAAAAATGGGAAAACGTATTGACTCGAGTATAAGCTTAGGGTGTCCATCTGCATGCCTCACTGTGCCTCACTTTGCCTCACTGTGTCCATGTGCATGCCTCACTGTGCCCATGCCTCAATGTGCCCATGCCTCACTGTGTCCATGACTAGACTGACGTTTAACATGGGAGTCTATGGAAGGGGTGCCCGGTTTTTAAAAATATGTGCTCCCCAGTCGTAGGTCCCCCAGACAACAAACTTTAAACACTTGTAGAGGACGAGTGTAGCTACATGTATATACAGTATATCTTTTCTTTAAAGTCCACCTGAAGTTAAATTGTAGACCCTTTAATGTTGAACTCAAGTTTATAGCTAAAGACACATACAATATTAAATACGTGTATGGGAGCTGCTTTGCCTTTCGAAAGTGTAACACCATCCTAGTTGGGTGCTAGGGTGAGTGTAGAATATTTTTGTGTTTTTCTGCTTAACAGAGAGACAGCTAGGTGATTGGCTAGTGTAATTTGCTTAGCGTGCTCTGGTACTGCACATGCTGTCTTGAAGTATCCTCATATCCAAGCAAATAAGGAAAGTTCTCGATTATAGGCAGAAACCTTGTAGATAAAAGAATGAATATTCATACAGCCCTGGCCAATGACAAGGGGAGGTGCCCCTGTGCATGTTGGGTGCCTGTATTTATATTCTAGGAGTACATGGGATCATTTCTAGCAGAGGATTACACATGCTAGGAGAGAGGTGCTGCCTCCCCCAGCACCTGCTGCCATGTGCCTGGAGGTAAGTGACCTGAGGTCCTGGATTAAGAGAGAGTGTGCTGCCAGACAGCATCAGGTGGGAGACCTGAGGGCCTAAAGTTAGTCAGAGTGATCCTGGTTCTGCAGAGAGCTGGCAGAAGAGTCTGCCTATTCAAGATCTGGTCTGGTATCACTGGCAAAGAGTGTCACTTGGAAGTTGGAAAGAGGCTACCAGATGTCACTGAACATTTTGTGAGTACAGACAACCTAAAAGATCTATAGACTTGTGCTTTTAACCCCTTCTGGTGTGTTATATAGTCAGCTGAGGATCTGAATAAGGGAACACTGGCTAAGTGCAGCTCTGCCACAAGGCATGTGACAGTAACACAACAGAAGGATTTTAAGTGTATCCAGCCAGCACAGAAATGTACACTACCCCCTCCCCAAAACAGGAAAATCAGGTGACCACATCTGTTTTCATTCTCAATGGTCCCACTATATGTGGATAGGGCATGGACTGTGGAATATGGAAATTGTAGTGTACATAGAGCAGTTACAGTGACCACAACTAACATGCACTACTTGTTTCAAACTAATAGAAGTGAGGGGTGAAAAAGAGTGGTTCAGGAGCTCAAGAAAGATATTACAAGTAGGCAGAAAAATAGATTTAAATCCTGAATAGGAAATGTATGCTTTCGGGTGTTGATATAGGGTAGTGATCTATCTCAGGAAATGTGGTCCAAATCCCCATTGGTTAAGGATAGAGCATAGATAAGGCCATGATAATTAGTCAATTGCCTTTCGGACGTCTAATGAAAGATAACATGTAGGAATACAGTTCAGGGGTGGATCCAGTGTCTAGTCTCGGGAAGGGCACTGCCAGATAATAAGGTTTTTTCGCGGTCAATTTGTCAGGGAAATAGCTGGTGTTGTCACTTCAATCATCCTGGCACCATGGTTGTTATGGTGTCAGGATGATTGAAGCGCATTATTTCTATTATTACATTGAAATATAAAATGAAATAGTTCAACTCACCATAATGCAGAATCAGTAGGAGCCCTGAGTGTGTCACTTGCCACCGTCACCTGCAACCAGATGTAGATTGTATCTTGCCACATTGCCTGCCACCAGATGCAGCTTGCCATGTTAATTGCCACCAGGTGCAGCTTGCCACTTGCCATGTTAATTGCCACCAGATGCAGCTTGTCACTTGCCATGTTAATTGCCACCAGATGCAGATTGTCACTTGCCACATTAATTGCCAATAGATGTGGATTGTCACTTGCCACATTAATTGCCACCAAATGCAGCTTGTCACTTGCCACATTAATTGCCACCAGATGCAGATTGTCACTTGCCACGTTAATTGCCACTAGGTGCAGCTTGTCATTTGTCATGTTAATTGCCACCAGATGTAGCTGTCAATTGCCACGTTAATTACCACGTTAATTTCCACCAGATGCAGCTTGTCACTTGCCACGTTAATTGCCACTAGATGCAGCTTGTCACTTGCCACGTTAATTGCCACCAGATGTGGATTTTCACTTGCCACATTAATTGCCACCAGATGCAGCTTATTACTTGCCACATTAATTGCCACCAGATGCAGCTTGTCACTTGCCACATTAATTGCCACCAGATGCAGCTTGTCACTATCCTGCAACAGTGACAGGCTGACAGCAGAGAAACAGACTTCTCTCCCCAGTTTCTCAGCACATGTGAGGGCGGGCAGTTAGAGATGATGTCATCTCTCTGCTCCCTTGTCCATCCAGTCACTGTACTGCCTTACCGTTCACCCAGTGACCCACTTACTGGCATGACTGCCCGTCCGCTCTGCTCACCCGCTAGCCCAATTACTGGCCTGCTCGCCCGCTCACTTGCCCCAGCTGCCTACCGACCTGCTCACCCACCCCGCTCACTTGCGGCTGCATACCAACCTGCTCACCCAATTCCACCCACTTGCCGGCTGCCTACAGACCTGACTGCCCGCACACTCACCAGTCGGCTACCCGGTCCATGAAGTTTTTTTTTGGGGGGGGGAGCAATTTCCCCGCTGCCCCCTGGATCCGCCCCTGATACAGCGGGAGCGAGCTACATGAGTTAGGAGTGTAACTCTATGTATATTGTCACCTGCTTGTCTTAAGGGGATAAATCCAGTCTGGTCTGTATGTATTAGTGTCAAAAAATGTGCGTAAAAAATTTTGCGCCACGGAAAAATAAATAAAACAAACGATAGACCAGCTCCAATTACTGCGCTGACTATCAAATGTGAATCCAAATATAAAAAACTAAAAATTGTATATATTGATAAGCAGCCTCCCAAGTAATTCAGTGTCTGAATAGTAAATTGGAGAAAAAGTGATAGGGGGCGCTATATAAACTATTATATGTACGGTAGACTACAAACCATAATCATAACAATACATGTGAATAATCACTAGTGATATCTATAATTCATATACATAAATAATAAATCAATAAAATTCCAACACAATTTAATTATCTGATGCTCAGAGTCACTGAGTAAAGTGTCTGTGCAATAAAGTGCAAACTGTGCAAAACAAACTCCAAACAATGACTGCTGGATCTGTTAACCCTGTAGAGTGTAAACTTAAATTGCGGTGTACAATAAAGATTGTAGATTGAAGACCACCACCTGGAAGAAATTAATTTGCACCCGGAGTGTTCAAATAAAATGGTTCCTTACCGACATGAAAGGAATAAAAAAAAAGTCATGCAGTGCTTGGTCAGCGATTGTTTCCCAAACGATCAGGTTATACCAGAGGTTTGTCCAATGTGCATGAAAACCAGGACGAAAAAAGCATCATCGCGTGATACCGTTTATTTTAAAATTGAACAATTAAAAACACAAGCCAAATGGCTCCTTACTTGGTAGAGTGCCCCGATCCCGGCACTGAGGCTTGTAAGCGTGTGTGATAGAGAAAAGAACGGACGTCAGTTCGCTGTGATAGCATTTGTTGCTCTGGCGTGCGTTCCACTGCCGTGAGCCAGCTGACCCAGAAGTGGCGTAGGGATGCGTGACTGACCAGTCACGCATCCCTACGCCACTTCCGGGTCAGCTGGCTCATGGCGGTGGAACGCACGCCAGAGCAACAAATGCTATCACAGCGACTGACGTCCGTTCTTTTCTCTATCACACATGCTTACAAGCCTCAGTGCCGGGATCGGGGCACTGTACCAAGTAAGAAACCATTTGGCTTGTGTTTTTAATTGTTCAATTTTAAAATAAACGGTATGACGCTATGATGCTTCTTTCGTCCTGTATGTATTAGGGAGCCAATAATGGAGTTAAGTCTGCAAGAGAGAATTTTGGATAGAATCTTGATATCAATATTAATTCCCCCTGGCGGTATTCCCGAGTCTGGATTGGGGTAAGACTTCATTACCAAAAGTGATATCCCCGAGCCTGACTTGGGCTCGCCTCGCAGCAGCCACAGGCAAAGTTACTTACCTTGTCCCTGAACCCTGCGATGCCTCCCCGCTGTGTGAGCGAGCAGCGTCCTCACTCGATTCACAAAGTGTCCCAGTGTGCCGCCGATCTCCGTTCCCTGCGATGTTACGACGCACGGGGACGGAGAACGGCTCCAAATTAAAAAAAGTCAATAAACACATTACATACAGTATACTGTAATCTGTAAGATTACAGTACTGTATCTAAAAAATACACACCCCCTTTGTCCCTAGTGGTCTGCCCAGTGTTCTGCATGTTCTTTTATATAATAAAAACTGTTCTTTCTGCCTGCAAACTGTACATTGTCCATAGCAACCAGAAAGTGTCCCTTTATGTCAAAAGTGGTTTTAGAGCAGCTAGAAAACAGCGATAATAAATTATAATCACTTGCAGAATTGAGCGATAGCGATTTGTAGGGAAATTTGTGATAAAAAAATAAAAGTAATGACAGCAACAATTCTGCAACTGAGCAAATTTCAGTGTTTTTGATTTGATTACATTATTGAATATTTTTTATTATAATTATATTATTTGTTATAATTATTTATAGTTATTTATTATATTATAATTTATGATTTTGTTTTTCTAACTTTATCATACCCGAGATGTCTACTAGACTCTTGTTTGGACAGATTTAAGTGAATTATTCCTAAGAATTACAGGCCTACAATGTAAAACGCCAAAGTTCCATGCAAAATAATGGTACAGCTTTCAGCACCTAAAACTGCTTTCAGCACCTAAAATCCTAGGAAGGATAAAAGGCAGGGAGGTTAAGGATGGATATCGGTCTATAATTAGTCCAAGAAGTGTCGTCTTATTGGGTTTAGAAATCATGGAGATGGAGGCGGTGAGTGATTCTGTACGAAAATAGTGACCATTAAGGAGGGAGTTAAAGGCTTCAACCATTAGGGGAGATAGTAATGATGCAAAAGATTTGCAAAGAGATTTCCCAGCCAAATCTGTCAAAAAAAGGTCAAGTTCTAGGCGTGTTTTATTATGGTTAAGTTTAAAGAGAAGTTTTTCACACTATTTTATTGTTTTACAAGGAAGGAATTCTTACTATCTTATTTTTCTAGAGGAATTCAATTATTCTCAGTATTTTATTGCTCTAGAAGAAGGATATTATCAAAGAATACATTTTTAATATGTTTATATGTTGGGATAAAAAAAGGAAGCATTTTAAACATATGGAGAAATTTGTGAACAAGTATATTTTTATAAGGTTGAAAATAAAACCATTATTCATATATACTGAATAGACCCACTGACCTTCACACAGTTGCAGAGCATTAAAGACAGCATTAGCAATTAAATTTATGTTTTTAGTTGTTGCCAAAAAATATTGTTTAACAGCAAAACTATGGGCCAGATTCTCGTACATAGGCGCATCTTTATGCGGGCGTAGCGCATATCAGATGTGATACGCCGACATAACTTCGAGAGGCAAGCACCGTATTCTCAGAGCAAATGCGCCCAACGATGTGCCGGCGTAACGTAAATTTGTTGGCAGTATGCCGGTGTAATTCAAAGTAGGAGGGAAGTGGGCGTGATCCATTTAAATGAAGCATGACCCCATGCAAATGAAGGGCTGAACGAACGTCGCATGCGCTGTGACGTGGATGTATGTCTCTCACCCCTATTTGCTTGATCACAACTACGCCCGGCGTAACCCCTAAGATACGCCAGCCCACTGCCTACGCCCAGAGCATAAATACGCCCTGACATGCGCCCATCGAGCGCAAAAGTACACCCGTTTTTTAGTTTGTGGTGTAGGTACTTTTGCGCTGTGTCTTCCTTTGTGCCATGCCTGCTCCTAGGAAGGATAAAAGGAAGAAGAACTTCTCCCCAGAGGAGAGGGCAATTATAATCTCGGCCATGGAGAGGTACGATGCTCGCTTCCATGAGGCAGAGAGTGGCACCACAAGAAAGGCCAAGAAGGAGGAGAACCTGATGAAGATCACCGCACAGGTCAATGCCCTGACTCATGAGGTCAGGACACCCCAAGACATTTTAAAAAAGATAAACGACCTGCGGCTGTGGTCAGAGGAAAGCTGGGCGAGCTGAGTAAGCATGCAAGGGGCACTGGAGGTGGACCAGCCAGTGCGATTAGGCTGACTCCTGAGGAGAGAGTGGTTGCACGGTGTCTTCAGAGGGAGCAAGTGGAGGGAGTGGAGGGCTTTGACTCAGTTGAGCAGTACTTGAGGACAGATAAGTGTGTTTTATCTACTATCTGGTGTGAAGCATGTGAGGGGGTGGGAGGGAACATGTGACAAGTGTGTGGGTCCACCAACATTTGAATGTTTTGTGTCATCCACAGATGTGTAATAGTGATGAGCGGAATACGCCATATTCGATTTCGCGATATTTCGCGAATATTTCAAAGAATATTCGCGAATATTTCGAAGAATGTTCGCGAATATTCGTTAATATCGAATATTCGTGATATTTTATAAAAAAATAAAATAAATTGCGAATTTTCGCCAATAAGAATTTTCGCGAATGCGAAATTTCGCGATTTTTTTTGTTTATAAAATATCACGAATATTCGATATTTACGAATATTCGGTATATTTTATAAAAAAAAAAAAAAAGCAAAATTTCGCATATGCGAAAGCGAAAATGATTGCGAAATTTCGCTATTTTTTTTTTTGATAAAATATCACGAATATTCGATATTTACTGAATATTCGCTATATTTTATAAAAAAAAAAAAAATTGCGAAATTTCGCTATTGCGAAATTTCGCAAATGCGAATTTTATTGCAAAATTTATTGCGAAATTTGAAAAATGCGAATATTCGAAATAGCGAATATTCGCCGCGATATTCGAGTTATTCGCGAATACTCGAATATGCAATATTCGTAGCGAATATTTGCAATGCGAATATTCGTGAGCAACACTAATGTGTAGGAGGGAGCGGGGCCATTTGCTGCCTGTGGCAGTCCAGCGCCATCATCCCTGAAACATTCTGTACCTCTGGCTGACCCCCTGGGAAGCCAAGAGCCATTGTTGGAGGGGAGTGCCCAGACCACAACTCAAGAGGTGGTTAAGGAGGAGGTGGTCCATATGGACCAGGAGGTTTACCTCTTTTTGGAGGATTCTAATGTTTTGGCTGAACCCTCACACACATCCACCCCCATCATCTCCAGTCCCTCAGGGTCCAACCCCATCATCTCCAGCCCCTCAAGGGCCTCCCCATATGGAATGGCCCCAGCCACTCCTGGCCCCAGGAAGGCTACCAGGAAGACAAGGGGTGTCCCTGAGTTCCTGCCGGAACATCTTGCAAGGGAACATGACTGCCAGACCCGGCATATGGGTGATGTTGTGGTGGAGATGAGATGCCTGGCAGAAAGCCTGGCCTCCTCGGGCCCCTTAAGTGACACTCTGCAGGATGTTGCTGGGAACAGTGCTGCGATGGTCACCTGCCTTGGGGAGCTGCAGGCCACAACGACAGAACTCGTGGCAGAGGTGAAGTCCCTGGGAGTGGCCGTACAGGCACATACAGCTGCCATCGAGGCAGAGGGCAGCCAGACATGGCTGTTGCAGGCGGAGACCAATGCGGTACTGACCCGCATAGTGGTGGCTTTGGAGGGCAGGCAGCCAGCTAGGGAGGGACCAGGGGATGCTCCC
Source organism: Rana kukunoris (assembly GCA_029574335.1). Lineage (NCBI taxonomy): Eukaryota > Metazoa > Chordata > Amphibia > Anura > Ranidae > Rana > Rana kukunoris. The sequence continues at coordinate 118,504,291 of CM056049.1, read as the reverse complement.
CCACCTGATGCCCCACCCCCGTGCCTGAGGCTCCCCCCAGGGCTGCTCCCGTTCCCCGCAAACACACAGGAGAAAGCTGAACTTTAATGGCCAGGAGCTGTCAGCAGTCATCACGGCTATAGAGACCTATGATGTCTTCCTCCATGGCTGTAAAATTTGACAGACAAGCATGGACAGAGGTGTTGTCCTGCAAGTGGGGGTGCTCAGCTAGCTCTTATCGTCGGTAACGCTGCTGTAGCTGCTCTCCTGCTAACCTGTGGCCATCTGGAGTAAAGATAAAGCAGCCTTTTGTAGAAATAACTTTGCGCCGGACGGACGAGATACGCGCGGCGCATGTAGCCAGCGTATGGTGCTAATCCGTTCGTGAATTGGGAAAAATCCCTCATTTGCATATTTGCAGGGGAAATCAATAGAAATTAAGCGCTGACGATACTCTGGCGTCGGAACGTTCCGCCGGTCGCAAATGGCCCGTTATTGGGCGCATCTAGTTTGGTGGGTACGGGCACATAGAAACGACGGTGCATCTTCACAGTTACGCGGCGCATATCGAAATACTCCAGCGCAAGTGTTGCTGAATCTGGCCCTAAGTAGGGTCAAGTAGAGTTAACATAAAAACTAACCACAAAAGCAAGAAAGGGATTTAGAAAAATACTGAATTATTTTGTAATTAATTATATCCAAAGGTATGCCTAATAAAGGTTAACAGAGCAATATTTGTTCCAAGGGATTAATCTGACTGGCCCTAGGGGTTGTGAAAGAATTGTATTTCTTCCTGATCACAGTTGCATTTTGCATTCCTCTGAATAAAAACTGCCAGAGTTGTGAGAGGGCAAACACATTGATTTAAATCTATTCAAGATTTAACAGTATGGGCCAGATTCTCATAGATTTGCCCTGGCGTAGCGTAAGCCATTTACACTACGCCGCCGCAACTTAACAGAGCAAGTGCCGTATTCTCGAAGCACTTGCTCCGTAGTTTGCGAAGGCGTAGTGTAAATGGCTCAGCGTAATGCCGCGTACACACGGTCGTTTTTTGCGATGAAAAAAAAATGTAGTTTTTTAAAAAACGTCATTTAAATTGATCGTGTGTGGGCAAAACTTCGTTTTTTGTCTTAAAAAAGACGACCAAAAAAAAATTCCAACATGCTTGAATTTTTTGTGTCGTTTTTCAAAACGTCGTTTTTTGTTTCACAAAAAGTCACCGTGTGTAGCAAAAACGTCGTTTAAAGCGACGTTTTTCAACCCGCGCATGCCCAGAAGCTAGTTATGAAGCGAGCTTCAATGGAAAAGTGTGGTGAACGTAACCTCGTTTTTTGTGAAAAAAACGATGGTGTGTATGCAACATCGTCTTTGAAAGTGACGTTTCAAAAACGTCGTTTTTTACTTCACAAAAAACGTTGTTTTTTTTCATCGCAAAAAACGACCATGTGTACGCGGCATAAGGCCGCGTAATTAAAAGGGGGCGGCTTGTATTTTAATTAAGCGCGCCCCCAAGTTGATCGAACTGCGCATGCGCCGGCCTGTGAAAAAGCCCAGTGCGCATGCTCCAGCTCACCTCGGAAAGTGTCATTGAAACCGTCGTCAAAACGACGTGATCGTCACTTACGCAATGCCCTATTCGCGAATGACTTAGTAAAACGACGTAACCGACGGAAAAAGCCGACGCTGACCTGACGCCATACTTAACATGGCATCCGACGGCACCCGACGGCATCCGACGGTACTGCGTAAGGTTACTCCACATATTAGCAGGGGTAACCTTACGCATACGAAAACGACGTAAGCGACGACGGGGCGGCGTAAAAGCGTTCGGGAATCTGAGTAGTAGCCTAATTTGCATAGGCAAATGGGAAAACAACGTAAAGGCCACTTAGTGGAGTTGTCATTACATCTACGATCCGCAAGTGTAATTGTATTACACTTGTCGGATCTTCACCTGTATCTATGCCTAAGTGATTCTATAATAATAACATAGGGCCAGATTCAGCAAGACTTGCGCTGGAGTAATTCGATATGCGCCGCGTAACTGTGATTATGCGCCGTCGTTTCTATGTGGCCGTACCCACCAAACTAGATGCGACAGAAAACGGGCCATTTCTGATCGGCTTAACTTTCCGACGCCAGAGTATCGTCAGCGCATATTTTCGCTTGGCGCATCAGTCGCGCCTATTGATTTCCCCTGCAAATATGCAAATGAGGGAGATTTCCTGATTCGCGAACGGATTAGCACCATACGCTGGCTACATGCGCCGCGCGTATCTCGTCCGTCCGGCGCAAAGTTATTTCTACAAATAGCTGCTTTATCTTTACTCCAGACGGCCTCAGGTCAGCAGGAGAGCAGCTACAGCAGCAGCGTTACCGACGAAACTAGCAAGCTGAACAACCACACTTGCAAGGACAACACCTCTGTGTGCCAACATGCCAGGGGCAATCGTGGTCCTAGCACTAGTACTGGGTCCCCTGGAACGAAGGAGGCGGGCACGTGAGAGGATATACCGCACGCGCATGAGCCTCTTTGGCATGGGGGATGAGGAGGTGTATCGCCTCTTCAGATTCAGCCCAGATGCAATACTTGAACTAACCACAACCCTGCAGGGTGACATCACCAGCAAGACACACCGCTCACAAGCAGTGCAGCCACTGGTGAAGGTACTGGCAACACTTCATTTCCTTGCAAGTGGATCATTCCAGCGTACAAGTGGAGTGGTGGCTGGGATGTCACAGTCAACCATAAGCAGATGTGTGCACCAGGTTGTCCCTGCAATCCTCAGACGCATGTCCAACCAGTTCATCAGACCCACCACTGAGGAGCTGCGGCTGAAGGCAAAGACAGATTTCTACAGCATTGCCAGATTCCCACGCACTGTGGGGGCCATTGATTGCACACATGTGGCCCTACAGCCCCCCAGTGCCACAGAGCACATATACCGCAATCGGAAGCATTGGCATTCCATCAACGTACAGGTGATAGCCGATGCCCAACGCCTCATATGGCACGTCCGTGCCAAACACCCCGGGTCCAGCCATGACAGCTTCATATACCGTCAGAGCCCCATCCCAGCAGAATTCGAGCAGAACATGTATGGGGACAGCTGGCTGGTTGGTGAGTGACATGGGTGGCAGGCATGACTATCCCCTCCCGTGATGCACATCAGAAGTGGCACATGCATGACTAACATCCTCCTGTCTTTTGCCTTACAGGTGACTCTGCATATGCACTGGGACCCCATCTAATGACTCCTTTCCGGAAGCCCCAAACCAGAGGAGAGAGAAAATACAATGAAGCCCACATCAAAACCCGTGCAGTGGTGGAGCAAACATTTGGGCTCCTGAAGTCCCGTTTCCGCTGCCTGGATAAGTCCGGGGGGACCCTATTGTATTCCCCTACCTTCGTGTGTCAGATCATCGGTGCATGTTGCATTCTGCACAACTTTGCTATGAGAAAAGGCCTGCAGATTGACATACGTGATGACCTGACCCCCGACCCACACAGTCCCCACCTGCCAGAGGAGACCCAGTCTGCTGATGGAAGAGCAGTCAGGAGGGTCCTTGCCGTAGGCATCTTTGGACAATAAACCAAAACATTAATCACACGGACAATGCACGCGTGTACACCACTGATGTCCCTAGATCCCACACACCACATGCACATCGCATTGGATTAGCCCAAGTCCAGCATGTAGGACTTGGGAGCAGCAACGCCAGCGTCAAGGCCCCAATGATGTCACTGTCCATTCATACACCTTTCACACGTCATTCATACAGCCGTGGGGTTAACTTCTCCACCACGGCCGAGGGTGACACCTCTTACTGTCAGGAGTGCCACCCCCTCACATTCACACACAATTCACACTGTCCCCTGCACTCCTGACCGTGTGCAGTAAAAAAAGAAATACATATCTCATAACATGAGAACAAAAATAAACAAATACTCATAATCTGAGTATAAAATAAATATTCAAAAATAAACAAAAACTCATAACCTGAGTATAAAAAAAAAAAATTATAAACCAAAAAAACAAAAAACCCTCATCTGGGATGACATGGGCTCCTCCTTGGGGGCACTCTCGGGCTCCTCAGCTGCCTGGAGGGAGTGGGTGGTGGTGGGGGTGGGGGGGCATCTGGAGGAGGCTGATCCCCGGGTGGGCCACTCCTGGGAGCTGTTGGCTGCCTGCCCTCCAAGGCCACGGCAATACGGCTGAGATACAGGTTTGTCTGGGCCTGCATCCTCAGCTGGCGGGTGATATGATGCCGCTGGTCACGTTGCCGCTGCCTCCCTCTTCCCGGATGGCAGCTGTGTTGGCGTTGACGGCTGCTGTCAGGTGCCGGACATCAGCCTGCACCTCCCCCAGGCTGGTGACAACGTCCTGCACACGACTGGGCAGCTGTGACATGGAGCCCAGGCTGTCAGCGACCCGGTCTAAGTGGCCAGCAATCTCCCCCATCTGCTGGGTCTGCCTTGCGTGGTCCAACACTACCTGGTCCTGGACCATATCAGACACCCCCCTGGTCTTACAGGTCGCCTTCCTGGGGGCAGAAGAAGGTTGTCCCCGTGGGGATGGAGTCGCCCTTGAGGGGCTACCTAGGATGGGGGAGGGGATGACAGAGGGCCCTGCAGAGGAGGAGGACTCATCCAACAATAAAATAAAGTCCTGCTCTGGGACAGGCTCCTCCTCAACCACCTCTGCTGAAGTGGTGTGGGCACTCTCCTCCTCCACCTCTGTGTCTCCAGCACCCAGGGCCTCGTCATCAGCATCCCGTTGGGAGGTTGGGGTGGACTGGCCGGTACGAGATGATGGCCCAGCTCCGTCATCTGTGGATGACACAAAGCAGACACATGTTGGTGGTCCCACACACTTGGCACATGTACCCTCCCCCCCCACATGCAACACACCAAATAGGGGATAAAAAGCACTTACCTGTCCTGGAGCCTTCCTCCATGGAGTCATAGCCAGGGACCCCCTCCAACTGCTCCCTGTCCAGGCAGCGGGCGACCACCTCCTCCTCCGTGGTCAGGCTGACCGGACATGGTGGACCACCACCTGTGCCCCTCTCATGGCTCCTAATGGTGGCCACCTTGCCACGGACCTTGCGCCGCAGGTCGTTTATTTTTTTTTGTATGTCGCCTGCAGTCCGGGTGGAGTACCCTAACACATTGACCCTGGCAGCAATGGTCTCCAGGCTGGTCTTCCTACTTTTTTTCGCGTGGAGGAAATCATTAAACGTCTCCATAGCCGAGATGATCACAGAGACCTCCTGGGCATTAAAGTTGAGGTTCCTCCTCTCTTTGGGGGTAGCGGGAGCAGCCATGACAGTGCAAAAGTATCTTCCCTGGGGTGGGGGGAAACGGATATACTTTTGCGCCGGAATGGCGTTTCCGCTAGCGCTTTTATACGCGCAACGGAACGCATTGCGCTGGCGTTTCCCGTGGAGTGGTGCCGACGGAAGTTGTGAGCATGCGCACAAGGGGGCGAGTGGAGCCTCACTTACTGCGCATGCTCCGTGGATGATGCGCTGAACGTAAGCCTCTGCGCTGGGCTCCGCCCATCATTTACATATGATCACACCCACTTCCACTTGCGTCGGGTTACGCCAGCGCATTATCGTTACTCTGGCGCAAGTTTACTCGCAAGTGCTATGTGAATAACAGTACTTGCGCCGAAAGTGTCGGCGGAGTAACGTAAATGAGAAACGTTACTCCAAAGTAAAGAAGCGCCCATCTACCTGAATCTGGCCCATAGAAGCCATTGGTCTGTGAGAATTTTTTTTACCACTCCCAGAGCAGTGATATCAGAATAAACATGCATCCTGTTATTTTGTTGCCTTCCTCTGAATCAACTGTGGGTATAGGATTGTGTATATAAGACTGTATGATTTTTTTTCCCTTTTATTGGTTGAACTTTTTTCAAATAGACAACAGTCTGTTATTTGAAAGGTAGAAACTCTATCCTGTTAACAAGTCATTATTTTTTTCTTTCTTTCTTTCTGATTTATTTTCCTTTTTAATCAGCTTCAGACCTCATTGGGAACCCCGAATCCGCAACCCCAAGTACAACCAGTGGCTGCGCCTGTCGCACCAGTCGCAGAGTCGCATTCACTGAAACTACCACCTCCAATCCGTTTTTCTGGAGACTCCTTAGCCAATGCACTATTCATTTTGAGCTCCTGCCCCAACACTTTCTGTCTGATCGGGCTAAGATAGCCCATATCATTTCCCTCCTGTCCGGTGAAGCCTTAGCCTGGGCTGCCCCTCTGTGGGAACTGAATGATCCAGTGGTTTCTAGGCTGTCTGTTTTCTTGAAACGTTTTCCGAATATCTTTGAAGAACCGGCTCATGTCTCTTCAGCAGCCAGCACCCTTTTACGTCAAGAATCCCGTTCAGTGGGCCAATATGCTCTTCAGTTCTGTATCCTCTCAGCTGAATTGAGCTGGAACAATGAGGCCTTAGTCGCAACCCTTTTGCATGGCCTTTCTGATAGAGTGAAGGATAAATTAGCAGGAAGAACCATCCCCACTGATCTGGACGGAGTGATCTCCTTGTGTAACCAGATTGATATTCGCTTTCAGGAAAGGACCCTAGAAAAGCGACGCCAGCATTTCTTTGTCCTTACTCAGCCTGAGCTCCCCATCTCCTGCCAGCTGAGGAACCCATGCAGCTGGGTCGGACCAGGCTATGCCCCGAGGAACGTGCTAAGCGCAGAACTCTTGGCCTGTGTCTCTACTGTGGGGGCAAAGGTGATTTTCGTGAGGCTTGCTCTCTTCGCCCGGAGAAGCGCTCGGGTTCAATACATCTGGAAGGTGGAGTATTGGACCCAGAAATATCACCTTCACCTTCTCGTCTTCTTCTTGCTGTGTCCCTTCATCTTGGTGCTTCTTCTCATTCAGTCTTGGCATACCTGGATTCCGGAGCAGCTGGCAATTTCATGGACTGGGAAATCGCATCGTCCATGAGACTTACCCTTTTGTCCCTCACCACGCCATTGGTGGTCTTGGCGATTGATGGCACTGTTCTCCCAGGGGGTCCTAATCGCTTCCAGACACTCCCTGTTAAGATGTCGGTAGTGACACTTCACCAGGAGTGGATATCCTTCCTTGTCTTACCTAAGGCCTCAACCCCAATTATTCTGGGACTCCCTTGGTTACGGCTCCATTCTACACACTTTGACTGGACTACTGGACAGATCCTGGCTTGCGGTTCCTCCTGTTCCTTGTCCTGCCTATCCAAGGGTGCTCCAAATGAGAAACTTCCTGTTGCCACCATCCCAGTATCTTTTGCTCTGCCTACTATGGGCCAGATTCTCATAGAATTCCGGCGGCGTAGCGTAAGCCAGTTACACTACGCCGCCGCTGCTTGCTGGAGCAAGTGCTTGATTCTCTAAGCACTTGCTCCCGAGGTTTCGCTTACGTCGCGTAAATCGCGCAGCGTAAACCCGCGCAATTCAAATGGGGCGGCTTGTATTTAAATTAAGCGCGCCCCCGCGTCGAACGAACTGCGCATGCGCCGGCCGGGGGAAAAGCCCAGTGCGCATGCTCCAAAGGACGTCACATTTTCTCAATGTAAACGACGTAATCGCAGCGTACGCCAGCCCCATTGAGAATCGACGTACGCAAACGACGTAAACGACGCACAACACGACGCGGTCCCGAGGCCATACTTAACATGGCATCCGACGGGACACGACCGCATCCGACGGGACCTCGTAAGGTTACTCCACATAGAAGCTGGGGTAACCTTACGCGGACGAAAACGACGTAGGCGACGACGGGGCGGCGTAAAAGCGATCGAGAATCGGCGTACTACTTCATTTGCATATGCAAATGAAAAAACAACGTAAAGGCCACCTAGTGGCCGGAGTTGTCATTACATCTACGATCCGAAAGTGTAATTGTATTACGCTTGTCGGATGTAGAAGCGTATCTATGCAAAAGTGATGCTCAGCATCACACGCATAGATACGAGCCAAAAAAAAAGGCGATACGACGGGGTATCTGAGATACTCCGTCGTAACGCCTCTGAGAATCTGGCCCTATATGTAGTGATTTCCAGGATGTGTCCTGCAATAGTCAGGTTGATGCACTCTCTAGCCCATGTGGCACTCTGGTTGAGGAGCCCATCTGTGAACCTGAGCCGATCATTCACTCCAGTTTGCATAACAGGTTACCTTTGTCTGTCCCAAAAATGCACATACAGTCTAACTTGTCTGCAAGTTCTGCATTCGCTACGCCTTGTGATGCGATTTGGGTAGTCGCTACACCTGACTATACTATTCATACTATTCAGTTATGCCAGTCCAGCCCATGTCCAGTGAGCGTCCTACCTTTTCTTGTTCAGGACCTTCTGCAACCTCGTCTCATCCTAGTACTAATTTGTCCATTCAAACCTGTCTAAGGGGCTCAATTCATCCTTTGGATAGACTGCCTCATTGGGCCAGGTGGGGTTTTCAACCTTGTTTTCAGGGCCCTCTGCATTCTGCTGGTTTTTCTGCTATCCAGCTTGACTCCTGTGTCATGTCACCTTTTAATCAACCTGACCTCAGGGTTCCTCTGATCTCTGCCCAGTCTGATGGTCCTGTGCTAGATCCCCAGTTCATCTTTAGAGGTCTGGGGAACCCCCCTCAGATTCCCATTGATCCTCTCATGCCCTTGCTTATTCCCAAAAGGCCTTTGGCCCTCAATAAATCTTCTCGTCCTCTCTCTACTTCGGTTCTGGTTAATGTTCTGAATTCTCATCTCTGCAGAGGCATGCTTCAGTATCTTCTGCATTGGAGAGGGTTTGGTCCTGAGGAGGCATCTTGGATCGCAGCTTCTGAGGTATTTGCACCTCGTCTGTTGAGGAGGTTTTATCTGAGATTTCCCTTTTAAGCCTGGGCCCAGGCTGGGGAGGGGGAGGGGCCATAAGAGGGAGGGTACTGTCATGGATATGCAATAAAGTCTGTCAGCTTACCTGTCTCCATGTGTTCATTAGAGGCCTGACCCTCTTTCTGGCTGTCTTTTATCACCTTCCTCCCTGGATGGCTCCACCCCAGGCCATCCCAGGAAGCCTATATTAACCACTGCACTGCTAGTCTGCGATGCTGTTCAACCGTGTTGTTAGCTTAAGTTCCTGTCTGCAGTGTGCTGCGTTTACCTTCCTGTGTACCGTTTTTGGCTCGTCCCTGACTTCTCCTGTTTGCCTGTGACCCTGAAGTTTTTCCTGTCGCTGATCGCCGCCATTAGTAGTAAAAAAAATATAAAAAAAAATATTAAAAAAAATGCCATAAATCTATCCCCTATGTATTTGTATACACTATAAATTTTGCGCAATAGGTAAAATAATACGTATCGGCCTAAACTGAGGAAAAAAATATGTTTTTTTTATATCTTTTTTTGAAGATATTTATTATAGCAAAAAGTAAAAAAATATATATTTATTTTTTTAAATTGTCGCTCTATTTTTGTTTATAGCGCAAAAAATAAAAACCGCAGAGGTGATCAAATACCACCAAATGAAAGCTCTATTTGTGGGAAAAAAAGGACGCCAATTTAGTTTGGGAACCACGTCGCACAACCGTGCAATTGTCAGTTAAAGCGACGCCATGCCGAATCGCAAAAAGGGGCAAGGTCCTTAACCTGCATAATAGTCCGGGTCTTAAGCGTTTAAAGTTTAACATTGAAAATACTATTTGCACACAGGGATTAATCACATGGCCCTGTTTTGAGGTATGCACAAATCTAATGATTTTAAATAACAGCTGCATTGAGTTAATAATGTCGCAAGTGTTTTACATGTTATATAATACGATACATTGGGCCAGATTCAGGTAGAGGAATGCCGCGTACACACGGTCGTTTTTTGCGATGAAAAAAAACAACGTTTTCTGTGAAGTAAAAAACGACGTTTTTGAAACGTCACTTTTCAAAGACGATGTTGCATACACACCATCGTTTTTTCACAAAAAGCGAGGTTACGTTCACCACTCTTTTCCATTGAAGCTCGCTTCATAACTATATTTAGAAAACAAGGGACTGGGGGAAAGGGGAATGCGCAAGTTATTCCACTAATGAACAGGTGTGGAGTAGCCACTGCCTGTATGGATCTAATACCTAATTAGGTAGTGCTGCTGTAACCAAAAATCTAATGTTAAACAAGAAGGGAAGGGGAAAAGAGACGGGATAGTCGGCCCACCTGGGACCTAAAGGGGGTTACCTTGAGCAGCACAAAAATGATCTGAAATGTGATAATGATACACCATATAATTATTTATTTAATAGTATCAAAATTTAAAATGTTTAAGCACAATAGTATAAAAATTAGACTGACCGTATGGTAATCAAACAATTATTGGTTACCATTTATGCAAACAAAAAAAGAGAAAAACACATGTAACATTTAGACAAAACAGGAACACACACAGACAAAGACAGAAAACATGGTCCGGACACTTTTGTATTCAGCCTGCACAATGGAAGCACTTAAATCTATGGTGATGCGACTAACCATATAATAATGGCAAGCGGGATCTATAGTTCCCACTTCCAATAGCCGCGATTGACCAATTGGTGTTAGCAAAATGTGGGGGCTGGATACAAGCTCGTAGTGGGGTGGGGGGGAGGGGAAAGGGAAAGGGGAAAATAATGGGAGGAATATGCTTGGTCGTGATAATGGATCCACTGTTCGTTAACCGAGGTGTGTAATATTTGGGTGTTTGCTGGCATTAATGACTTGGATATATATTGAGCACTGACAAAGTCCGGGCAGCAACAAACAAAAATGGTAAATAGTCAATCCTGATTGTCCCGGTAATGAGATGCGTATCTCAATGAAATTGGTTGGTGATGGTTAGTACTAGACTCACGTTGTTTAGTATGTTGAATTGATTAGACATCTAGACTAGAGTCCATGGTCATTTGCATGTAATGATGGGACCATGTAATCAGCACATAACAAGCCTTGGTGCTAACTAATGAGTGAGAGCTAAGTTCCGTTTAAGGCTCTCTATGTAGTATCGATAGAAAATAAGACACCCTTTAAGTAGATATACGTTACCACCTTGGTAGCCGTCGTATGGGATGTGGGTTTTTATTCACTGCTGGTCAGATGGTGCGCGCTGTTCTGTTGCCCCGTTGTAGCGCTGTCTAATATGACATCAATTTCCACTGTAAGGTCCAATATAGGACAAGGGCTGGTTCAGCGCGCTGGTATGAATAACATCATACATCCATCAATGATTGTAAGTTGTTTGACCATCCTGCATGTTCCTCACTACAGTCGTATTTGAATTTAGGCGTCTGTTGCCGCTATCCCTTCATCCTCCACACGAGCTGCTGGTGTCACGGAATCACGTTAAGGTGATGACGTCAACGCGTTTCGCCTGGCACATTGGCGTAGCTTCTGGGCATGCGCGGGTTGAAAAACGTCGTTTTGAAAGACGTTTTTGCTACACACGGTGACTTTTTGTGAAACAAAAAACGACGTTTTGAAAAACGACACAAAAAATTCAAGCATGTTGGAATTTTTTTTTGGTCGTTTTTTTGAAGACAAAAAACGACGTTTTGCCCACACACGATCAATTTAAATGACGTTTTAAAAAACGTTGTTTTTTTTCATCGCAAAAAACGACCGTGTGTACGCGGCATTAGGCTGGAGTATCTGTGATACTCCAGCCTAACTGTCACTTTAAGCCGGCGTTTCTGTTTGATGTAACCAGAAAACAAGAAACGCCGGGTTGGTGTTCCGATGCGATCGGCGCAATTGAATTTCGCCATCGCATCGCAACTTTAATTTAAAAATGGCGCCGGGGGCGTTCCCGCTGATTTACGATGAAAAAATATGTTAATCAGCGGGAATCGACAATTCACGATCGTATTCGGTCGCGACGCAGTGACTTTCCGATGTTTCCGTAAGCGATACGCGGCGTAAAGATAAGGCAGCCCCCTAGTGGAGTATCCTTTGTTAAGTATAGGCGTCGTCATCGCGTCGGAAAAAAAAAAATCGCGCCGCTTGCGTAAAACTTTTATGAATGGGGATGTGACGTCATTGACGTTCACTGACAGAATTTGGAGCATGCGCACTGGGATGCATTGACACTTGACGCATGCGCAGTACGTTCGCCGTGGGATCGCGCTTAGTTTTAATAATACACGCCCCGTACCCGCCCAATTTGAATTCCGCCGGCTCATTTGCGATGCGCTGCCGCAACTTTAGGAGCAAGTGCTTCATGAATAACAGCACTTGTTTCTAAAATTTCGGCAGCGTAACGTAAATGAGAAGCGTTACTCCAGAGCAAAGATGCTCCCATCTACCTGAATCTGGCCCATACTAGTAAATTTTGCACTTAAAAAAAAAACACAGACCAATATTTTCTCCAACGTTCTTAGATAGCTACCTGCACTTGGTGCACATAGAGGCCCAGATTCACGTACATCTGCGCATTATTGGACTGGCGTAGCGCACCGCCTTTACGTTAGACTTGCGCAATTTTGCCGCGTAATCACCCTATTCTCGTAGCTTTTGCGCAGGAAATTGCGCATGCGTAACGTTATTTCAGAGGCGTAAGGCGGAGTAATACAAATTGGGAAGGACGTGGGCGGGTTACATTGAAATGAGCCGTGACCCCATGCAAATGAAGGGCCGGCCGGCTCGCGCATGCGCGCTTGAAGGAGACCATGGTCAGCTCCGCTGTGCGCATGCTCACAACTCGGGAGCGGCGCAATCAGTGAAATTGGAAATGGACTAGGGCAACGTAGTGAACTACGCAAACAGTATAAATAGACAGACACAAACGCACTTGCATTGCAAAAGTACATCCCTTTGTCCCTTCCCATTTAACCAAGTGCTTTTGTCCTGTTGTTCGTTGCGTTGTGTTTTGTAGTTGTCAGATTAGTGTTCTGTGTGATTAAGTGTTTGTTAGTAGATCTTTGAAAGTGTTTTTTGATAAGTGTTTGAGAGACTGTTTGTTTGATATATTTCTGTTTGTTTGTTTTCTTGCTGAATTTTTGCTGAGTGCTTGTGTGATTTTTTGGGTGTTAGTTTTCTCTTTGTGTGTGTTCTTGCTTGATTGGTTGTGCTTGTTTTTGTGAGTGATTTTTGTTGACTGGGAGTGAGTTTTTTTGGAAGTATGACAGAGAGAAAGCGAAAACTCAATTTTACTGTGGGGGAAAAAAGAATTCTTGCCCGGGCCATTAGCGATTATGGGCGTTTCCTCCACGGCCCAGACAGTGCCAACACCACCCCGGCCAGGAGGAGGGAGATTTTGGACCTCATCACTGAGCAGGTCAATTCAGCGGGGGAGGGGGGGGCATGGACCCGGTCTGGGATTGACAAAAAAATTAATGACCTCCGGCGACTGGTCAAACAGAAGCTGTCCAAAATGCATGCCCATGCCAGGGGCACAGGAGGGGGCCCACCATGCCGTATTAGGCTGACAGTGGAGGAGCGTGCGGTGGCCCTGACCTTTCATCAGCATGAAGTGGAGGGCCTGCCCGGCTTTGACTCAAGTCCAGGGCCCGTGGTGCCATGTAAGTATTTTTTTTAATATCAGGTGTGTAGCATGTGTGGGGGAGGGGGTGAAGGGGAATATGTGGCAAGTGTGTGGATCCTCCAACCTGTGAATGTTTTGTGTCATCCACAGATGTGCAGGAGGGTGCAGGGCCATCTGGCCTAAACGCACCATCCCCAGGACAGCAGCCTAATGAGGCCCCCCCAACAAGGCCGGAGTCCGCAGAGGAGGTTCAAGAGGAGGAGGAGGAGGTTGAGGAGGAGGAGAATCATGAGGAGGAGGAGTCCATGTCAGGCACAGGACTTTTGGTTTTTGAGGACTCTTCCCCTCTGCCTGGCAGCAGGCAGCCCTCCCTAAGGGGGAGCCCCCCCTCCTCCCCCAACATGGCTCCCCTCCCAAGGGCCTCCCCTTCTCCCCGGCCACAAGCATCAGCTGGAGGCAGGAAGTAGTCCCAGAAGACCAGGGGGGTGGCCGATCTCCTGCCCGCCACTCTGAGAAGGGACCAGTTCCTCCAGACCCGCCACCTGGGACAGGTCAGCCAGACATTGGTGCGGATGGAGGAGAGCCTGTCCTCCATCAAGGATACGCTGGGGAACCTGGACTCCCACTCCCGGGCTTTCACAACCTGCCTAAACGAACTGCAGACGACATCAGCAAGCGTTGGGCAGGATGTGAGGGCCCTTACCCAGGCTATCCAGGCCAACACGGCAACACTTGGTGCTGCCCTGGACAGAATAGCTGTGGCCTTGGAGGGCAGGCCGCCAGGTGGGCAGAGATCAGGGGCTGCTCCTCCTTCCCCGGTTTTCCACCTCCCCAATGAGTCTCCCCTGAGGAGCCGGGGCCGTGGCCGGGGGCGCCCCAGGCGTGGCTGACGTAAAGGGCAATAATTTTTTTTTACCCTTTTTTTTTTTTTTTTTTGCTGGAAATTTTTTGATTTTGCTGGTCATTTTTTTTGGGGGGGGTTGTGAATGCTGTTTGAATGTGGGGGTGACATTCCTGCCGGAAAAGGGGTGTCACCCTCAATGGGATTTGGCATTGATTGTATATGTAGCTGTCATGGCTGGACCCTGGGTGTTTGGCACGGACGTGCCATATGAGGCCTTGGGCATCGACTATCACCTGTACGTTGATGGAATGCCAATGCTTCCGATTGCGGTACATGTGCTCTGTCTCCTGGGGGGGCTGGAGTGCCACATGTGTGCAATCAATGGCCCCCACGGTGCGTGGGAATCTGGCAATTCTGTAGAAATCTGTCATTGCCTTCAGCCGCAGGTCCTCAGTGGTGGGTTTGATGATTTGGTTGGCCATGCATCTGAGGATTGCAGGGACAACCTGGTGCACACATCTGCTCATGGAGGATTGTGACATCCCAGCCACCACTCCACTTGTACGCTGAAAAGAGCCACTGGCAAGGAAATGGAGTGTTGCCATGACCTTGACCAGTGGCTGCACTGCATGTGAGCGTTGTGTTCGGCTGGTGATGTCCTCCTGCAGGGTTGTGGTTAATTCCAGGATGACATGAGGGGTGAATCTGAAGATGCAATACACCTCAGAATCACTCATGCCAAACAGGTCTATGCGGGTGCGGTATATCCTCTCCCGTGCCATCCTCCGTGCCATCCTCCGTGCCCTCCTCCTTCTTTGTTCATCTAAAGTCAGTAGTATAGCTATGCGCGACGATGCCCCTGGCATGTTGGCATACAGATTGTTGTGCAACACGTGTGACTGCTGAGCTCCTCACTAACAGTGTTGCTTTATCTAACAAGTAGACTTTTTTTCTCTTTTTTGACCAGCTTTTATATGCTCTAATTTTAGACAGGACATTTTGCTGTTGCGCACACTGCGTAGCCTGCGCTGCCCCAACGTTCTTTTGTGGATCCCCGTAAGTCCCTCATTAGCATATTTGACTAGCAAATCAATGGTCTGTCTAGCGCAGTTTTGCGCGGACGGATGCGCCTGTCTAACGAAATTACGCCGGACCAAAAAAAGTAGATTTCTTGCGTATCTCGCTTTGGGGATGCCGTGCATCGAAACGCACGCGCACATTTAGACTTAAGCACGCGCATCTCCTGTTGCGCAGGCGTAATCGCTCTGTGAATCTGGACCAAAGTGTATAGTACATGAACAATTTTATAGAGTGCTTATGAAAAACTTAAGAAATAGGATAGGGGATATATCTGCAGTATGAACCATTATGATACAGTCTCCAATTTTAACATTAGAAAGGAAAAAGACTTCCGGGTCAGACGCCTCATGGGGAAGCTGTGGTCTCCTCAGCTCCCGCTATCCCTGACACGAATCAGCTATTAAAATCAGCCCCGCCAACCATCCTCCCCCGGCAGACACTCCACTCACCTCCCTCTAGCACACGGCTACTCCCCGATGGATCGGTTTGTCGAGAGAGGCGGCCCGCGATTTCCGGCGGCTCGGCGCCAAATTGAGGCCGGGGATGCGGCCTTGTCTTCCAGCGCGGCGATCGCGGCAGACGAGCCTGACATGGAGGTAAACGGCAGCCAGCCCCCTCCTCCACACCAGCCTGCACATCCATGCCAGCCCCCCCTAGCATCCCAGAGGGACAGCTCTGAAATAGAGCTTATAGCCCAGGCTGTAGCAGCGATCCTGGCCCCCACTATCTCTGCCTCTGTGGAAAGGGCAGTCACTGCAGGCATGCAGGCTATACAGAGAGAACTGGGTGAACACACTTCTCGCCTCAACGAGGCTGAAGAAAAACTGGCCAGCTTGGAGGAAGACCTGTACAAGGCCCAGGGATTTGAAGAGGCACAGGAAAAGACTAACCAATATGTCCTGCAAAAATTAGAGGATTTGGAAAACAGAGCCAGAAGAGGAAATTTGCGTTTTGTTGGCGTACCTGAATCTTTGCAGTCCTCCTCCTTAGTTGATTTCTGCTCTGATCGCATACCTGAAGCATTGGGTTTACCCAGACCTTGCACGGTTGAGAGGGCCCATCGCATAGGGGTCTACTCCCCTGAACGTTCAACTCCGCGCACGATCATTGCCAAATATTTAAACTATGCAGATAAGGCCGCCATCCTTCAGAAATATCGCCAATCTAGATCTCTCCAGATAGATGGGGTTAAAATTCTCGTCTTTGCTGACTACTCGATTGATGTCTCCAAAAAACGGAAAGCCTTCCAACATATCTGCTCGACCCTGTATCAACGACAAGTGAAGTTCACGCTGGCTTTCCCCGCTACTCTGCGCCTCAAGGCACCTAATGGGGATCAACTCACCTTTCAAGATCCTGTGGAGGCCGAAAAATTCCTGTGCTCTATTCATGCTGATCTGCAATGTGCTTCACAAGCTAAGGCGGCTCCACTCTCCAGACCGCTAGAGCAACGCAGTCCCCGCAAGGATTCCCCCAAACGTCTCAGACCCTCAGGCCCGCAACTCCAATACGTCCCTCGGTGACTCTGGTAATGTGCCCATGCCCTCTGTGGTGACTCTGATACACTTACCTACCGCATTTTATGCTATATTGCTCTCATACGTGCCTTTGTCATGAGCTGTTTCTCTTTGTTTTTCACATAAGCCATACCGCTCACAGGCGTTAAATCTTGTATGTTCAGCGCTATTTGATCTGTGGGCTCCAGGCACCAGTTCTGCTCACCCTCCCCTGCCGGTGGTCGATTTTCCGCCACACTATATTCCTGTACCTAGGGGTGATCGTTCACTTCTTCTGAGGTTCAGAGGATGGGAGCTGACTTTTGCTGGGTCCCCATGAGGAAAAAAGCGAAGTCCTATGCTCTTGGTGTTTATTTTACCTGTTTTGTTTCTTTTTATGGTTATGTTGGCATTCTTTTTCGTTTGTTACCCTGCACCTTTTTCATCCCCCTTAGCGTCCATCTCACACTCACAAGCCTAGCACATGACAGTCCATTCAGGTATTATGATTTTACTCCCCCAAAAAGGTCGACCTCCCCATGCCTCTCCCATAAAGTTACTACATCTGCATGCTTTCACTCACTTTCCGACCCCCCATGAGATTAGTCTCATGGAATGTGAAGGGGCTTCGATCCCCTATTAAACGACTTAAAATCCTAAGGCATCTCAAGAGGCTCAAAACGGACATAGCTTTACTTCAGGAAACTCACCTGACTCGTGAAGACTTTCATCGCATGCAAAAGTTATGGGTGGGTACAGTTCTAGGATCCGACGCTGTAGGCCGGAAGGCGGGGGTGATCATTTTGATGCACAAACGCCTCTCATGCAAAATACTCTCGACTAACACAGATGATCATGGTAGATTTCTCACTGTTCATGTCCAACTTGGTGATAGGGATCTTTTGATCTCCAATGTCTATGCTCCCAACTCCCCTGGCAGGCGTTTTCTGGAGGAACTGTCGTCCAAACTCCTGCAACAACCCCTCTTACCACACATTGTTGGAGGAGACTTCAACTCTACGTTGCACTTGACGGAGGACTGGTCCACCGCGAAAACATTATCTAAAACCCCTTTGAACTCCGATCAAACCCAGTTAGCTTCTGCCATGGAATCTCTACATTTCACTGACCTGTGGCGACTTTCTCACCCCTTGGAAAGAGAGTATACTTTTTACTCCATCCCCCATAAGGTGTTCACAAGAATTGATTTCTTTTTTGGGACTGACAATGTGATCCCTTGGATCTTAGAAACTGAAATCCACGAAATAGCTATATCTGACCACACTCCAATCTCTATTGACCTAAAAGACATGACTTCTAACTCATCTGCTCGTATGTGGCGGTTCCCCTCTTACCTGTATAATAACGTGGATTTTCAGAGCTTTATCGAGGGGGCCTGGGGGGAGTACGCTGAAGCGAACTCCGCTCAGGTCTCTACACCTAATTTGTTCTGGTATGCCGGTAAGGCCTATCTACGGGGAAGAATCATATCCTATGCCTCTTCCTACAAAAAACACTCCCTAGCAAGCTACAAGGTAGCCAGCCTCCGTCTTAAAACAGCACAAATTTCCCTAGCTGCCTCAGACTCCATTAGTAACAGGGAAGAACCGCCTTTGACACTTGGGCGGATGTTATGGAAATCACAAAACGAGCCCATGCTGACGCGCACCTCTACAAGTTTGGTAATAAAACGCGCAAACTCCTAGCTAGACTTTGCAAGGGCCCATACAAACCTACACACATCACTTCCCTCAGGGACCCCACGGGTTGCATTAAAAAGAAGCCACAAGAGGTTAATAAACTCATGCAGGAGTTCTACTCCTCCCTGTACGCTAAAGATTCCATCGACCTCAGCACTGCCCACTGGTTTCTAGATAAAGCCAATCTCCCTGTAGCCACTCCTTCCCAACTTCAGTCTTTGAACGAGCCTATATCCTCTTCGGAGATCTCCTCAGCCATCAACCATACTGCCCTTGGTAAGGCCCCAGGCCCCGACGGCCTATCTGGAGAATTCTATAGGACCCTCCACAAGCCCCTTGTGCCCGTTCTCCTTGACGTATATAACCACATATGGTCCGGTGGACAATACCTCCCTTCTGGTAATCAAGCCATTGTAAAATTGCTTTCAAAGAAAGGAAAGGACCCATTGGATCCTGGCTCTTATAGGCCGATTTCTCTCTTAAATTTGGATGTTAAAATTCTATCTAAAATAATTGCCACCAGACTCGCCACTATCATTCCCTCTTTAATTCACCCGGCACAGTCAGGTTTTGTAAAAGGTAGGACAACCGCAAGGTGTTATTGGTATTAGACCATGCGATTCAACACAGGGGATGGGATTTTGCCATTGTCACTCTGGACGCGGAGAAAGCATTTGACAACGTCAGCTTTGATTGGCTCAAGCTTGTTCTCTCGAGAATGGGCCTCGCAGGCCCCTTTTTCCATCTTATTACAACAATGTACACTGCTCCCGCGGCCAGGCTGGTAGTGGCGGATCTCCTTTCTGACGAATTCCGACTTTTCAAGGGAACTAGGCAGGGATGCCCTCTATCCCCCCTGCTCTTTAACTTGGCACTGGAACCTCTGTCCAGAGTTTTAAACTTCGAGGCTCCGCTACATGGAATCCGCTTGGGCGAACATGAGCTGAGATCTGCCCTGTTTGCAGATGATGTACTCATATTCACCAGCAACCCTATCTTAGACATGTCCACTATTAAAAGTCTCTTTGACGAATTCAGACTGTGTTCAGGCCTCCGTATCAACTATAACAAAAGCGAGATTCTTCCACTAGGTCCTACTACACACCCACCCTGGGCTACACACTCGCCATTTACCATAGCTAAATCCCACATCACCTATCTAGGTATCAAGATTGGCAGGCTTCCTTCCTCTCTATACACATTGAACTATCCTCCTCTGATAGACAAAATTGTACTGGAACTAAATAACTGGATGGATCTGCCTCTCTCGTTACTGGGAAGATGCCACCTCTTCAAAATGGTGAGCTTTGCGCGGCTCCTCTACCCGCTCCAAACAATTCCATTACTTTTAAAACATAAAGATGTTCAGGTATTGAACAGGGCTACGTCTAAATTTATCTGGAGACAGAGGAGACCCCGCATGGCCATGACTAAGCTGCATCTTCCTAGGGGCGGGGGTGGCGCTGGTTTGCCTAATATTAGGATGTACAATCTGGCATGTTTGTTGAGGATAGGGATCGACTGGATACAAAAATTCTCTAGATACTCTAATTTTCTTCTTGAAGCGGCAATGGCTCATCCCTATTCATTAGTGGCACTTTTGCATTCTCCTTGGAAATCTATTCGCCCAGACCTGCAACATAATCTTCTCCTGCGGGACACCGTTATAGCTTGGAGAGAGGCAAGGAAATGCGAGAAACTCTGCCCCTTCCTATCCAGGCACACGCCTATTCAAGGGAATCCCTGTTTCTCCCCCGGACTGGACTGTAATGTCTATGACACGTGGGCTAAGAATGGTCTCAATTGTTTTTCCTCCCTATGTGACATGAGCTCCGGTCAACCACTGCCCTTCTCAGCCATAGCCAGTAAATTTTCCCTACCACAAGGTCATTTATTTTACTTTTGGCAATGCACTAACTTTATTCGTACCACCTGCAGGGAAGGAAGCACCAGATTTAAAGCATCCATCACCGATGGTCTGCTACAGTCAGGCACCAATACTATCTCTTGTATCTATAAACCCCTGCTTCACAGGAGTACCCCACCCCTAGCATCCTCTTCTGTTACGCACTGGGGCAGAGACTTTCCAGATCCGGAACTAACCGAAAAACTCTTACAGGGATACATCAAACTCACCAAACTGATACCATGCGAACACTGGAGAGAAACTCAGATGAAAATTTTACATCGAGCATACATTCCTTTCCTCAAGGACCCAACTAACCCTCAGTCTACTCTCTGCCCGCTTTGCAACCAGCCTAAACCTACCTTGACTCACCGCTTCTGGTCATGTTCATTCATCTCCTCCTTCTGGCAGAAAGTCATCTCTTTCATCGAGGGAGTTACCCTCTTGCACCTCCCCAAAGACCCCCTACTTCTGATCTTCGGCTACTGGGACAAGCAACTTTTAACCTGGTCTTCCAATCCTGACCGAAGTCACAAAGATTGGATCCTCATCACCCTTTTTGCAGCCAGGAGAGCAATTCTGAAACACTGGATTTCCCCTTCCTCCCCTACGATATCTTTCGTCAAACAAGAACTCCACTTACAACTTCACAAGGAAAAAATCACGACAGATTTCAACAATTCGATAGCGAAACACCGCTTTCTCTCCAGATGGGGAGCATTCATGGCTGCTACAAATCCGTCAGACCCGCACAAGTCCTTCCACAACCTTTTTGTCTACTACAATAACCGCCTGAAGGGTCCAGACGAAGACTCTTCAACCTGAACTTCTGGGGTCCCCCCCCCACTCACCCACACACCCTTTCAGTCAATTTGGCACAGACTCGCTACCTACGATCTACATACGATCTTTTGTTGTGTTACCCAATGAACGACTTGTCACTGTTTTGTACATGATGGAAATGGATGCAGGCTTTCTTTTATTTTTCTTTCCTCCCCCTGTTCCTCTTTTTTTCTCTCTTTGATTTTATGATTTTACGAAATTAAATTTTTCTGTAATCCTAACTTAACTTGGATTCTCTACTTTTTTTTTTTTTCTCTCTATGGCTATATCCAGCTAGTTTAGGGATCCATCCAGTTCACGGCTTTTGATGTACCGAAGTTTTATGTCTTAGTCTGTTTTTGGATCCCCTTGACTCAGGTCTTTTCGAGTTGTATAACAAAAAATGTCTTTTTTGGTGACGTGGAGGGATCTCCCGTTTCAATTGTATACTGTCTTTTGTTCAATAAATTCTTTTGAAAAAAAAAAAGAAAGGAAAAAGTTGGAACTAGGCACAAGAGTAAACCATATATAAAATAATTAAAGTTTTTAATTGAGTAACATTAAAAAGATTATACATAAACAAATGTAAAATACAAGGTAATAAACTATGATAACACCTCCAAATTGTACAACTATTTAATAAACCCAAATGGTGCGGTGATTAAATACACAGTACTCTGGCAGTATTGCTTTGACAATCTGCTTTCTATGTAAGTACTATTTATAAATCTGTAATATATATTGTTGAACTTTGCTATTTTCTATTGCAGATAACCAGGTGGCTATCTCGCGATCGGCAGTTACAGAGACAAGGACATGGATCTGTGTATGTAAACACACAGATACACGTCCTGTCAGAGAGAGAGGAGACCGATCTGTGTCCCTTGTACATAGGGACACAGATCGGTCACCTCCCCCAGTCACCCCCTCCCCCCACAGTTAGGGTATACATTTAACCCCTCCCTCACCCCCTAGTGTTAACCCCTTCAATGCCAGTCACATTTATACAGTAATTAGTGCATTTTATAGCACTGATCACTGTATAAATGTGAATGGCACCAAAAATGTGTAAAAAGTGTCTGCCATAATGTCGCAGTCCCAATAGAAATCGCAGATCGCCGCCATTACTAGTAAAAAAAAAAAATAATACAAAATAATAATAATTCTGTCCCCTATTTTGTAGGTGCTATAACTTTTGCGCAAACCAGACGCTTATTGCGATTGTTTTAACAAAAAATATGTAGAAGAATACGTATCGGCCTAAACTGAAAAAAAAAATGTTTTTTAAAAAAAATTGGGCTATTTATTATAGCAACAAGTAACAAATATATATATACATATTTTCAAAATTGTCGCTATTTTTTGTTTATAGCGCAAAAAATAAAAACCGCAGAGGTGATCAAATACCACCAAAAGAAATCTATATTTGTGGGGAAAAAAGGATGCCAATTTTGTTTGAGAGCCACCTCGCACGACCGCGCAATTGTCAGTTAAAGTGACGCAGTGCCGCAAGCTGAAATTTCACCTGGGCAGGAGGGGGGTATATGTGCCCAGTAAGGAAGTGGTTAAAGTGGAACATAATGAGGAAAGCCAACACTTCACATTTCGTTTTTTTTACATAATGCGTTACATAGAACTACTGAACTTATGTCATGTATTACTGCTACTTTTGTATCAAATTCCATGACCACACAAGAAGCGGTAATATAGGCAACCGGCAGCAGTTCAAGCCCCTTCGCACTCTACTTACACATTCAGGAAGTATGTAGAAAACTATCTTATTTATAAGCCAGCAGGGGAAAAAAATAAACTTGATAGAGGTTATAATACTTCAATACTTAAAAAAATAAAATAAATTAAAGCTTTAAATGAAAAGTGAACTTGTATAGCATGCCTTTACTTATACTTTTTTTTTCAATAGTAAGGTTTTATTTGTTTTTTACAAATAAGACATACATAGACAGGCATTAAGCCTGCAGTGCACTACAGATGAACAATATATTGTATGCAAGGAGTAAGGACAACACTGCATGTATCGTAGCACAAGGCGTAACTTCTAAGTTAACAATTAACAGTCATATCAATTTAAATGTTACCTCATACTGGATATACTATGGGAAGCGGGGGTGGGCCTTCCTCTGGACACCCCTTACGGGATTACTACTGTGTCCAGGATCCAGGCCAGGCCCACCTCCCCAGAGATAAGAGCCATTCAAGCTGTAGAGTTAAAACAAGAGTTGGTACAAGTAGTTTAGAAGGAAAAACAGAGTAGATGTCAGAGATATATTCAGCTCACACTGACATTCCTGGTTAATTAGCTTAGACAAACTGGAGGTAAAAGAAGTGAGGGGTTATTTTTGAACCAGAGTAACCATTGTCGGAGGATTTTGTCTCTGTTTTTGTTTCGTAGTTCCAGTGTATGTTCGTAGGTAAAATGTAGATGGGTAGTTTGGATCACTTTTCCTAGAGTGGGTGAAGAGGGGTTTTTCCACTTTCTAGCGATGTTCAGGTTCGCTGAGAGTAGTACGTGGGCCAGTGTATGTTTTAAGTGTTTCGGGTACTGATCCAGGTCAAGAAGCAGGATTGCTAGACTAGGTGTCGGAGCTATCGGCAAATGGGATATTTTGGACAGTAGTCGGAATATGGATTCTCAGAGGTGAGATAAGGAAGGGCAGCTCCAAAAAATGTGGGGCCAGATTCAGGTACATCTGCGCATTATTGGACCGGCGTAGCGCACCGCCTTTATGTTAGACTTGCGCAATGTAGCCGCGCAATCACCCTATTCTCGTCGCTTTTACGCAGAAATTTGCGCATGCGTAACGTTATTTCAGAGGTGTAAGGCAGAATAATACAAATTGGAAAGGACGTGGGCGTGTTACATTGAAATGAGCCGTGACCCCATGCAAATGAAGGGCCGGCCGGCTCGTGCATGCGCGCTTGAAGGAGACCATGGTCAGCACCACAGAGCGCATGCTCACAACTCGGGAACGGCGCAATCAGTGAAATTGGAAGTGGACTAGGGCAAATTAGAGAACTACGCAGACAGCATAAATAGACAGACACAAACGCACTTCCTTTGCAAAAGTACATCCCTTTGTATCCCTCCCTATACAGCAAGGTGCTTTTGTTCTGTTGTTTGTTAGTGTTTATTTGTTTGTTTGTGACGTGTCTTTGAGATATTTGGGGACTGTTTTGCAGAGTGATTTTTGTCTTTTATGTGTTTTCTTTGTTGTTTTTTTTGTAAAATTATATTTTTGCTGGGCTTATTTTTTTTTTGCTGGTCATTTTTTTTTTGGTTCTGTTTGTGTATGATTTGGGAATGTGGGAATGTGGAGGTGACATTCCTGCCGGAAAAGGGGTGTCACCCTCATTTGTGGTGGCTTGTGCCAATCCAAAGTGATGAGGATGTGGGGTGTGTGTGCTAGGGACCACAGTGGTGTGCATGCATGCATTCTCATTGTGCCATGATTAATGTGTGTGTTTAACGTGCAAAGATGCATAATGTGAGCTGGCATGAGATGGGGTACCAGTGCATATGCAGAGTCACCTTGAAGGGAAAAGACAGGAGGATGTTAGTAGTGCATGTGTCTCTTGTGATGTGTGCATCATGGGGGGGGCAGTCATGCCTGCCACCCATGTTACTCACCAACCATCCAGCTGTCCCCATACATGTTCTGTTCGAAATCTGTGGGGATGGGGCTCTGATTGTATATGTAGCTGTCAGGGGTGTCATGGGTAGTGTCATGTGTTGGGCTGGTGATGTCCTCCTGAAAGCTTGTGGTTAATTCCATGATGGCATGAGGGGTGAATCTGAAGATGCGAGACACCTCCTCATCCCCCATGCCAAAGAGGCTCATGCGCGTGCGGTATATCCTCTCACGTGCCCGCCTTCTCCGTACCGGGGGACCCATCAGTAGTGCTAGGACCGCGACTGCCCCTGGCATGTTGGCACACAGAGGTGTTGTCCTTGCACGTGTGGTTGTTCAGCTTGCTAGTTTCGTCGGTAACGCTGCTGCTGTAGCTGCTCTCCTGCTGACCTGTGGCCGTCTGGAGTAAAGATAAAGCAGCTATTTGTAGAAATAACTTTGCGCCGGACGGACAAGATACGCGCGGCGCATGTAGCCAGCGTATGGTGCTAATCCGTTCGCCAATTGGGAAATCTCCCTCATTTGCATATTTGCATGGCACATCAATAGGCGCGACGGATGCGACGAGCGAAAATATGCGCTAACGATACTCTGGCGAGGGAAAGTTAAGCCAATCGGAAAAGGCCCGTTTTCTGGCGCATCTAGGTTGGTGGGTACGGCCGCAGAGATACAACGGCACAACGAAACAGTTACGCGGCGCATATCGAAATACTCCAGCGCAACTCTACCTGAATCTGGCCCAATGTGTAAGATGCCTTTCTCTCTCCAGTTTATGTAAGATATCAGACTAATGTTGTGTTGCAGTGCTAGGATGGGGATTCTTAGCTTGAACACATCGGGGTGGTCATGACTGAGGTGTACAAACTTGTTCCACACTCAGACTGTAGCCAGCATAGTTGGAGGAAGATAGGATAGTATTTTAGATGAGAGGGAGGTAGATAGTAGCCATGTGGCTAAGTCTCCACCTGGTACATAGGTAGCTTCAATTCATCTCCAGATGGTGTGCGGGGAAGGCAAGAACCACTCCCTGACCTGGGCCATGTAGTAGTCCTGGAGGTTCACATACCCGGTACCCCCGGCTTTTCGGTGTTTGATTAGTCTGGGGTGTGCGCATTTAGCTTTTCTACCTTACCAGATGAAGGAAGAGAGTATTGTTTGTAGAGATTTAAAATAGTAAAGGGGGATGACAATAGGGAGAGTTCTAAATAAGTATAAGATTTGGGGGAGATAAAACAATTTAAACGCCGCCAGGCGGCCCATCCAGGACAATTCCTGAGACGTGATCCTCTTGTAGTTTGTCGCGAAAAATAATGTAGTTTTATTTGAAGAGCAGTTTAGTAGTCTTGGTCAACTGAACTCCAAGGTAGGTTATGTTTATGGGAACTGTTGCTGTAATAGCATGCTCGTTGGAGAGTTAACACCTAGATTTAAGATATGAGATTTGTATTAGTTAACTTTGTAATAGGAAATTCTGCTGAACCAGGCTCACATCTCCTGAACCGCTGAGAGGGATGTAGTGGGATTGGTCAACATTAATATCACATCATCCGCAAAAAGGCTGATCTTTAGTTCCTGGCTTCCTATAGTTATTCATGTGATACTTGTATTAGAGTGTATGTGAGGTTCCATCGCCAGATTGAATATCAGAGTGGAGAGGGGACACCCTTGCCTGGTGCCATTAGAGATAAGAAATGGGGATGATAAAGAGTCAGCTGAATATACTTGGGCAGAGGGGTGGAGTATAGGGCCATAATGGCGCTATGAATTGGACCCGAGAACCCAAATTTTAATAGTGCTGAGGAGAGGTACCCCCAATGCACACTGTCAAATGCTTTTTCAGTGTCCAGGGACAGGAGAACAGAGGGGGTACCGGAGCATCCAACCTGGTGGATAATGTCAATCATCCGCCTTGTAGCGTCAGAGGCTTGTTGGACCTTTGTAAAGCCTGATTGGTCCATATGGATAAGAGAAGGAAGGATATTGACTAGTCTGTTGGCGATAACTTTTGCATAGATTTTGACATCTACATTAAGTAGAGATATGGGGTGAAAATTCGGGGGCGATGTCAGGTCTTTTCCGGGTTTAGGAAGGGTGACTATTATTGCATTTAGCATTTCCTGGGGGAAGGAGGAAAAGGATGCAGCGGAGTTGAAAACTTTGCATAAATTGGGAGCCAGGGTGTGATGGAACTTTTTATAATATTCTCCAGTGAACCCGTCTGGTCCTGGAGATTTGGAGTTGGGGAGATGTTAAATAGTCTGTTATTTCAGCGTCCGTAAAGGGAGTGTTAAGATACGTTAACTGTGATGGCGAAAGTGAGGGAAGATGGATATGTGCTAAAAATTTCTCTATGTCATCCTGGGAAGGTTGTATAGTATTGACACCTTTACTTATGTTATTCAAGTCAGCGTAGTACGTGCTAAAGGCATTGGCTATCTCATGAGGTTTAAATAATTTGCTTTTAGTGTGGGGGTGGTGAAGGAAAGGATTTTTAGATTTGAGCCTGTGCCCTCAAATTTTTAGGGCCATCAGTCTACCTGCCTTGTTACCTGTAGCGTAGGTAGAGGCTTTTATTTTGGTATAAGCTTTTTCATGAGATTCCAGTAAGAGAGCATGCAGCTCCTGGCATAATTTAAAGATTTTGGTTTGAAGGGTGGGAGAGGGATGGGATTTGTTTTGGGTTTCAGTGGCATCTATATCGGCAGAGAGTTGGTCTATTTTTCGCGACCTGTTTTTCTTGGCTCTAGCACCCAGTTGTATTAGAATACCTCTAGCAATGGCTTTGTGGGCATTCCACACATCCACCGGGTCGGGCATCGATTGGGAATTCAAGGAAAAATAGTCTGTCAATTGCTGTTGGATAGAGTTTGCAAAGGTAGTATTGTAGAGGAGAGAATTATTAACCCTCCAAAGGTAGGATTTGGGAATTTGTGAGTGAGCATCAATAGTGATGTTGATAGGAGCGTGGTCCGACCAGGTGGCAGTGTGTATCGCTGATGCCGAGATTTTTTGCAGTAAGATCTTGTCAGAAAGAAACAGATCAATTTGTGAGTCTATCGTACAACTCTGGAGTTCGAAAGTGACAGTATTGTGAACAGCTATTAGAACTCCTCTTTGTTTCTTCTTAAAGAAGGTGGAGAAGACATGGGGAAAGAGTCTATGCTTGCATATGGGGGAAATATCCTGGGCAAAATGAGTCTCCTGTACACATAGAATGTCGCAATTATGCGACAGCAGATTTCCACATGGATGAGCGCTTGGCTGGGTGATTCAGTACTTTTGCATTCAGAGAAAGGATCGAGAAGGACATGTTGGTGTGTGAGAGTGGGACAGGTGCAGTTCAGTAACTCACGGTTAGTAGCAGTAATGTGGTGGAATCCTCCGGGAGAAGTTTGGCACCTCGAATTGTGCTATGGCCTCCAGTAGATCAGTCCGTAATATGCAGACACTAGGATGTCAAAGTGTTCAGGATGTTCTGGTTGGCACGCGGAGTCCTGTCGCAGGGTCCTCAGTAGTGCAGAAGAACTGATTAACAAAAAGCAATCAAACAAAAGGAACAGATAGAGAAAAAAATTTGAAACGTGAGCAAGTCAATAACACAGACAACTCAGCACAGTATAACTGCAAAATTGTGCTGATTGAACTAGGGGGAAAGTTCAGGCTCTGTAAAGAAGCGAGCAATAGGCTGGAACGGACCTAGAGTACCATCATGTTGTAGATTCGGACAGGCATATGCTAGTTAATGTGCCTTGTGAGCACCGCGTTGGGATCCCGTGTTTAAAGGGTTAGATTTTCCTGCAGAAGCGTGGTTAGCTTGCTGGATTTCTGGGATAATGCCCCAGGAATGGAGGAGCTTCATCCCTCCTTCAATTGTGGAGATGGAGTGGGGGGTGCCGTTATGAGTAACAAGAATGTTAGCTGGATGGCGCAATTTAAAAATAATCGTATGATTGCCAAGGGCTTTTGTCACCATTTTCAGCTGTCTCCTCAGTTGTAGGGTATGCTGGGACAGGTCAGCAAATAATTGGATATCTGCGTATGGCGCAGGGAGAGGATTTGTTCCTTTGCTTGGAAAAAATGAACGCGGAGAAGCACGTCTCTAGGGACCGTGTCTTCCAGGTGGTGTGGTTTGGCTATTCTGTGGATTCGGTCAATGGTGAGCTCTATAGGGGACAGCTCCGGTAGTAGGGTGGAGAACATGGCGCTGGCAAACTTCTTGAGGTCTGCGTGTGGGACCGATTCCGGTACACCGCAAATTTCGTTCAGGCATGAACGACAGTGCTGTTAGCTTTTGGAGGTTCCTCTCCTCCTTCCTTTTGCGAGACATCGCTCCGACAGTGTCTACAAAGCTGTGGTAAGCAGCATGGGTCCTCACGGCAGCGGGAAGCCTGTCCGTTCGCTGTATATGTCCGGCCGGCTATAGAGAGCTCAAGGCTGAAGCTGCCATTCCTCTTGCACGCAAGCCACGTCCCCTTTTCTTATACTTTTATACAATAAATCCAGTCACAGTGACTTTTTAGATGAATACACTATACAGGTTTAACTGAAATAATAATATATTTTGAAGTATAAACAGTCTGCTCTAGAATCCATAAAGCTACAGTATGGGAGATATGGTCAATGTCGAGGAGAAAAGAGTTTGCCTGATGTAAGGATCTGACTATGTATCTCTCCGCACTATACCTCTGCTCCTGACAGAAAATCAAACAAAGCACTTAAAATATTTAATTGCACAGTCTAGTTCTCTGTCAGTGAGATGTTTATCACTGTTGTTCATTTAAACCTTTTACTGTGGATTAGATATAATAGAGGTTTATTCTGGCTGTTGAATGACTTTAAACATACAAGAGATGCCAAATATATCGTTATCTCAGCCTAGTTCTGCTTAGACTTGGTGAAAATAAATGAAAAGTGTTGTGCAATGTTCCCGTACTGCAATCATATGCTTACAGCCAATACTAACAATGTTTCACTAATCTGCTTCATTACCTGAAAAAGCCTGAGTTTAATATCCCGGAAACAAACAAATGTAGATGATTACAAATTAGCAAATTGGATTAGTAGAATAGAGTCAGATTGTCCAAATATGTATGACTGAGAATATTGATCAGATGCCTTCTGTATACTTATCCTTTTCTGATGTATTCTAGATAGTTACAGCACACTGGGTCTTCTTTTACAACAGGGGTCTTCAAACTATGGCCCTCCAGTTGTTCAGGAACTACATTTCCCATCATGCCTAGTCAGAGTTTTACAATGCCTCATGGGATGTGTAGTTCCGCAACAGCTGGAGTGCCATAGTTTGAGGATCCCTGTTTTACATCATCCCTTCTCTTGCCCTGGCCAATCTTAAATGATGCAAAGAATGGCATTTATGCCAAACATCAGTCCACAACACCCTGCTTCCTTAGCACAATTCAACCTGCATGTTTAACAAAATGTCAAATGGCTTTTAAAGGGTAACTCCAGTTTTAGTTTAACCACTTTAGCCCCGAGCCTGTTTTTCAGACTCGGTGTTTACGAGACTAAAACATTTTTTTTTGCTATAAAACTACTTAAAACCCCCAAACATTTTGGGCCAGATTCAGGTAGGAGAGCGGATCTTTATTTTGGAGTAACGTTTGTCATTTACGTTACTCCGCCGAAATTTTAGGAGCAAGTACTGTTATTCACATAGCACTTGCTCCTAAAGTTGCGGCGGCGTAGCGAAAATGAGCCGGTGGAATTCAAATTGGGGGCATGTATTATTTAAACTAGGCGCGATCCCGCGGCGAACGTACTGCGCATGCGTTGACTGTCAGTGCGCATGCTCCAAATTCTGTCAGTGAACGTCAATGACGTCAATCCCCATTCACGGACATTTTACGCAAAGGACGGTAAAAAAATGTCATTCGACGCGATGACGACGGCCATACTTAACATAGGATACTCCACCTAGGGGGCATGTTTTTCTTTACGCCGCGTATCGCTTACGGAAACGTCGGAAAGTCACTGCGTCGGGCCCACGTACGATCGTGAATTTCCGTCTCTCGCTGATTTACATATTCTTGGCGTAAATCAGCGGGAATGCCCCGCGTGCCCATTTTAAAATTGCAGTTCCGATACGACGGCGAAATACAATTACGCCGCTCGTATCTGAACTCAATCCCGGCGTATCTTGTTTTCTGACTACAGAAAACAGATAAGCCGGCTCAAAGTGAGAGTTATGCTGGCGTATCACTGATACTCCAGCGTAACTCTACCTGAATCTGGCCCTATATATTTTTTTTTCTAACACCCTAGAGAATAAAATGGCAGTCATTGCAATACTTTTTGTCACACCGTATTTGCGCAGCGGTCTTACAAGTGTAAAATAAGACAACAATACATTTGGCCCAATTGTTTTACATATTATGAAAGATAATGCTACGCCGAGTAAAATGATACCCAACATGTCACTTTTAAAAATTGCGCCCGCTCGTGGCATGGCGTCAAACTTTTACCCTTAAAAATCTCGATAGGCGACGTTTAAAAAATTCTACAGGTTGCATTTTTTAGATACAGAGGAGGTCTAGGGCTAGAATTATTGCTCTCGCTATAACGATCACGGGGATACCTCACTTGTGTGGTTTGAACACCGTTTTCATATGCGGACGCTACTCACGTATGCGTTCGCTTCTGCGCGCAAGCTCGTCAAGACGGGGCACTTTAAAAAAAAAAAAAAATGTCGTATTTATTTTTATTTATTTTACCAATTTTTAACACTAAAATAAAAAAAATAAAAAAATTATCACTTTTATTCCTATTACAAGGAATGTAAACATCCTTTGTAATAGAAAAAAGCATGACAGGTCCTCTTAAATATGAGATCTGGGGTCAAAAAGACCTCAGATCTCATATTTAGGCTTAAATGAAAAAAAGAAATGAAAAATGTAAAATGTCATTTTTCAAATAACCTAAAAAAAAAAGTGTCTCTTTAAGACGCTGGGCGGGACTGACGTTCTGACATCACTTCCGCCCAGCAGAGCTACGGGGTTGGAGGAGAGAAATTTTTCCCTCACTCGCATCTCCACTGAGTACAGGAGAGGACCAGATCGCCTCCGCCGCTAGCGACGGCTCCGGTAAGCGGCGGAGGGCACGGGAACGCAGTGGGAGGGGGGGGGGGCCTCGCCCGCCACCAATAATGGCGATCTCGCGGCGAATCCGCCGCGGAGACCGCCATTATCGTTATGCCGACCGCCCACTGAAGAGATGGATATCTCGGTTGTGGCAGCAGCTGCTGCCGTTACCGAGATATCCATCTTTAAAGTCATGACGTATAACGGCGGTGGGCGGTCGGGAAGTGGTTAACAACATTCCCTTCAAGATCTGTTATAAATGTTGTTAAATCTGTTATAAATTGTTAAACACCAAAAATAGTGAAACGCTCATATACACATGTGAAAATATTAAAATCCAGATGCGTTTACAAAAAAAAAAAAACCTCATAAAAAAAAAAAGAAAAAAAGTGTTTACCATACACGCATTTGAAAACAAAAACACCAGGGGGTAGATTCATGTAGATCAGCGGATCTTTTGATCCGCGTGATCTATCTTGTTTACGATCCGCCTGCGCCAGTTTTTGAGGCAAGTGCTGTATTCAGAAAGCACTTGCCT
Source organism: Rana kukunoris (assembly GCA_029574335.1). NCBI lineage: Eukaryota > Metazoa > Chordata > Amphibia > Anura > Ranidae > Rana > Rana kukunoris. Next base: position 118,471,701 of record CM056049.1, on the reverse strand, counting down.
CGTAATTAGCCCTGGCGGATCGTAAATCCCCCGGCGGAATGCAAATTCCGCGGCTAGGGGGAGTTTACTATTTAAATCACGCGCGTCCCCGCGCCGATCGTACTGCGCATGCGCCGCCGGCAAAATTTCCCGACGTGCATTGCTTTAAATGACGTCGCAAGGACGTCATTGTTTTCGATGTTAACGCAATTAACGTATGGCCGTATTCCCGGACGACTTACGTAAACAACGTAAAAAATTCAAAACTCGACGCGGGAACGACGGCCATACTTAACATAGGATCCGCCGCACTTACCCCGCATATAGCAGGGGTAACCATCCGCCGGAAAAAGACGAACGCAAACGACGTAAAAAAAAAGCGACGGCCGGGCGTTCGGTTCTGAATCGGTGGTTCTCCTCATTTGCATATTCGTCGCGTAGAAAAAAGGAAGCGCCACCTAGCGGACGGCGGGAGAATGCAGCCTAAGAACCGACAGTGTAACTCACTTACACCAGTCGGCTATGCGGAACCTGATTCGAGGAATCAGCCGCATAGATCCGAGCGTCGGATCTCACAGATCCGATGGTGTATCAGTAGATACACCGTCGGATCTGTACATGAATCTACCCCCATATGTTATGTCAAGAATGTATACACAAAGCTATATAAAATTATATTTTTCTTAATCGTGATGTGATATATAGATATACACCTTGGGCCAGATTCACGTACATCGGCGCATTTTTGGACCGGCGTAGTGCAACTCCTTTAAGTTAGACCGGCTTAATTTTGAGGAGCAAGTGCCGTATCCTCGTAGGGCCAGATTCTCAGAGGCGTTACGACGGAGTATCTCAGATACCCCGTCGTATCGCCTTTTTTTTGTCCTCGTATCTATGCGAGTGATGCTTAGCATCACTTTTGCATAGATACGCTTCTACATCCGACAAGTGTAAAAGCATTACACTTTCGGATCGTAGGTGTAATGACAACTCCGGCCACTAGGTGGCCTTCACGTTGTTTTTGCATTTGCATATGCAAATTAGGCTAGTACGGCGATTCCCGAACGCTTTTATGCCGCCCCGTCGTCGCGTACGTCGTTTTAGTCCGCGTAAGGTTACCCCAGCTTCGATGTGGAGTAACCTTACGAAGTACCGTCAGATGCCGTCGGGTGCCGTCGGATGCCATGTTAAGTATGGCCTCGGGACCGCGTCGTGTTTTGCGTCGTTTACGTCGTTTGCGTACGTCGATTCTCAATGGGGCTGGCGTACGCTGCGATTACGTCGTTTACATAGAGAAAATGTGACGTCCTTTGGAGCATGCGCACTGGGCTTTTTCCCCGGCCGGCGCATGCGCAGTTCGTTCGATGCGGGGGCGCGCTTAATTTAAATACAAGCTGCCCCATTTGAATTGCGCGGGTTTACGCTTGGCGATTTACGAGACGCCGGCGAAAACTACGGAGCAAGTGCTTTGAGAATAAAGCACTTGCTCTAGTACGCAGCGGCGGCGTAGTGTAAATGGCTTACGCTACGCCGCCGAAAATATATGAGAATCTGGCCCGTAGTATTTTCGTCCAAATTTGCACCGGTGCAATGTAAATTCTGAGGCGTAAGGTGGTGTAATTCAAAGTGGGAAGGACGTGGGCGTGTTCCATTTAAATGAGCCGTGACCCCATGCAAATGAAGGGCCGGCCAGACTGGGCATGTGCACATGAAGCAGACTATGGTCAGCACCTCTCTGAGCATGGGCAGAATTCGGCACAGCGCAATCAGTTAGATAGGAACTAGGCCCGTCAGACTTAGTGAGCTATGCACAGGGCCAGATTCAGGTAGATCAGAGCATCTTTGCTCTGGAGTAACGCTTCTCATTTACGTTACTCTGCCGAAATTTTAGGAGCAAGTGCTGTTATTCATGAAGCACTTGCTCCTAAAGTTGCGGCAGCGCATCGCAAATGAGCCGGCGGAATTCAAATTGGGCGGGTACGGGGCGTGTAGTATTCAAACTAAGCGCGATCCCGCGGAGAACGTACTGTGCATGCGTCGAGTGTCAATGCATCCCAGTGCGCATGCTCCAAATTCTGTCAGTGAACGTCAATGACGTCACATCCCCATTCATGAATGTTTTACGCAAGCGACGCGATTAGTTTTTTTTCCCACGCGATGACGACGCCTAAACTTAACATAGGATACTCCACTAGGGGGCTGCTTTATCTATACGCCGCGTATCGCTTCCGGAAACGTCATAAAGTCACTGCGTCACGCCCGAAAAAGATTGTGAATTGCCGATTCCCGCTCATTAACATATTTTTTGAGCGTAAATCGGCGGGAACGCCCCCGGCGCCAATTTTTAAGTTGAAGTAACGATGCGATGGCGAAATTCAATTGCGCCGATTGCATCGGAACTCCAACCCGGCGTTTCTTGTTTTCTGGTTACAGAAAACAAAAACGCCGGCTTAAAGTGACAGTTAGGCTGGCGGATCCATTGAATCTGGCCCTAAGTGCTTAAATAGACCGAGAGAAATGCCCTTCCTTTGCAAAAGTACATCCAATTTTTTTCCCTTCCTACAGCAAGGTGCTTTTGTTCTGTCGTTTGTTAGTGTTTGTTGGTTTGTGACGTGTCTTTGAGATTTTTGGAGAGTGATTTGGAGAGTGTTTTTTGCTGAGTTTTTATTTATTTATTGCTGTGTTTTTTTTTATTTTGCTGTTTTTTTTTTTTTTTTGCTGGGCATTTTTTTTTTTTGCTGGGCATTTTTTTGAATGTGGGGGTGACATTCCTGTCACCACTCCACTTGTACGCTGAAAAGAGCCACTGGCAAAGAAATAGAGTGTTGCCAGGACCTTGCCCAGTGGCTGCACTGCATGTGAGCTGTGTGTTGGGCTGGTGATGTCCTCCTGCAGGGTTGTGGTTAATTCCAGGATGGCATGAGGGGTGAATCTGAAGATGCGATACACCTCAAAATCACTCATGCCAAAGATGTCTATGTGTGTGTGGTATATCCTCTCCCGTGCCCTCCTCCGTGCCCTCCTCCCTTCTGTGCTCATCTAAAGTCAGTAGTATAGCTATGAGCAAGGATGCCCCTGGCATGTTGGCAGGGCCGCCGTCAGGAATTATGGGGCCCCTTACACAGCTTCAGGCATGGGCCCCCTGGAGCAGAGAACTGGGGGGGGGTGCTGCCGCCTGAAATTGAGAAGCGGGGGGGGGGGGGGGCTGCTGCGAATTGAGAAACAAAAAAAAATAAGAAATAAAGAAAAATAGATGTATACATCTGGGGCTCTTGGGAACTCAGGATCCCTAAAACAAAAAAAACAGGGGGTTCCCATCCGGGCCCCTGGGGACCCCTGGGCCCCTTACAGGTGTAATGCCTGTACCTCCCTGATGGCAGCTCTGCATGTTGGCATATAGATTGTTGTCCTGCAAGTGTGGGTGCTCAGCTCGTCCCTAACGGTGTTGCTTTAGCTGACATGTAGACGGATTGTCTAATTTTAAACCTGCTTTTGTATGGTCTAATTTTAGACTTTCCGTGCAGCTGATAAGCACATCGTGTAGACTGCACCGCACAAACATACTTTTGTGGATCGGCGTAGCTCCCTCATTTGCATATTTGCATAGGAAATCAATGGTGTGGACGGAGTTAATGTGCACCTAGGGGGCCAGATTCTCATCGGCGTTACGACGGAGTATCTCAGATACCCCGCCGTATCGCCGTTTTTTTTGTCTCGTATCTATGCGCGTGATGCTTAGCAGCACTTTGGCATAGATACGCTTCTACATCCGACAAGTGTAATCTTTTTATCGTAGGTGTAATGACAACTCCGGCCACTAGGTGGCCTTTACGTTGTTTTCTCATTTGCATATGCAAATGAGGTAGTACGCCGATTCTCGATCGCTTTAATGCCGCCCCGTCGTCGCGTATGTCGTTTTCGTTCGCGTAAGGTTACCCCAGCTTCTATATGGAGTAACCTTACGAAGTTCCGTCGGATGCCGTCGGGTGCCATGTTAAGTATGGCGTCGGGTCAGCGTCGGCTTTTTCCGTTGCTTACGTCGTTTTAAAAACTCGTTCGCGAATAGGGAGTTGCGTAAATGACGCTCACGTCGTTTTGACGTCGGTTTCAACGACGCTTTCCGACTTGAGCTGGAGCATGCGCACTGGGCTTTTTCCCCGGCCGGCGCATGCGCAGTTCATTAGACGCGGGGGCGCGCTTAATTTAAATACAAGCCGCCCCATTTGAATTGCGCGGGTTTACGCTGCGCGATTTACGCGACGCAGGCGAAACCTACGGAGCAAGTGCTTAGAGAATAAAGCACTTGCTCTAGTACGATGCGGCGGCGTAGTGTAACTGGCTTACGCTACGCCACCAGAATTCTTAGAGAATCTGGCCCAGGATGTGCAGGCGTAGGCAAGTTAGGCCGGTCGGGAGTAGCCTATTTTGGTGCGTATCTAGTTCTGTGGGTACGGTGCAAAAAATATTCCGGAGCAAATTTAGACTTAGACGGCACATCTCGAGATACTCCGGCGTAAGTGTTTTGTGAATCTGGCCCCTTATTTTTTATGTATAAATCATAGAAACAGTCTTTTGGTGCTTTTTGTGATATACATTTCCACTGTGCAAAGGGGGGGAACTAATGCGCAATACCAAATATTAATGAAATATAAAAATGAAGCAGCAGCCACCAAATAAAGTGCTCACACACAGAAAAACAATGATAATGGGGGGTTATGGTGGCGCTTGTTAATCACACAATAGGGATGCAATAATATTGTAATCTAAATCCCTAATTAACTCTCCGCAAAAATAATTAATTATGTGCAATAAGTGAACAATAAATATAATCAAAGACATAAAATCAAAAGGGATAAATATAAATAAAAAATTGCATAAAACAGTGCAAAGTGCTTATAGTCCAAAGGTGCACAAACAATGCAATATAAGAGAATAACAATGTTCAATATGGATGAAAGTGCTTTGTGCTTAGAGTCCAATAAATGAGCATAATAAGTGCAGTGTAAAATGTTGATTCAAGACAAAAAATTCCAAAGTGCAATGTGCTTCATACAGCTCCAAAAGATGTGCTGTATACAAAAGTCCAAAGGTGCAAAAAGTGCCTGCAATCCACCACACGAACAACCAGTGCAGCTGTGCAAACAAAGCCTCAGTGAGAAAGTAAATGCAAGCCCCTCACCTTCAAGAGGCTATAAAAAGCCTTTCAAAGAGCCACTGGCTGGTAGCTTTGGCAGAATCCACTGCGGATCAGCGTCCCACAATAAGCCTCTTATGTTTATGGACCTCAAATCGCTTCAAAGTCGGACCAACGTAGTGCAGGGACTATTTTAAAGTCGCTCAGTTATGAATGGGACGACTTGTAAAGTGACTTTGGAGTCCCAAGTCGCAGGACAAGACACACGTGTGAAAGGGGCCTAAAGGCAGAGAGAGTTAACCCCTTGAAGTCTTCCTGGGTGTAGTGGTGGTTGCCGCAGAAATATTATTAAGTGTGTTTTGGCCTGCTTTCCTGAGGAGTTGATCTTTGGTAAGCAAGTTGCGTGCTTACTTGGTGGGTGGAGGTTCATGGAAGTAGCAGCCAAGAGTCAGCGGGAGATCCACTTCAGATTGAAATATCCTTGATGAACTTTTCCAATACAAACTTTTGGCTATTTATTGCACAAGTCACTTTATTGTAATAGGCAAATTTTTGACTATCCTTGAACACTTTTTGCACATTCTGTTTTGTTTATGTGCATTGATGCCTTAGCACATGTATTATTCACAAACTTTGCAGATAATTCACTTTTTATATTTATTTTTTACACAATAGATACAAACAGCGAGGATCAGGATCAAGCACGCACGAGTACCCCTATAGAAAGCTGCTTCCTATGGGGGCACTCGAGGGGAGGGAGGAGCCAGGAGCTCCGGTGGGGGACCCCAAAAAGAGGTGAATAATGCTTACCTGCTCTGTGCAATGATTTTGTAAACAAGATCGATTCATTTGATGAAAACAGACGGATAGATTTTTTCATCAGATATCTGATGAAGCTGTCTTTCATCAGTCTTGCCCACACACCATCGGTTAAAAATCCAATCGAGTCCAACGCAGTGACGTAAAACAAAATGACGTGCTGAGAAAAATGTTCAATGCTTCCGAGCATGCGTCGACTTGATTCTGAGCATGCGTTTATTTTTAACCAATGGGTTTTCCCACAGATGATTGTTTTTTTCTATCGTAAATTTTAGAACATTTTAAAACAGGTTCTATTTTTTTTTCACCGATGGGAAAAAACCCGATCCACACACGATCGGTTCATCTGATGAAAACGAACCGTTTTCATCAGACGAACCGACCGTGTGTACAGAGCATAACATGTTTAGTTATTTTAATGAGAAAATGTAACGCTTTACAAGTGGTCTCCAAACTTTAAAAAAAAAGGGCCAGTTTACGATCCTTTAGACATCAGGGGGGCCGGACTGTGGCCATTGGGCATAACAAAGGTCCTAAAGTCAGTGGCAAAAAACAATGCCCCCTCTTTGGTATCATTCTTGGATACAGGAATTGAGTCCCATCGTTGGCGCCATGGGGAGAAATTAGACCCCATCATTGGTGTGGTTGAGAGGGTGTCACGCCTAAATCCGCGCTTGCTACAGACACGACATCTTCTTTGGGGGGCTTGTTGGGTAGGGGTACTCTCGAGGGCATATGAAAAATGCCTCTCATGCAGTCGGCTTACTGCATTTGGTAGGGGGTGGTGAGGTGTAGAACCACCTGGATACAGGAGTTCTGTGGTGATATCCTTCTGGAATTGAAGGAAGGATCCATTCCGTCCTGAAGCGTTGTATAAGACAAAAGCATTCAGTAGAGTCAAATGAAATAAATGTAGAGACACTTTTTTGTACCAGCGTCTCTTCTTACGGGCAATATGATACCGCGCCATCAACTGGTCGTTAAGGTCCACCCCTCCCATATTTTAGTTATATTCGTGGACACAGAGGGGGTTTCTCCACAACACCAGTCGCCGTACAAATTTTTACTGTCGTGTCTGCGCGAAGGGTGGTAAGAACGAAAACATTCTTATTGTCCCGCCACTTCACAGCGAGCAAATTATTACATCTGCAGCAGGCTCTCACCCCCAGCCTAATACGGGCATCTACAAGCCGCTGGGGAAAGCCCCGGCAAATAGGTCGCACGGTGCCACATGCTCCAATCTGACGATCAAACAAGTGACTAAAAAGTGGCACGCTGCTGTAATAATTGTCCACATACAAGTGGTACCCCTTTCCGAATAAGGGTGACACCAAGTCCCAAACGATCTTGCCAGCACTCCCCATGTAATCTGGGCATCCTTCCGGCTCTACCTCACTATCTTTGCCCTCATAAACCCTAACGCTCCATGTGTAGCTCGTTGCCCTGTCACAGAGCTTATAGAGCTTGACCCCGTATCTGGCACGCTTGCTGGAAAGGTACTGCTTGAAAGACAAGCGGCCAGAAAATAGAATTAGGGACTCATCAACGCAGACAACTTGCTGGGGATTAAACAAGGCTTCAAAACGTTCGTTGAAATGGTTTATGAGGGGCCGAATTTTGTAGAGCCGGTCAAATTCAGGGTCTCCGAGTGGACGACAAAGTGCATTGTCGCTGAAATGCAGGAACCGCAGGATCGCCTTGTATCGTTTCCTGGCCATGTGAGCAGAGAATATGGGCATATGGTCAATTGGCTCTGTAGACCAATACATGCGCAATTGAGGAAATTTGTGTATGTCCATATTGAGGGTAAGGCCCAGAAAGGTCTTAAATTCGGAAACCTCAAGAGGTTTCCATTCTTTGGCAAGGAAGGTCTGGGGATTAGTGGCGATGTAGGTACCAGCATATAAATTAGTCTGGTCCACAATAGATCTATAGAGATCTTCTGTGAAATACAGCAAATAAAAATCAAGTGGCATAAAATTCGCTGTATCCACCTGAATACCGGGTTGGCCAGTGAATGGGGGAAGTACGGGTGCTGCAGAAGTGGTGGGGACCCAATCAGGATAGGCGAATTCTGCAGGAAGGGCACTATGGGCACGACGGGCCTGTCTTTGTCTTCTTCTTGATGGCAGTGGGACACTACTTGTGCTTGCCACCTCGCCAGCTTGAACTGCACTTATGGGACTCGCCACGTCACCACGTGATATTGCAGTGCTGGATGAATGACCAGGGTGTACTAGGCCGCTGGTGCTTGCCAATCCACCAACCAGAAGGAATAGCGGCGCTAGTACTGTCTCTCTGCTCCATACAAGGGTCCTGCGGTTCTTGCTCCTCAACAACCTCAGAATGGGATCGCGTACGCCTGGCCTTAGCAGGGACCACAACTCCGTCGTCAGAGCTATCTGACATGGAGCCACTGTCGTAAATAGGATCATATTCTGAGCCCGAATCTGACAGATGCGTGACCTCCTCATCACTATCTGACATGCTCAGGATCCTAAAAGCCTCTTCACCAGTGTACATTCGCTTTGCCATTTTGGGCTCTAAATTTAGTCGTAGACTGGTGATGATTCACAGGTAAAAAAAAGCACCTGGCTATAGAAAAGCAAATGTAGAAAACACTTAAAAAAAAAAACTGTTAGCGATCGCAGGGATCAGGCCTGTCTCTGCGAACACTGCAGTTGTGTGTGTTGTGTTTTTGAAGTGACAGTGATCGATCGATACTGCACTTGGGTGGGTTGGGCTGGGCGGAGGGGCAAAACGCAGGTGCTAGCGGGTATCTGGGCTGATTCCGCTAACAATGCATTTTTGGGTACCCTAAACTGCTGGGTACGCTAGTATAGATCTGATCAGATCAGGTATCGATCCGTTCAGATACTATACCACTAAGGGGGGTGTATGCTTTGCGCGAGGGTGTAAGCGGTACTGGCGCTAACCTAACGCTGCCTGGGGCGACGCAGACCCTGACTGGCGCTAAAATTTAATTGATATCACCCGCCGGGCGATCAGGGGGTTAAACCTTTATTGGGTTATATACGGCGGGTGCCCTGATGCTATAAACAGCAAACTACAGTAACTAACCAGCGTCAACTGTAACACTTATACGGTGATCACTGGTGAAAGGGTTAACTAGGGGGCAATCAGGGGGTTAAAACCTTTATTAGGTAATATATGGGGGTACCTGGAGCTTTCTAAAAACCTAAATAACTAACTGGCTAACCAGTGACACTTATATGGTGACTACTGGTAAAAGGGTTAACTCTAGGGGCAATCAGGGGTTAAAAACTTTATTTATGGGGGTACCTAATGCTATAGAACCTGGCGGCAAACCTAAAAAAAAAAAAAACTGCCTAGCGGCAACAGTGACACTAATACAGCGATCAGAAAACCGATCGCTTAGTGACACTGGCAATAGGGGGTGAAAGGGTTAAACCTTTATTAGGGGGGGTAGGGGGCTACCCTGGACCTAAAGGGGCCTAAGACTAACTGTCCTAACACTTTTTTCTGTCACACTGACACTAAATGCAGTAATCAGAAATAAATGATCACTGCATTCAGTGACACACTGTGACAGGGGACTGGGGGGGGGGGGTGATCGGCGGTGACTGGGGGGGGGGTTAAGTGTGCCTATGTGAACCTGTGTCAGTGTGGTGCTTGGTGCAACTTACTGTGTGATGTGATCTCTCCTCAGCGTCGGACGAAAAGACCGACACGAGGAGGAACACATTACTTCCCCCTTCCTGTGTTTACACTTAGCACAGGAAGAGGCGGGGGAGCGCGCACATTGGCTGGGAGCGATCGCGAGGGGGTGGCTGAAAATGAATAGCCGCCCCCTCATCCCAGATCGCTCCTACAGCCTACGGAATCGCCGCATGTACCGGGGGGGGGGGGTCCGACCGGACTCCCGACCAACGTCTAGGCAGCCACGTACAGGTACATTGATGTGCCTGTCCATGCCATTCTGCCAACGTAAATGGACATGCGGCGGTCCTTAAGAGGTTAATATAGTCCTTCTGCAGGACTTGTATGATGGCAGAACAGGTCTCAGTAATAAGGATCCCCAGAGCCTGTCGAGAACTTGAGGTCCTGCAGACTTCTCCCTGTCGTCAACTAGCGCGCAACGTGGCGACTAGCCTTTGATCAGGAGTGATGGCTTGCCACATGCAGGTATCCTGCTTCGTAATATAAGTGGACAGCAAAGCCAACAGATGGTGAAAAACGGGGTCCGTCATCCAGAGATAATTCCTAAAATCATCAGGATTATTTTTCTGGATTTCCCACAGAAAAGGCATATGACAGAATTGGTCACTCTGGAGCAACCAATTCTTTGTCCATGAATTCCTCCCCACCATGTTCGTGGACTGAGCTTGGGTCAAAGCAAGAACCACAACACCAAGCCCCCGCACAGCACGAACTCTATGGCGAATACGTATCCACTACATGGCTAGAAAACAGTCGGCTGGTCAAAACGAACTAACAACACAATGAGGAAAAGAAAAGCCTATGAAGAACGTGCTGAAAATCAGAAACAAGCAGACAAGAACGCACTAAAAACCATATACGAACTGACTACATGCACTGAAAAACAGATACAAACCCACAAGCACAAACTGAACAGCAGGAACGGTCTGAAATGCACAAAGACTGAAAAGCCTGAATCGTCTCTCACCAAACTTCTACTAACACAAGATTAGCAAAAGGAGCCCAAAGGGTGCCGGATTGGCTATTGAACTTCTTTTATAGTGCCGTTGTACATGTTGTACATCACTGCGTTCTTGACGGTCAGAATTTCCGACAGCATTTGTGTGACCGTGTGTATGCAACACAACTTTGAGCTAACATTCTGTTGAAAAAAAAAAAAGTTTTCTTGTCGGAATTTTTGATCGTGTGTACGTGGCATCACCTGCTAACCCAGATATCCTGTCTCTGGCTAAGATGGTTATTACTATTGGGATTCCCTCATAATTGCATTTTTTTATAGTCCAGGGGCTTATGTTATGTCCTCAGTAAGCTTGCCACCATCATCCGAGTGGTGGTTAGTCACCCAGAACAGCTTACTGAACAGCTTACTAAGGAGAAACACAAAGTGAGAAATTCAGACAAAGAAAACAAAGAAAAAAACATTTAGAAGGGAAATTGAAGGAACAGGTAAGTGAGCCAACAATGCACTAGCTTAAAGGAACCTATTTAGAAAATAAAAAACAAAACTTTACAACCCCTTTAATATGTAGACACAAACCAGTCTATGGGCATATGATACTTGTAACCCAAGTTTAAAGTTGAAAGCATTTTTCTTTATTATTATGTTCTACAATGCTTATAGCTTACAATTTGTAGCCTTTATTGAAATAAGGTGAAACAATTATGAAAGAAGGACAGCACTACAAGTCACAGCAAAAGTAAAATAAAACCCAACTGCTGACGTATTTCGCACTGACACTAGTGCTTAGTCATAGCTATGACTAAGCACTAGTGTCAGTGCAAAACGCATCAGCAGTTGGGTTTTATTTTACTTTTGCTGTGACTTGTAGTGCTGTCCTTCTTTCAGTAAAGGCTACAATTTGTTCAGTGTGCGGCTGTCTATGATTACAATGTACAAGCATATCAAAGGTGACTTCAGTAAGTGACTTGTAGTGCTGTCCTTCTTTCAATAAAGGCTACAATTTGTTCAGTGTGCGGCTGGATATGATTACAATGTACAAACATATCAAAGGTGACTTCAGTAACTGTAATAAACTGTCTACGCTAAGGTCCCTGAAAGCATACCTCCACTATTTGAGGATGGAAAACATGTTGAACCTTGGATTGCAGAAAGGAAATGTGGAAGTAGTACTAGCTAAGACGGCCAACAACTTTAAAGGCTTAATGGGCCTGTGTCTTTTTCAACATTATAAACTTTGTAACTTAGTAGTTAAATGGATTTAATGCATTTGCAGAGTTCTGAACATGATGTTCTATAGCAATACACTCTCTTCCCCTCTCTGTAAACTCCAGAAAAATTATTTCCCCATATCTGCAAAGTTGAAAAGTTCAGCTACATCACAACATGAAGTAAAAGTTTTATTTTGTTGGGCATTATTTCTTAGAAAATGGTAAATATAAAGCTATTAAAATGTGAAGGGTTTTATAAGTATACCTCTTCTGTTATGTAACAAAATAAAATACACTGCTCAAAAAAATTAAAGGAACACTTTGAAAACATGTCAAATCTCAATGGGAAAAAATATGCTGGATATCTATACTGATATGGACTGGGTAATGTGTTAGGAAATGAAAGGATGTCACATTGTTTTATGGAAATTAAAATTATCAACATACAGAGGGCTGAATTCAAAGACACCCCAAAAATCAAGGTGAAAAAATTATGCAGCAAGCTAGTCCATTTTTCTAAAATGTTATTGCAGCAACTCAAAATGGTCCTTAGTAGTTTGTAGGACCCCCATGTGCTTGTATGCATGCCTGACGACATTGGGGCATGCTCCTAATGAAATGACGAATGGTGTCCTGGGGTATTTCCTCCTAGATCTGGACCAGGGTATCACTGAGCTCCCGAACAGACTTATGCCCCATACACACGATCGGAATTTCCGTCGGGATAAACTCTGACGGAATTCCGTTCAAGCTGTCTTGCATATACACTGTAACACCCAATTACTTCCATCCAAAATGCGGTGACGTACAACACTACGACGAGCCGAGAAAAAGTTCAATGCTTCTAAACATGCATTTTTCATCGTCAGCTTTCCATACAGACAAATGGAATTTCTGATTGAATTTTTTTTTCATCGGAAAAAAAGAGAACATGTTCTCTTTCTAAGTCTGTCAGAATTTCTGATGGAAATACTCAGATATGGAACATACACGGTCGGAAATTGGATGAAAAAATTCTGGCTGAGTTTTTCCATCGGAAATTCCGATCATGTGTACAAGGCATTAGGTGCAACTTGACAGTGTTGGATGCACTACAACATAATGTCCCACCTCGAGGTGTTCTATTGGATTTAGGTCAGGTGAGCGTGGGTTCTATTCAATGGTATATATTCTTTCATCCTTCAGGTACTGGCTACATACTCTCGCCACATGAGGCCGGGCATAGTTGTGCACTAGGAGGAACCCACTGCACCAGAGTAGAGTCTGACAAGGGGGTCCAAGGATTTCATCCCGGTACCTAATGGCATTGCATGTCCTTTTTTGTCTAAAATTGCAATGCAATATGACAAATTTTAAAGAAATCTGATTCAAATAAAATGAACAGGATTCAAATAGACAACTTAGCCAAATTAGCCTTTTTCTTGAAGTTTATTGAAATGTTTTAGCATGGCTAAAAGCACTGAAAATGACCTGTGATTTATATTTCCTGATATGATTTGTTTTCCTAATGAGCTTCACTGTGTGCCTTTCTGTCACTGCCCCCATTATTAAAAAACATATTTAATATTCAGCGCTGTCACTTCAATTATATCAAAATTATCTATAAACAATCCTTTTGTTTAGATGTATTTTACTATATTGCTGACTGGTGCTGTTCATCCAAAAATACCTAAAATTGCCCCCCTTTGTAAAATCACTAATGGTTTCAACCACAACACTGTTATCAAAAGAAAACCAACTATACAGTTAGGTCCATATATATTTGAACAAAAGCACAGGTTTCATACTTTTGGCTCTGTATGCCACCAGAATAAAATTACAACAAAACAATCTAAATGAATTTGAAGTGCACACTATCAGCTTTAATTCATATGGTTAAACATAAATATCAAGTACAATGTTTAGGAACTGCAAACATTTTTCCCCATTTTAAGGGACTCAAAAGTAATTGGACAAATGAATATAATCATAAATAAAAAGCTATTTTTTTATGTTTTGTTGAGAAACCTTTACTAGCAATGACTACCTAAAGTCTGGAACCCATAGACATTACCAAAGACTGGGTTACCTCCTTTCTGATGATTTGCCAGGCTCTAACTACAGATGTCTTCAGTTGTTCTTTGTTTGTGGGTCTTTCTGCCTTTAGTTTTGCCTTAAGCAAGTGAAACACATGCTCAATTTGGTTGAGATCAGGTGATTGACTCAGCCATTGCAGAATATTTCTCTTATTTTCCTTCATAGCTCCTGGGTTGCTTTTGCTGTGTGTTTTGGATCATTGTCCATCTGTACTGTGAAGCGCCATTTAATCAACTTTACTGCATTTGGCTTAATCTGGGCTGACAGTATATCTCTAAACACTGCAGAATTCATCCGACTTTCTCTCTTCTGTCACATCATCAATAGGGATGAGCTCAGCGTTCGATTCGAACGTATGTTCGACTCGAACATCATCTGTTCGAACAGTTTGGGCCGTTCTCGCCAAATTCGAGTGCCGCGTTACGGCCCATAATTCACTGCGGCATTACGCGCTGATGATTGGTCAAGCATGCACTATGACCCGCATGCTTGGCCAATCACAGCGCGCAAAAAATGGAGAGCCATAATTGGCCAACGCCAGGGTGGCTTTGGCCAATTATGGTTCAGGGGGTTCAGTACATGCCCCACACTATAAAAGGCCGCCTGTAGGGTGGCCTTGTGTAGTGTGTTGCGGCAGTTAACAGAGAACAGAGAGAGACAGAGAGAGTGTCATTTTTTGCAGGTAGATAGAGCAGGCAGGCAGGCAGGCTAGTCAGTTAATGTTACAGTGTGTAGAGGATATATATACATCCCAGGTGTTGTACATATATTTATACCCTCTAAGCTTAGCTAGACCAGTTCTTCATAATTTACTGGCAGGCAGGTGATTGTGCTATTTAACCACTTCAGTACCGTGGGCGTTTTTCAGATTTGGTGTTTACAAGACTAAAACAGTTTTTTTTTATAGAAAATTACTTAAAACCCACAAACATTATATATTTTTTTTCTAACACCCTAGAGAATAAAATGGCGATCATTGCAATACTTTTTGTCACACCATATTTGCGCACTTTTTTGAATTAAAAAATAAGACAGCAATACATTTGGCCCAATTTTTTTTATATATTGTGAAAGATAATGTTACGCCGAGTAAAATGATACCCAACATGTCACGCTTACAAATTTCGCCCGCTCGTGGCATGGCGTCAAACTTTTACCTTTAAAAATCTCGATAGGCGATGTTTAAAAAATTCTATAGGTTGCATTTTTTGAGTTGCAGAGGAGGTCTAGGGCTATAATTATTGCTCTCGCTCTAACGATCGTGGCGATATCTCACTTGTGTGGTTTGAACACCGTTTTCATATGCAGGCGCTACTCACGTATGCGTTCACTCCTGCGCGCGAGCTCGTCGGGACGGGGCGCTTTAAACATTTTATTTTTTTTCTTATTTATTTTTATTTATTTTATTATTTTTTACACTGGAAAAAAAAAATGATCACTTTTATTCCTATTACAAGGAATGTAAACATCCCTTGTAATAGAAAAAAGCATGACAGGTCCTCTTAAATATGAGATATGGGGTCAAAAAGACCTCAGATCTCATATTTAGACTAAAATGCAAAAAAAAATGTAATTTTTTCAAATGACAGAAAAAAAAATGTTTCTTTAAGATGCTGGTGGGACTGATGTTTTGACGTCACTTCCGCCCAGCAGAGCTATGGGGACGGGTGAGCGACATATTTCCTTCACTCGCATCCCCACACAGCAGATGAGCGGACCCGATCGCCTCCAGTAAGCAGTGGAGGGCGTGGGAGAGCGGCAGGAGGGGGAGACCGCCGTTATTTTTTACAGGACCGCTCACACTAAAGATGGATATCTCGGTTGTGGCAGCAGCTGCTGCCGTTACCGAGATATCCATCTTTAAAGTTTGGACGCATATATGCGTATAGCGGTCGGGAAGTGGTTAAAGACGTTATCACAGGTATAAACACCCAGCAGGTACAATATTTAACCACTTGACCACTGGGCACTTAAACACCCTTAATAACCAGATCAATTTTCAGCTTTCGGTGCTCTCATATTTTGAATGACAATAACTCAGTCATACAACACTGTAACCAAATGAAATGTTTGTCCTTTTTTCCCCCCACAAATAGAGATTTCTTTTAGGGGTATTTGATCACCTTTGTGGTTTTTATTTTTTTTAGCTATAAATGAAATAATATTTTCTTTTAATTTCTATTATAAAATTTTGCAAAAAGGTAATTTTTCTTCATACATTTGGCCTAAAATGTATACTGCTACATGTCTTTGGTAAACAAAAAAAAAAAAAAAAATTGGATATTATTTAGTCTGGGTGAAAGTTATAGGGTCCACAAGCTATGGTGCCAATATCTGAAAATTGATCACACCTGAAGTACTGAAGGCCTATCTCATTTCTTGAGACCCCAACATCCCAGAAAAGTACAAATACCCCCCAAATGACCCCCTTTTGGAAAGAAGACATTCCAAGGTATGGGGCATTCCAAAGAGGCATTGTGAGTTTTTTGAAGTTGTAATTTTTTCCCACAAGTCTTTGCAAAATCAAGATTTTTTTATTTACATTTTTTTTCACAACATTTTCATATTAGCAGGTTACTTTTCACACACAGCATATGCATACCACAAATTACACCCCAAAACACATTCTACTATTCCTCCCGAGTATGGCGATACCACATGTGTGAGACTTTTTACACAGCGTGGCCACATACAGAGGCCCAACATGCAGGGAGCACCATCAGGCGTTCTGGAACACCCACACCAATTCTGACATTTCTCTCCTACATGTAAACATAGTCATTTATTTGCTAGAAAATTACATAGAACCCCAAAACATTATATGGGCCAGATTCACGTATTCCAGAGCATCTTTGCTCTGGAGTAACGCTTCTCATTTGCGTTGCGCTGCCGAATTTTTAGGAGCAAGTGCTGTCATTCACGAAGCACTTGCTCCTAAAGTTGCGGCAGCGCATCGCAAATGAGCCGGCGGAATTCAAATGTCGCGGGTACGGGGCGTGTAGTATGCTAACTACGCGCGATCCCGCCGCCGACGTACTGCGCATGCGTCGAGTGTCAAAACATCCCCGTGCGCATGCTCCAAAATCTGTGAATGAACGTCAATGACGTCACATTCCCATTCATGACCGTTTTACGCAAGCGACGTTTTTTTTTTTTTTTCCCGACGCGATGACGACGCCTATACCTAACATAGGATACTCCAGCCCCATGTAGGTATATCTATGCGCCGCGTATCCCGTCCGGAAACGTCGTAACGTCACTGCGTCGCGCCGGATTTCGATCGTGAATTGCCGATTTCCGCTCATTAACATATTTTTTGAGCGTAAATCGGCGGGAACGCCCCCGGCGCCATTTTTAAGTTGAAGTAACGATGCGATGGCGAAACTCAGTTACGCTGCTCGCATCGGAACTTCAACCCGGCGTTTCTTGTTTTCTGGTTACAGAAAACAGAAACGCCGGCTCAAAGCCACTGTTACGCTGGCGGATCACTCGATCCGCCAGCGTAACCTTTCATGAATCTGGCCCTATATGTTTTTTTAGCAAATACCCTAGAGAATACAATGGCATTCGTTGCAACTTGTTATCCCACATGGTATTTGCACAGCAATTTTTCGAACACGTTTTTTTGGAAATAAAACAATTTTGTGCTTAAAAAAAAAAAAACATTAAAGTTAGCGCAATGTTTTTGCATAATATGAAAAGATGAAGTTACGCCGAGTAAATAGATACCCAACATGTCACACTTCAAAATTGCACACGCTTGTGGAATGGCGCCAAACTTCGCTACTTAAAAATCCCTATAGGTGACGCTTTAAATATTTTTACTGGTTACATCTTTTTAGTTTGAGAGGAGGTCTAGGGCGAAAATTATTGCTCTCGCTCTAACGTTCACAGCGATACCTCACATGTGTGGCTTGAACACCGTTTTCATATGTGGGCGGGACTTACGCGTGAAGTCGCTTCTGTATACGAGCACACAGGAACAGGGGCGCTTTAAATTTTTTTTATTTTTTTATTGTTCATTTTACTTTATTTATTTTAGTTTGACATGTTTTTCCACAAAAAATAAATGTTTCGATCACTTTTATTCCTATTACAAGGAATGTAATAGGAATATAGCATGACAGGTCCTCTTTATAGTGAGCTATGGGGTCAATAAGTCCCCACATATCACCTCTAGGCTGGAAAGCCTGAAAAAAAAAACGATCCTGGCTTTGATCGTAGCGGTGAGTCGGAAGAAGCACCGGAGGGCGCAGGGAGGGGGGATGTCCCCTTTCGCCTCCCTTAAGAACGATCAAGAGGCGGAACAGCCGTCATGATCATTATTACGGTGTAGTGAATCGCTGGCTGAAAAATATGATATCATTCAGATATCCCTGCACAAAGTCAAGGATGTCATATAACGGCCAACGGGCAGGAAGTGGTTAAAATGCATTTTGTTTTCCAGAGTATTGTGCGGGGTGTGAACTTTGGGGGTTCTTTAGCTCCGCGAGACAAGTGCTTAACCACTTGCCTACTGTGCACCTACACCCCCTTCCTGCCCAGACAAAATATAAGCTTCCGGCACTGCGTCGCTTTAACTGACAATTGCGCGGTTGTGCGACGTGGCTCCCAAACAAAATTGGCGTCCTTTTTTTCCCACAAATAGAGCTTTCTTTTGGTGGTATTTGATCACCTCTGTGGTTTTTATTTTTTGCGCTATAAACAAAAATAGAGCGTAAATTTTTAAAAAAATGCAATATTTTTTCCTTTTTGCTATAATAAATAACCCAAAAAATATATATAAAAAATATTTTTTCCCTCAGTTTAGGCCGATACGTATTCTTCTACATATTTTTGGTAAAAAAAAATGCAATAAGCGTTTATCGATTGGTTTGCGCAAAATTTATAGCGTTTACAAAATAGGGGATAGTTTATGGCATTTTTTTTTTACTAGTAATGGCGGCGATCTGCGATTTTTTTATTGGGACTGCGACGTTATGGCGGACATTTCGGACACTTTTCTGACATTTTTGGGACCATTTACATTTATACAGTGAACAATGCTATAAATATGCATTGATTACTGTATAAATGTGACTGGCAGTGAAGGGGTTAACCACTAGGGGGCGAGGAAGGGGTTAAATGTGTGTCCTATGAGTGTTCTAACTGTGGGGGGAGGGGGGGGTGACTGGGGGAGGTGACCGATTGTGTCCCTATGTACAAGGGACACAATCGATCTCCTCTCTCCCTGACAGGGACGTGCAGCTCTGTGTTTACATACAGAGCTGCACGTCCCAGCTCAGTTACTGAGAAATCGCGTGTGCCCGGTGGCGATCGTTGCCGCCGGGCACTCGCACGGGATCCCCGCAGAGCGGCGGGTGCGCGCGCGCCGCCGGCGACGCGCGCGTGCCCGCCCGTGGCTATAAAGGGACATCACGTCATATGACGTGATGTCAGGATAATGGAGTCGTCTGCCCGCCGTCATTTGACGGTGGGCAGATAACAAGTGGTTAAACCGTAGTAGTAAAAAAAAAGGTCTTTATTTGCGATCAAACAAAACAAAAACAATGCTTTCTTCAGCACAAGGAAAAGCACCAAAACAAAAGTCCTGCTTGTCTCCAGCATAAATTAACTACTTGCGCAGCCCTGAATCTCTAACAGGCTGTGCTTTTACGGCCACCCCTTTCCTCGTTCCCCGCGCGTGCTCCCGAGCGCGCAGCGGGGAACTCCTGTGCTGGCCGTGTCCCTCGGACACAGCCAAACACAGATCGCGGTAAATAGCCAATCACAGTGGCTATTTACAGCACGATCTGTGCGGCCAATGAGAGATGATCTCATATGTAAACATATGAGATCATCTCTCATTGCCGACTCTCCCCTCCTCACACAGACAACACATGTGAGGAGGGAGAGAAATCTGTGACCAGATGTGACTAACCAGTGCCCCCAGGACTACCTGTGCCCCCCACAGTACCACAATGCCCCCCAGTATCACAGTGCCCCCCAGTACCACAGTGCCCACTAGTACCACTGTGCCCACCAGTACCCCCTTGTGCCCACCAGTACCACCGTTCCCACCTGTGCCAACCAGTACCACCGTGCCCACCAGTACCACTGTGCCCACCTGTGCCCGCCGGACCCACCTATGCCCACCGTGCCCACCTATGCCCACCTATACCCACCGTGCCCACCAGTACCACTGTGCCCACCAGTAGCACTGTGCCCACCAGTACCACCGTGCCCATCAGTGCACACCTGTGCCACCAGTACCACCATGCCCATCAGTGCCCACCCGTGCCACCAGTACCACCGTGCCCATCAGTGCCCACCTGTGCCACCAGTACCACCTGTGCCCAGTGCCCATCTGCCACCTCAGAGCACATCTGCAATCAGTGCCCACCTGTGCCACCTCATCAGTGCCCACCTCATCAGTGCCCACTTGTGCTGCAGTCAATCAGTGCACATCAGTACCCATCTCATCAGTACCCATCTCAGTGCCATCTGTGCCGCCTCATTAGTGCCATCTGTGCCGCCTCATTAGTGCCATCTGTGCCGCCTCATTAGTGCCTCATTAGTGCCCACCTGTGTCCACCAGTACACAGACCTCATCGGAGTACATCAGTACCCATCTCATCAGTACCAATCTTAGTGCCATCTGTGCCGCCTCAGTGCCATCTGTGCCGCTTCAGTGCCATCTGTGCCGCCTCAGTGCCATCTGTGGGCATTTGTACTTTCCTGGCTTGTTAGGGTCTCAAGAAATGAGAGAGGCCTTCAGTACATCAGGTGTGATCAGATGTGATCATTTTTTATGATTTGCACTATAGTTTGTAGACTCTAAAACTTTCACACAGACCAAAATTTCCAAAAACGTTGGGTTATTTTTATCAAAGACATGTAGCAGTATAAATTGTGGCCAAAATTTATAAAGAAACATTAATAATTTGCAAAATGTTATCACAGAAACTAAGAAAAAAACATTTTTTTCCCAAATTTGCTGTCTTTTTTCATTAATAGCGCAAAAAATAAAAACCGCAGAGGTGATCAAATACCACCAAAAGAAAGCTCTATTTGTGGAAAAAAAGGACAAAAAATCATTTGGGTACAGTGTTGCATGACTGAGTAATTGTCATTCAAAGTGTAAGAGCGCTGAAAGCTGAAAATTGGTCTGGTCAGGAGGGTGTTTAAGTGCCCAGTATGGAAGTGGTTAAAGAGTCTTTCTTCAGCACAGCAAACAAACAAAAGAAAGGCACATACGGTTTGTAGTAGTAGCCCAGTCCTTCCCAGCAGTGCACAGCCTCTGCAGACACACCTTTACCTCCCTGTGTGCCTGAAGCCAGGGGTCAGAAGGGGAGGCTCTCTTCCCTCCCGAATGTCGCTTCAGAGCCTCCGAAATTCCAGGCCCCCAAATAACATTAAGAAATACAGAGAGGACAGTAAGCCCATCCTCTCTGGATCCACTCTTAACTTCCTGGAATCTCTCACCCCCTACGGGTGACCTTCTGAACCAGTGTTTTCAAAGTGAGCAGACTCCAAAAATTGGCGCTATGTAGCGTCCATCCAGGACCCAACCCTGGCGTCCTGTACAGGGGGTATTGCAGAGTATTGGCCGGGTATTGCAGAGTATTTTCCGGATATTGTAGAGTATTGGTCGGGTATTGCAGAGCATTGTGCGGGGGTATTGCAGAGTATTGTGCGGGGGTATTGCAAAGTACTGTGCAGGGGGTATTGCAGAGTACTGTGCAGGGGGTATTGCAGAGTACTGCACGGGGGGTATTGCAGAGTACTGTGCAGGCATTATTGCAGAGTATTGTGCAGGGGGTATTGCAAAGTACTGCGCAGGGGGTATTGAAGAGTAATGCACAGGGGGTATTGCAGGGTATTGCAGAGTATTGCGCAGGGGGTATTGCAGAGTATTGCACAAGGGGTATTGCAGAGTATTGCACAAGGGGTATTGCAGAGTATTGCACAGGGGTAGGGGTTTTGCAGAGTATTGCACAGGGGTAGGGGTATTGCAGAGTATTGCAGAGTATTTTGCAGGGGGTAGGGATTTTGCAGAGTATTGCAGAACATTGCACAGGGGTAGGGGTATTTTAGAGTATTGCACAGGGGTAGGGGCATTGCAGAGTATTGCACAGGGGTAGGGGTATTGCAGAGTATTGCACAGGGATGGCTGAGCAGGGATGGCTGGATCTGTGACTGCAATAGTCACAGATCCAGCCCACAGCGCTGCTGGCACCCTGACATGCTCCTCTCACACTGTACCGATCGTTACAGAGAGAGGAGGGAGGAACCGGCGTCATCAAATGACGCCGGTTTGTTTACATGTGATCACGTGGTAAACAGCCAATATCAGCGGCAATTTTCCGTGATCCGTGATGCACCGATTCACAAAATGAAATACGCCGAAAAACATGGCTTCAGACATCCGACATAACTTGCCTACGCCGCCGTATCGTGGGCGCATAGTTAAGCTGGACGCATTCGGTGTTCCCATTTTAAATATGCAAATGAGTAAGATACGCCGATTCACGAACGTAGATGCGCCTGGCCGCTTCATATACGCGATTTGCGTAAGGCTTACGTCTGGCGTAAAGTTACCCCTCATATAGCAGGCACAGGTAATGCAAAGGTATGGGCCAGGGAACGACGCCGTCAAATTTTACGTTGCGTACGCCGTTTACGTAGTATTACGTGAATAGGGACTTACGGAGCAAGTGCTTTGTGAATACTGCACTTGCCTCTCTAAGTTGCGGCAGCGTAGCGTAAAGAAGATACACTACGCCCGCACAAAGATATGCCAATGTATCTGAATCGCGGTCATAGTCTCTATTAAAAAAAAATCACTTCAAAAGCACAATTTTCATCCAGTATGACCTACATTTTATAACTTGTAAAAGAACTGTGCAAGAAGAAAGATTATATCACAAGCCAAAAGATGGCCAATTTTTATAAAATGTATAACTTAATATATAACACCACCACCATGTAAAATATTTTAATACAATGAATAATGCATTTTCAATTGACAATAGCATAATTATTTTCTATTCTCAGTTCCAAGTATGCTGATTAGTATAAATGTTTTCAGAGTCTTTTTGATTCTACTTTTTTTTGCATCATCACCTAGCATAAAATTGCTTCATTAACCGTTTATGCTAAACTCTAGCCAAAAATGCAATTTCCTTATTGTAATCAATGGACGTTATATCAAGTAACAAAAATAATTGTGTTACTCCCATTATAGCTACAGTTTAGAGCAATACAGATTTTCAAATACCACTATGACTGATGACTGATAGCCACTGCCAAATAGATCTCTGTTAGGTAGGTCACTCCCTGAGGCAACTGTATCCTTAGGTGCAGCGAGGTGGACACCAATGCATCAGGAGTGGTTCCTCAAACCCCCAGGGCATGCGGGTAGTTTGTTGGGCAGCACCAAGTGCAATGAATTTTAAATCAGCACAGCCCGTAACACCTAAAAACACCCAATTAATAATTAGGAAAGGTTGGTTGCATAAAACTAGCACTAGTATTTAGGGACATGACAGTATTAAACAGGTGGCTGTGGAGTTGTGTTATCAATAGAGCTTTCCTGCACTGCTGTCATATCACCCCTTACAAGGTTTGGAAAAACCCACTGCATTTCAATGGGAATGAATACAGAAGTAGATTTCTCTAATATTAAAATGAAGACTATGGCCCGGATTCACGTAGATTGGCGCATCTTTATGCCGCCGTAGCGTATCTTCTTTACGCTACGCCGGCTCAACGTTGAGAGAAATTAGGTGGAAGTGGGCTGGAAGTGGGCGTGATGCATGGTAATGAAGCGTGACCCTATGCGACGGCTGTTCCCTCGTCCATACCTTTGCATGACTTACCCCTGCTTTATGTGGGGTAAGTTTACGCCGGACGTACGACTTAAGTAAACCACGTATATTAGTGCACCGGGCACGAGTACGTTCGTGAATCGGCGTATCTCACTCATTTGCATATTCGAAACGTAAAACAATGGGAGCGCCCCTTGCGGCCAGCGTAAATATGCGACCACGATACGACGGCATAGGAAACTTACGTCGGTCGTAAGAAGCCGATTTTCAGGTGTATCTTGCTTTCAGTGTCAGGCGCATAGATACGACGGTGCATATTTGCACTTACGCGGCGTATCTCGAGATACGTCGGCGTAAGTGCTACGTGAATCTGGGCCAAAAAGATTATAAACCAAATTTGGTATTACTTGGCTGTAGCCCATTTTATTGTTGGTATTAATAATGAATTTATTGCATGTGCATATCTTTAATATTGAATTCTGTAACTGTATTTATTATACATAAATCAGTACAGCCATCACAGCTCGAACTAATAATACTTTATCATAACAATAAACTGTCCCCTTCAGACAAAGAGACATAACCAAATCACACATCGGGCTGCGACAACCTGGTGGGAGGGAGGGTGTGACTTCTTAGCTGTCACCCCCGCTCTGCTGAATAACAATCTTTTACACTCCTATATATAGGTAATCCATGTCACCTGACCCAATTGACGAATATTCCAGAAAAGGCTTGTGCATATAGGTAAGTAACTAATCGTTTCAAAGTTAATTTTTTTTTTTTTTTTATTATAACAGCTTTATCCCTACACTTTCTTATTCCCATATGAGGGGCAACTTAATCGTTCCCCCTCTTTTTATTCCTTAAGGTCCTCCAGGCCCTATACTCCATCTCTCTCTAGCTCAATTCAAAAATTCTAATTCAAAGTCTAACAGAAGAGGGAACCTATGTACACATGTTTTGAAGCTGTCCAGTTTTGAAACCCATAGTTAGTTAGTTCCACTATTCCTGTGCAGGGCTGAACAGCAAGTCTCACCACTAAGATTATCCTTTAGTACCATCCACTAATCCACCTCAATCAAGGGAAAATGTTATATGTAGTCCTGGGACAAGTCTTAGGACAATTTATTAAAAGAATAGCTAAGGGGCCACTCACAATGAAAACCAATGTAAAAAAAGGATGTAGGAGCGTGTGGAGCGTGTGTGCTGAGTGAGCGTTTGTCCTCCCGCTCGGCTCTCTCCTCCCTTGGAACATATGTGCTGATAGCTAGCTCAAGAGGATTAATTGCGTGAATGAATCCCTCCTGGCGCCTCGTTACTACTCCTGACAGGCTGCCGCGAAGCAGGTGAACAGTGAACAGTGCAGCCCCAGCAGCACATAAAGAAATTTGAGCACCACGCTATCCGCAACATAGGAGTGGATCATCCCTCCCCCTCCCTGTCTTTTACTTGCCGCTTATCCGGTGATCCGTGACGGCCGGGGGAGCAGGAGCGGGGGACGTGTGGAGCAGCGATTTGTGCCCGCTCGGGTGCGGGGGGCACAATCAGATCCAGGGGCTCCCCTCATTGCTGCAGGATTCGTGGGTGCCGCTGGAGTCTCGCGAGACGCCGGATACCGCGACATACACTGATATACATCGGCTCCACAGCGGCTCCACGGCGTGGGTAGAGCGGTGCTAAGAGACGCTACTGAGGTGGACCCCTGTATTGACCCTTAGTGCCACAACTTCAGAAAGGAGGGAGGAAGAGGAAGGAAAAGGAGAGAAACAGTTCCACAGGAGAGGAAGGGAAGGAGACACTGCTTCAGGACACTTGCTTCTTTTCCTGGGGAATTGGATTGCTGGTGGCCAAGACGGTGCAGTACCCTGTCTCCCACTGCCCCCTATTGCTGTTGTGCTCGTTGTCGTTCACAAGCCCTTGGATAAGCAGAGACTACCAAGAGAGACTCTCTCACCCAATATAGTTCTTGGTTCCCTTGTTATATACAGCCATAAAGAAACTGGTCTGAAGTGAACTGTAGCCAACTAGGGGATAAACCCTTTTAGCTCCCCTGAGGCAAGCCCTCAGAGGTTTAGATACGTTGCGGCTCTGATATCTGGGGCCAGAGCCACCTTTACAGCGACCCGAGAGCGACCTGCGACTTGAGAGCCTACAAGTCATACGTGACTCTTACTTAAGCTTGGTGGCTCGGTATCCGGATAACCCTACTTAAACCAACCATTGGAGGACAATCTCATTTAACTTCCTCAATTTACTCTAGCAAGTGATGTCCACCACCAGATCCAATAAGAGCAACCAGGCAGCTGCCGCCAAATTGGAGCGCTTTGCACATACCCCTGCTATCTCGCCAGCTGAAGGCCTTCTACTCACAGCAGCACTGCAAGCGAAGACGCAGACAGGTTCATCCCAGGAAAGAAGGAACTACGGTCAAACAACCGCAAAGTCATCCAGTATGCCCAGCTCAACTAACGTCAGAACCGTGAGTACTAAAGGGCTGGGCTTAGAATCTGCTGGAACTGTAACCATGTCTGTAACTTCGGGAGTGTCTAGTGACCCCGATCCTTTAATAGCTGGCCTGACCCCAGAAGGGGAACCTACTCTCAGGGACATACTTAGTGCAGTTAACTCATGTAGAGACTTTATGGCTAACTTTGATATCCAGCTAACAGGGTTAAAAGAAGAACTGTTATCTATGAGACAGGAACTGCACAGGACTGAGTTGAGAACGAATGTATTGGAGGAGAGGTTAAGTGCAGTTGAAGATGTTCTATTTCCATTACAAGGGGAATTAAGGGGGCTAAAGGAGCTAACAGACCTCCAAGCGGCCAAACTAGACGCTATGGAAAATAGACTGCGCAGGAATAACGTGAGAGTGGTAGGCCTGCCTGAAAGATGCGAAGGCTCAAACCCCATTGTCTTCATGGAAAACTGGTGTAGGGAAATTTTTGGCCCTGATAGTCTCTCAGCATTTTTTTCTATAGAGAGGGCCCACAGGGTCCCCTTTAAAGTACTTGAACCGAGGAAACAACCAAGACTGTTTCTACTTAAGCTCCTTAACTATACGGATAAGGTGACCTTGCTTCAAAAAGCCAGAGAACTGGGAGAGATCACATATAAAGGAGTAAGAGTATCAATATATCCTGACTTTTCACCTGACCTACAGAAACGTAGAGCTGAGTGTATGCCTATTAAAAAGTCCTTACAGAAACACAAAATTACATATGCTCTTTTGTATCCCGCCCGTCTCAGAGTGGCAGCTCTGGGCAGGTCTTTTTTCTTCAATGATCCAACTGAAGTAGCCAACTGGCTGGAGCAGAATAAATCATCTCTATAGCTTCCCAGGGACAGGAGAGGGGTCCAGGCCCCACTGGAGGACATACAAACAGATTAAAAGATAATTGCCTGTTTCTGGACTTGGGGGGAGAAAGTACAAAAGTTTCTGGACTTGGGAGGAAAGTGTAAAAGTAGAAAAAGTACAGGGTTGGCGGTTGGGGCGGTAAAACGAACCTGCCAAGCCACCAATCGACAAGGCCCCTATCTAAAACTATAACAACTTTCCTCTTCCCCCTTTCTTTATTACTTTGTTATGTATACTCTCAAGGTTACTGAGTCAATGACAGTATGTAGACACTTGGTAGCATTAATAAGTATAAACCCGTAAAAGGTTTATTGATATTTGAGGCATGTCACGCTAAGCACACCTATAAAAGATCTGGGATGGTATTATTTAAGCAAATGAGAGCACTAACTTGTTCATCTAGATAAGCACACATACGGTGTACTCACGTTCTCACTGTTTTATGTTTTGCATATTTATGAGGGAATACGTAGGAGGGTTCTATTCGAGTATTGGATAATGAAAATGGATGAAACCGTTTAGGTGGGGCATTTTCCTTCTTTTTTTTTTTTTATATATACCACTCGATCACTCACATATAGATCACGGTTTTAATGTTGGTAAGACCCCCTCCTTCCCTTTTTTGTTTTTTTTCTCCTTTTGTTTTGGGCTTGACTGCATCAATCGTAAAATAGATAAAATTACCTTATATTCTTTATGTTATATATGAGGAAATTACTTAAGCACCTGAAAGCACTAGTATGATTAAGCATTTAAGCACTTTGAAGAGATAATTAATAGTGATGAGCGGAATACGCCATATTCGATTTCGCGATATTTCGCGAATATTTTGAAGAATATTCGCGAATATTCGTTAATATCGAATATTCGTGATATTTAAAAAAAAAAAATAAAAAAAAAATTGCGAATTTTCGCCGATGCAAATTTTCACTAATGCGAATTTTCGCTAATGCGAATTTTCGCTAATGCAAAATTTTTTTTTTTTTATATAAAATATCACGAATATTCGATATTTACGAATATTCGGTATATTTTATTAAAAAAAAAAGCGAAATTTCACATATGCGGTCGCGAATATTCGTAAATATCGAATATTCGTGATATTTTATAAAAAAAAAAAAAAAAAAAATTGCGAAATTTCGCTATTGCGAAATTTCGCCATTGAGAAATTTGCGAATGCGAAATTGATTGCGATTTTTTTGCGAAATTTATTGCGAAATTTGAAAAATACGAATATTCGAAATAGCGAATATTCGCCGCGATATTCGCGATATTCGCGAATACTCGAATATGCAATATTCGTAGCGAATATTCGCAATGCGAATATTCGTGAGCAACACTAATAATTAAGATATAACTACGCGTTCACTAATTTATGCACATTTATGAGGGGGCATCTATAAGGGCACTGATTGAACCTTGGAATATACAATAAATAGGGGAAGTCGTATAGTTGGGGCAATTTTTTCCCCCTCCCCCCTTTTTTTTTTTCTCTCTTCCCGCATCTATAAAAAGCTTCTTGGCCCCCGGCTCCCAGGGGGGGCCTCTGAGGGAGGAAGAGTATGAGTGGGAGGGACCTTTGTTAGGAGGGTTCGAGGGTTGAGTATGAGTGTGAGAATAGCGGTCATTGGACCAGCCCCTAAGGGGAGCCCTAGAGGGCGAGAAGGGAGGGGGAGGGGTGGGAGTTGTGGGTGGGGGAGGGGGCGAAGGGAGGTCAAGAGGGAAGGGACTAGGGAGCATACACTCGGGATACCACAAGTTGTGTCACTACAGGCAGATGAGGGAGGGACTTTACAAGCAGGCCGGATATACGGCAATCGAGTTTACCTAGGGGTATGAGTAATGGCTCCATACTTTAGCCGCTCGAGGGAGATCAACAAGGGAGGGGCAAGAGAACATACACTGTGGATACCAAAAGTTGCATTGGCAGGCGAAGTAGGGACTATGAAAGTAGGCTGGGCAGCTACTGACCGAATTCAACTGAGGACAGGAGCTACCGCTTTATACTCCAGTCTCTCGATCGGTGTTGAACATTTGATTACCACTCCAACTATCATAGATGCAGGATAAGCTATTAGCAATCACCTCCTGGAATGTATGAGGCATGAGCGATCCAACTAAAAGAACTGCAGTCATGTCACTCCTGGAAGATGGAATGCCGGGACTAATATGTCTCCAAGAGACACATTTGACTAAGGATTCAGCCCCGCTGCTGAACAGTCGCAAATTTCAAGCCCAATTCCATTCGGTACACTCCTCGTATTCAAGAGGAGTGAGTACTATGATTGGAAGGGGAATGACTTTCTCCTGCTCCAAATCGTGGGTAGACGATCAAGGTCGATTTATATTTTTGCTTTGCTTCATTGAAAATAGGCCATATGTTTTTAGCCAACTTGTACATTCCTCCACCCTTCAAGCTCGATGTTCTATATAACCTCGTTGAGTTTACACTCGACAAACCAGATGTGCCGGTTATAGCTGTCGGCGATTATAATGAGGTACTGGATAGAATTATCGATAGATTCCCTCCGGGATCTGGGCCTACGGGAGGGCGCCTGGCACAATTCTTGGAAGAAACCGGGTTGAAGGATATATGGAGAACTTCTTTCCCACAGGTCCGTCAATATTCGTGTTACTCCAGCACCCATCACACACTATCCCGAATAGATATGGCCTTGTGCAGCGAGGGAGTAATGCCCTTGGTCAAGAAGATACACTATGGCCCAAAAGGGGTCTCAGACCACTCCCCGTTGATGTTGAGAATAAGGACTGGAGTTACGGTCTCTCGTAGATAATGGCAGCTAAATCCTGGCTGGCTGGAACTAATTGGTGAACCGCGAGATGCGGCTTCAAAATTAGCAGAGTTTGTGCTCATCAACAGGGGGACGGCATCAACGGGGATGGTTTGGGACTCACTGAAAGCCTTCATGAGGGGTCTCTTAATCCAACAGGTAGCTAGGACCAAAAAAATAGGGAGAGCGGAAGAGAGCAGGCTGGCCAGTGAGACTACCCAAGCAGAACAGAGATTTGTTGAGGAGCCCACTCCCGCTATGCGGGCAGCATGGCTGGCCAAGCAAGAAGAACACAAAAGGTTCATCTTAAAAATCGCAGATAACAAGAGAACATTACAAAAACAGTCTCAGTTTGGTGAGGGTGAGAAGGTAGGACGCACTCTAGCTCTCTTGAGTAGAACTAACTCTCCCTCGTCAAAAGTCCTTGCAATAAGGACATTGGCAGGTGAAATTTCTACCGATGGCCAGATGATCCTAATCACATTCTTTACATATTATAAAGAATTGTATAAGTCCAAAAGGGGATTGGGGAGCGGAAATATAGAATCTTTTTTTCAGAAGATAGTAGTCCCTAGGCTGGCAAACAAGGATAGACAGGAGCTGGAGGCTCCAAATACTTTAAAAGAAATCCAGCAAGCAGTATCAGACATGCCAAATCAGAAATCCCCGGGACCGGATGGGCTTCCTAACGAGGTGTACAAGAAGTTTGGCGAGATATTGCTGCCAGAGCTACTGAGGACTTTGGATTGGGCGGCAAGCGAGGGTATATTACCCCGCTCAATGACGGAAGCGACCATTATAGTGATCCACAAGGAGGGGAAAGACCCTCTGGAACCCTCATCCTATCGCCCAATCTCCCTCTTACCCTCTGACGTAAAGGTCTTAGCCAAAATTCTTGCAACCCGCTTAAATAGATTCATTAGTAAGCTTATCCATCCAGACCAGTCTGGTTTTATACCAGGAAGGGCAACAAGCAACAACATCAGGAGAACCTTCCTAAATATACATACACCTTCAGATAATGAAGGATCTAGAGCAGTTCTATCACTTGATGCCACCAAGGCTTTCGATAGTCTTGAGTGGGCATATCTTTGGAAGGTTCTCGATAGCTTCGGCTTTGGTCCTCTTTATATCAAGTGGGTGAAACTGCTGTACGGTGAACCAAGAGCCAGAGTTAGAATCAACAATGAGATGTCTGATGCTTTCCAGCTGGAGCGAGGCACGAGACAGGGGTGTCCTCTGTCCCCCCTTCTGTTCGCCCTCGCAATGGAACCATTGGCAATTATGGCCAGGGCGAGGTCGGACATAATGGGGTTCAGAAGACACCATGGAGAAGATAAAATCGCACTCTTTGCAGACGATGTCCTGTTTTTTCTGGGGGATGTTGAAGGTACACTGGACAAAGTTATGCAACTGATGGAGGAATTTGGCCAGTTCTCAGGCCTCACTATCAATTGGACAAAGTCAGCTCTGCTGCTACTGGACCAGGTCGACCTCCAACTGTCACCCGGCGCCTCCCAAATAACTGTAGATACTAAATTTTAGTACTTAGGGATCTTGATTACAAATGACGCTACCCAATACATTAACCTTAATCTTACTCCATTATTATCGAAGTGGAAAAACAAAAGTGAAATCTGGAAAAGACTTCCTTTTTCAGTTGCAGGCCGCTGTAACTTAATAAAAATGATCTGGCAGCCGCAGTTACTATACCTGCTCCACAACTCCCCAGTGTGGATAGGCCACAAGTGGTATAGGAAAATAGACTCACTATTTAGAGAACTTATATGGAGGGGAGGTCAATCCAGAATAAGCCTGCAAATATTACAACTTCCCTGTAAAAGAAGGGGGGATGGCGTTTCCACCCCCAAGGCTATATTTTTTGGCAGCACAACTGCAACATTTGGCAGGATGTGGAACCGCCGAAGGAGAAAGCTCCAATAATCGACTTTT
This sequence comes from Rana kukunoris, assembly GCA_029574335.1. Taxonomy (NCBI): domain Eukaryota; kingdom Metazoa; phylum Chordata; class Amphibia; order Anura; family Ranidae; genus Rana; species Rana kukunoris. The sequence goes on along the minus strand of CM056049.1, from coordinate 118,439,907 downwards.
GCTAACCGATAACCCTCATAAACTACTAGTGGAAGCCTTAGAGGCAGATTTTTTCTGCCATAAACATCCGATTTTAAAATTAGTTACTAAAGCATGGCATACAGCAAAATCAATATTGGGGTATGTTGGCCCATCAGAATTCTCCCCCCTTTGGAACAACAACAAAATACATGAGGTAGTAAGCATTGAGACATCGAGTGAATGGACGGGCAAAGGTATACGTCGGCTAAAACATCTGTTCGAGGGTAACATTATGAAGTCATTCCAAGAACTAGTAAATGAGTTTAGAATTTCCAATAAAACCTTTTTTAAATATCTCCAGGTCCGTCGTGCCATACAAGCCTAATTCGGACCTCATATGGTCATTTGGGCACAGATTACCGCTCTCTTTTCGGTAATTAAGGCAATAACAACCAAGGGCCTAATATCCGAGATGTATAACAACCTGGGCATGAGGGCACTAAGTAAAGAAGGCCTCCGAAAGAGTAGAATGGCCTGGGAGAGCGAGCTGGGAACGATTTCCCCTAAACAGTGGAGCAAGATTCTCCAACAGGGCACTTCAGTATCCATTGCCCCGGCTCAAAGACTTTCCCACTTATTTCTGCTATACAGGGTCTACTACACCCCCCATAAAATGTTTAAATTAGGGTGGAGGCTAAATAATGAATTTCCAAGATGCAAAGACAAGGGAGACCTTATGCACATGGTCTGGAAGTGCCCTAAACTATATAGCTTCTGGGTGGAAGTTATAGATCGGATTAATGAAATATTCGGATCAGCACTGGACCCAGAAGCTAGGATCTGTCTTTTGGGATGTATGGATGACACTAGGGTGCCGCAAGGCACCCTTGAAGCCATTCTAAGATGCCTATTCCAGGCGCGTAAAATAATTGCTCAAAAATGGCAAGCACAGGCCCCTCCATCGATAGATAACTGGCTACTAGCGATGAATCAAACAATTTCAAACGAAAAAGTGTACTACACCAAGCAAGGGAACTCTGTGGCAAATTTGTCAAATTATGGGGGCTATGGCAGCAGGCGACCATGGACCCCAGGTAGCGACACCTAATGCCATCACTCCAGGACCACTGTGAATTTGATTATTGAAGCCTTGCTCATGACGATAGCCCAGTAGGAACTCCATTTTAGGGAACAGCTTCCCTCTTCTAGCCCCTAATACCTCCCGACATTAATTGCCACGACGCATGATAAACCTGCCAAGTCGATACCACCAATGTATGCTCCCACGGGGAAGGGTGGGGGGGGAAGGGGAGGTGGGAAGTACGATACATACAGCTAACTCGATCGTCACCAGGTCCTAATATCTCATAATCTGATCTAATAGGGAGTTGTATTATCTTGTTATCTTGGTCACCATCTTTGTACCTCGTGTGTGAATTTACTGTATAACTTGTTGTTGATCTTTGTTATTTTATAAAAAAGAAATAAAAATAAATGAATAAAAAAAAAAAAAAAAGGGTTATCACTGGCAGGTCTGCATTACACGTCTCCGAAGCAGCCATTCAGGCCCCGTACACACGACCGAGTATCTCGGCAGAATCCAGCGAGAACCTCGATGGGAGGCGCATTCTGCCGAGGAAATCGGTTGTGTGTACACTTTTCGCCGAGCAACCCGTTGGGAAGGTCGTCGAGCTAAAAAGAGAGCATGTTCTCTATTTCCTCGTTGTTCTATGGGGAAATTTGGCTCGACAAGCTTTTCGACAGCTGAACGGGAAACTCGACGGGCGGAATGATGAGTTTCGCCCGAAGAGTTTCTCGGTCGTGTGTACGCCGCCTCACATGTAGAGAGCCGGCATCCTACTTCCTTAAACAATCGTAGAACTTAGCGTGAATGTTATAATGTCAAAGAATGTAAACAGGACCTTAAGCCAGTCCTGGGAAAGAGTAACAGGTGAAGCAATTAAAAATGACACTTGCAGTGCCACCTGCTCAAGAAATGTGGCAACAAGAAAATACAATATTTTGGTATCAGAAGCTTCATATTACACAATGATGTTGGTCTGCTAAGTAATGTAAATACAGTGATATTTTCCACCCCATGTTACTATATAAAGGATCTTCCACCATTCCCTTTAACCACTTGCCGACAGCTGCACGACGATATACGTTGTCAGAATGGCACGGGCAGACATATGGGCGTACCTGTACATCCCTGCCTCCCATCGTCCCGGGGACTAAATTTGGGCCCCCTGGTGCCTGCAGTGGTTGGCATTGTTCCAGGAGCGATCCGTGCTGAGGAGGAGGCCACCGATTCATGGCCTCCCCCTCACGATAGCTCCTGATGAATGAGCTTCTTCCTCTGCTGTAACTGTAAACAGAAGCAGAGGAAGTGATATCACTCTCCTCGTGTTAGTGTTTTCGTCCGGCGCTGAGGAGAGACGACATCTCAGAGTAAGTGCATCAACATTACACTGAAACCAGTAAACATAGGCACACTTTTTACCCCCCAATGACCCCCAATCACACCCCGAACACCCCAGTCACAGTGATATGGATTGCAGTTTTAATTTTTTTACTGATCACTGCATTTGGTGTCATTTGTGACTGTAAAAAGTGTTAGGGCAGTTAGTGGTAGGCCCCTTTAGGTCTAGGGTAACCCCCTAATAAAGGTTTAACCCCTTGATTGCCCCCCAGTTAACCCTTTCACCCCCTGTTGCCAGTGTCACTAAGCAATCTTTTTTCTGATCGCCGTATTAGTGTCGCGGGTGACGCCAGTTAGCCAGTTAGTTATTTAGGTTCACCTTCAGCTTATAGCATCAGGTACCAGTATATACTACCTTAAAATGTTTTAACCCCCTGACTGCACCCTAGTTAACCCTTTTACCCCCTGTCACCAGTGATCACCGTATGAGGCGGCGTACACACGACCGAGGTTCTCGCTGGAAACCAGCGAGAACCTTGCTGGAAGCTGCATTCCAGCGAGGACCTCGGCCGTGTGTACGCTTTTGGCTCGCCCCGCCCGTCGGGAATCCCGTCAAGCGAAAAGAGAGCACGCTCTCTTTTTGCTCGACGGCCCGCCTGGATGAATGGCTGGTTGCCATTCCCGACGGGCGGGTCGCCGATTTCGACGGCCGGCAGAGAACCTCGACGGGCGGAATGATGTGTTCTGCCCGTCGAGGTTCTCTGCCGTGTGTACACGGCCTAAGTGTTACGGGTGACACTGGTTAGTTAGTTTGTTTTTTAGGTTTAACTCCCTGATCGCCCGGAGGGTGATATCAGTTAGGTTTTAGGGTCTGCGCTGCCCCAGGCAGTGTCAGATTAGTGCCAGTAGCGCTAACACCCACGCATGCAGCATACACCTCCCTTAGTGGTATAGTGTCTGAACAGATCAATATCTGATCTGATCAGGTATATATTAGCGTCCCCAGTAGTTTAGGGTTCCCAAAAATGCAGCGTTAGCAGGATTTGCCCAGATACCTGCTAGCACCTGCGTTTTTCCCCTCCTCCCAGTTACCATCGATCGATCACTGTCACTTACAAAACACAAACACCCTGTGAATCTTACTAGTGTACCAGTAAATTTAGAGCCCAAGATGGCAAATCGAAGGTGGACTAGTGAAGAAGCCTACACGTTTCTGAGCATGACAGATTTAGGATCACAATATGATCCTGTAGACGACAACGCCTCCATGACAGATAGCTCTGACTATGGAGTTGTGGTCCCTGCCAAGGTCAGGCGTACCTGACCCCATTCTTCTGCTGTTGTTGAGGAGCAAGAACTAGTGCCGCTAATCCTTCTGGTGAACTGGCAAGCACCAGCGGCCTAGTACACCCTGGTCTTACATCCAGCACTGCAGTATCACGTAGTGACGTGGTGAGTCCCATATGTTGTGGTAGAGATTTTTTAAATACATATTTATAACAAGATTAATGTGACTTGGATTTGTCTTTAGGTGACTGTGGGGTCGGAGCAGGTTTGGAATTAACAGCTTGCCCAGCTGTGGAATTTCACCTAACAAAGGGTTCTTATTTGACCATTCGTCGGCATATGGATGTTACCTCAATGGGGGGGGGTGTGACAAGGGACAAGGGACAGAAAGAACTGTGTCCTGGCTTATGTGAGGGCAAATCCAGCTATCCTTTCACTATAGAAGTGGGGTTGAGGAGGGGTTTTACGAAAGGTGTATATATCTCAGAATGCAGCCCATAGTAGGCCCTTTTCCCTGGAGATGATGATTTGAGCAAGACAAGACACGTACATATCTCTCACTCTCTCTCTCTCTTTTACTTTCCTTTCCTTTCCATATGCTCCTATTCTCTGCGTCCATGGCCAGGGCACGATATGAGCATATCTTGCGGTTCATGCACTTCAACGGCAATGAACTCTATCGTTCTCATGGAGACCCTGAATACGATCAGCTCTACAAAATTCAGCCCCCCGTAAACCACTTCAATTAACGTTTTGCAGCCTTGTTTACTCCCAATCAAGTTGTCTGCCGTGATGAGTCCCTGATCAAATTTTCTGGCCGCTTGTCTTTCAAACAGTATCTTCCCAGCAAGCGTGCCAAAAAAGGGGTCAAGATGTTTAAGCTCTGTGACAGGGCAACAGGCTATACATATAGTTTTATGGTTTTCGAGGGAAAAGATAGTCACGTAGAGCTGGAGAACTGTCCAGATTACATAGGGAGCACTGGCAAGATTGTGCGGGACTTGATGTCACCCTTATTCAGAAAGGGGTACCATTTGTATGTGGACAATTATTACATGAGCGTGCCACTTTTTAGTCACTTGTTTGATCATTAAAATTGGCGCATATGGCACTGTGTGACCTAATCGCCGGGGCTTACTCCAGAGGCTTAGATATTCCCATTTTAGTTTGGGGGAGAGAGCCTGCTTCAAGTGTAATAATTTGCTTATTGTGAAGTGGAGGGATAATAAGAATGTTTTCGTTTCCCTTGATGCAGACACAACGGTCCAAATTTCTACGGCGACTGGTATTGTGGAAAAACCCCTTTGTGTCTACGAATATAACCCAAATATGGGAAGGGTGGAACTCAACGACTAGTTGTTGGCGCCGTACCTAGTTGCCCGTAAGGCCAGATGCTGGTACAAAGAGTACAAAGTGTCTGTATACTTATTTCACTTGGCTTTGCTGAACGCTCATGTGCCTCACCATCGCAATCCAAATGCAGTAAGCTGGCTGCATGAGAGGCATTTTCCGTATATCCTCCCTAGTACCCCTACCCAACGAACCCCCCAAAGAAAATGTTGTGTTTGTAGAAAGCGTGGCTATAGGCTTGACAATCGCTATTTTTGTCCCTCCTGTCCTCACAATTCTGGTCTTTGCATTGGTGAATGTTTTGAACGCTACCACACACTAGTGCAGCTTTAGCGTAGGGTACAGCATTTCACAGACTAGGACACACTTTCACAGGGTCTCCCAAGATGCCATCGCATTTTGAGAGGCCGAACCTGGAACCGAACCGTTACAAAAAAGAATGTAAAAAAGTGTAAAAAAAACAAAAAATATAAAAGAATTCTCTCTCTCTCTCTCTCTCTCTGCTCTTCTTTTTTTTTTACTGTATTCTATTCTGCAATGTTTTATTGTTATTATTTTTTATCATGTTTGCATTTCAGGTATATCATTTTTTTATACTTTACTGTTTACTGTGTTTTATTGTTAACCATTTTTTTGTTTTCAGGTATGCCATTTAGCTGCAGCGCAGATTTATTTATCTTGACAGCAACAGCGTTTGCTCCCACGATACATAAAGTCTCCAGTTAAAAAAAAAAGAGCATATATGCCGACGTATGGGGGCAGTAGGCATGGAGGAGCGATTTGCTCCTAACTTTTGGGGTGGATGCCCCATGCTTATATAAATGGTGCATGCATGCCCATCAGGCTGCATGGAAAATAGATTACAATATATACCCAACAAGGACCAGAAACATACTGGTATGTTGCTGGAATTTGAGTGGTTATACCAGAATGATGCCTGCGGGTTTAGGTATCATCTTGGTATCATTCTTTTCAGCCAGTGGTCGGCTTTCATGTAAAAGCAACCCTAGCGGCTAATTAGCCTCTAGACCAGTGTTTTTCAACTCCAGTCCTCAAGGCACACCAACAGGTCAAGTTTTCAGGATTTCCCTCAGATGAAATGGCTGTGGTGATTACTAAGGCAGTGAAACTGATCAAATCACCTGTGCAAAATAATGGAAAGCCTAAAAACATGACCTGTTGGTGTGCCTTGAGGACTGGAGTTGAAAAACACTGCTCTAGACTGTTTTTACAAGCAGTGGGAGGGAATGTCACCCCCTCCCACTGTCTTACCATGGTTTTCTTTGGCTCTCCTGTCCCAACTAGGGATGAGCCGAACACCCCCGCATTAGGCTCGCACCAGAACCGTCGAACGGACCGAACGTTCGCGCGAACATTTAGAACCCCATTGCAGTCTATGGGACTCAAACGTTTGAATTCAAAAGTGCTCATTTTAAAGCCTAATATGCAAGTCATTGTCGTAAAACGTCTTTGAGAACCCGGGTCTTGCCCCAGGGAACATGAATCAATGGAAAAAAGTTTTAAAAACTGTTGTTTTTTCAGGAGCAGGACTGCAAAACCTAGGTTCTCAAAGACGTTTTTACAGGAAAACTATAGACACCCAGCAGGTACAATATTTAAAGGAATTTTTTATTTTTTATTTTATCCAGGAGCAGTGATTTTAATGATTCTTAAATAAAAATAAAAAAAATGAAAAATTACTTTAAATATTGTACCTGCTGGGTGTCTATACCTGTGATAACGTCTTTAAATAGCACAATCACCTGCCTGCCAGTAAATTAGGAAGAACTGATCTAGCTAAGCTATACAGTGTATAAATATATGTACAACTCCTGGGATGTATATATATACTCTACACACTGTAAATTTAACTAAACTGACTAGCCTGCCTGCTCTATCTATCTACCTGGTAATAAAGACACTGTCTCTCTCTCTCTCTCTATAGGACTGGACTCTTTAACAATGCCGCAACACACTACACGAGGCCACCTTGCAGGCAGGCTTTTATAGTGTGGGGCGTGTACTAAACCCCCTGAGCCATAATTGGCCAAAGCCAATCTGGCTTTGGCAATTATGGCTCTCCGTTTTTTGCGCGCTGTGATTGGCCAAGCATGCGGGTCATAGTGCATGCTTGGCCAATCTTCAGCGCGCAATGCCGCAGTAAATTATGGGCCGTGGCGCGTCACTCGAATTTGGCGCAAAGACCCGTTTTGTTCGAACATACGAACAGACGATGTTTGAGTCAAACATACGTTCGAATCGAACGCCGAGCTCATCCTTAGTCCCAACATGTCCCAACATGGAACCTGAGAATGCAGCCAGTGGTTCCGCCAGCTGATCATAGAGCTGATCAGCGACCAATACGTAGGCTTGTGTTCCCTGGTCCATATCTTTGCATGGGTTGCGCCTCATCTATGGGGAATAACTTTATGCCGAATGTAAAACTTACGCATACCGCTTAAATCATGCGCCGGGCGCAAGTACGTTCGTTAATCGGCATATCTCCCTCATTTGCATATTTGAATAGAAAATCAATGGGAGCGCCACATGCGTCCAGCGTAAATATGCACCTACTCTACACCGCCCTAGGCAAGTTACGTCGGTGGGATGAAGTCTGTTCTTAAGCGTATCTTAGTTTGTGGGTCCGGCGCACAGATACGACGGCGCATATTTGTACTTACGTGGCGTATCTGGGGATACGTCAGTGTAAGTGCTTTGTGAATCCGGGCCAGTGTGTTTTTTTTTTAAAAAATGTGTTTTAAAAATCTTGCAAAAAAATGTTTTCATGTAAACAAAAAGTGTCAAAGAGGGCTTTGTCTTCAAGTGGTTAGAAGAGTGGGTGATGTGTGACATAATCTTCTAAATGGCAGGACAGTTCAAACCTCCCCCCTCCAATTGACCCCATTTTGGAAAGTATACACGCCAAGCTATTTGCTGAGAGGCACGTCGAATCCATGGAATATTTTTATTTTGACACAAGTTGCGGGAAAAGGACAATTTTTATTTTTTTTGCACAAAGTTATCATTAAATGATCTATTGCTCAAACATGCCATGGGCATATGTGGAATTACACCCCAAAATACATTCTGCTGCTTCTCCTGAGTATGAGGATACCATGTGTGAGACTTTTTGGGAGCCTAGCCGCATACGGGACCCCGAAAACCATTTGCCGCCTTCAGGCTTTCTAATGCCGCGTACACACGATCACTTTTTGCGATGGAAAAAAAACAACGTTTTCTCTCATGAAAAAAAACGACGTTTTTCAAACTTCATTTTCCAAAACGACGTTGCGTACACACCATCGTTTTTCACAAAAGCTCGAGCAGTGCGCGGTGACGTCCATCACGTACGACTATAAAGGATAATTTCCATTGCGGAAGACGGCCTCTTTTGCTGATATCGTGTTGCTGCGTGTTAGTAAAAGTTTGGTGAGAGACGATTCGCGCTTTTCAGTCTTCGTGCTTTAAAAAATGTTTTCTGTCTTACAGTTTGTGCTTTTGTGTTTGTATCTGTGTTACAGTGCTTGTTTTCAGATCGTATCTGTTTTGGCAGTGCGTTCTTGTTTGCACGTTACTGTTTTGCAGGTCATTCTTCAGAGGCCTTTCTGTTTTTCAGTGCGTTTTTTTTTAGTCCGATCTGATTTGACGACCGTTTTCTAGCCATGTTGCGGGTACGTTCTCGTCGCCGAGAGCTTGCTTTGCATCTTGTTAGGATGTGTGCTGCATCCCGGCTCCGGTCCTTGAGGAGGGCGAGAAGGACTTTGTGGGCCAAGGACTGGTTTCTTCGCAGGGACCAGTTCTCTCATATGCCTCTGCTGTGGGAGATCCAAGAAAATAACCCTGATGATTTCAGGAATTTTCTTCGGATGTCTGACCCCGTATTCCAGCAGCTTTTGGCTTCGGTGTCGCCTTATATCACCAGGCAGGACACCGTTATGCGGGAAGCCATCACTGCTGAGCAGCGGCTAGTTGCCACCTTGCGGTACCTGGCAACAGGGAGAAGTCTTCAGGACTTGAAGTTCTCAACGGGCATCTCCCCCCAGGCTCTGGGCCTCATAATCCCGGACACCTGTTGTGCCATAATCCAGGTTTTGCAGGAGGACTATATTAAGGTAAGTGGTGTCCTTTAAATGCACATTCTGTCAATTATATAGCATTATTGCCTGACGAGGCAGTTCATGTTCCTGATGTGGCCCGTGAGGCAGGCCATCCAGGCTTGGCCCCCCAAAACGCACGTGCTGTGCGCCAGGCCTACGTGGACTATTGTATGGGTAGGGGGGCCATTCCAATGCCAGATCTTGGCTGATTTACATAATAAAAATCTTTGATGAAAGAAACAGTCTACTTATTTTTTAGACAATATTGTGAATGTTTGTGTATTTTCGTTGCCTCCTAGGTTATCATAGTGTTATGTGTTTTGAATGGTCTAAATATCCATCATTGTTTGATGTTACCAGCAGTAACATATTTTTAAGGTCAGCATTCATATAAAATAACAAGCCACACAATTGTGAAAGTGACCATTTTTTTTATTTTTCTAATTATTTGAACAAGAAAACAGGTACAATCCTTTTGTTTTTTCTGGTGATTCAAACAAACACAATCATTTTTTTAATTTTTTTTTATTTTTCTGGTGATTCAAACAAACACAATCATTTTATTATTATTTTTTTTCTGGTGATTAAAATAACTATTCTATCCAAAGGGGAAATTTCTTGCGCTAAAGGTGAATGAATTAATTAATATAAAATTAATAACCGCAAATTAATGAACAAATTGCTTAATTAAATAATTAAAGTAAAAAATTAATTAATTATGAAATAAATAAATGAACAAATAAGTGAACAAAGGTATCCAGCAGCAACCTTAAACATGTGATATACATGAAAAAGCAAAAATAGAAAGAAAAAAAGTTGCGCTCAGAAGGCACAAAATGACATTGTGAAAAAATATTAAACGTATCAATATGAGTGAATAAACAAAAAATATGTAAATAAATGAATAAACCACATCTAATTGGACAAGTGAAATCCAAATAAGGTGATGAAAACAAGTGTGATAAAAGTGGTTTGCATTACAACCAAAACTTAATTAGTCCATTAAAGCTGGTATCACAAAGGTGTAAATAAATGGTATAATTGAATGATTGTCCAAAAAGGCAATGATGATCGTAGATTACAGTGTCCTAGGTAGGATTCACTATCGATCTCACAGAATTCTGCAGACACATCAGAAGGTAAGTAAAGATGTACTCTTACCAGATCCTGGCGTGATTCAGGCATATCAATCCACTGGCATCTGAAGGGGGAGATCTCCTCGACCACTTACAGTACTTCCTCATAGGAATGATAGGTTTCACTGGATCAAAATACTTCCCACTAGTGTAGACTCCTCGTCATTTAAAAAAAACGTATACAAGCCTGTGTGTATTTTACTTGTACCAGCGGTGCTAGGACAAATGTATCACCTTTCAGCCGATTCTGCAGCCCCGACTGTCAGTGCTCCGTTCATCTGTTACACTCCTCCTGGTTCCACGTTTTATCAGCCTCTCAGGTCCCTCCTACTAGTTTCGTCACTCCTCGTGACTTCCTCACATGAGGTGGACACATATGCCGGGAGCACTGTGTCAGCTGAGCTTGTGAGAGCTCCTCGGATGGATGGCTCTATGGAGGGTGATGGTTGGAGGAATTGTAGATCTTTCCCAGGGATCCCAAGGTCCAGGATAGAGAGTGGCTCCAGGCTTTCAGATGGAACAACACTTGTAGGTATCAATTTTCAGAAACCCACTGAAAATTGATACCTACAAGTGTTGTTCCATCTGAAAGCGCAACTTTTTTTCTTTCTATTAAAATAACTATAAATCTTTTTTTTTTTCTGGTGATTAAAATAACTATAAAATCTTTTTTTCTTTTCTGGTGATTAAAATAACTATAAAATCTTTTTTTTTTTTTTTTTGGTGATTAAAATAACTATAAAATCTTTTTTTTTTTCTGGTGATTAAAATAACTATGAAATAGTGTTTGTTCCTCTCATTAACAAAACGTAAATAAAAAACATTTAAAAGACCTTAAACAATCCCCAAAACATCCAGGACATTTTTGAGCTGGAGTCCCACCCTTTTTGTATTTTCCTGGATTTGTCTGGATGCTAGCTGGATGTCCTCAATTTGTTCTGCGCAGGACCATATTTCTCGAATGAGGAAAGGTGCAGTGTCCTTATCAAGTGCTGACCCAGCACGACTTGCTCCTAAAATGTGCGAGCAAACCATGTATTAATAAAAAGTAATCCTACACCTACATTACCTGTGTATCTGTGTTATCTGATACATTACCGGATGTGGTGGCAGCTTCCCCTTCATCCAGATCCCTCGGGGGTGTTGCTTGATCAGTACTTGCGTCCTGCCTTGATGCTTCCTTACGCCCTACGAAATTGAAGAAAGGGAAACCAGAAAGGTAAAAAATTAGAGGGATGAAAGATAATTCAAAATACAACTACAGAGTACACATGTGTAGAATCCACTGCTGAGCACACTCTCCTTTTTCTGCGTATTGTTATTACTATTAATTATTACATTAAAGAAACACAATTGATGTCACATTAAAAACATAATAAGATGTCACAACTTTAATGTTTGTGAGAACAATAACTGGTCGTAGGAGTCGTCGTAGGTTCAAACTGCAATCATACAAATACGCTCTTTTTAGAGGATACAGTGATTGCACTCCGATTTGTCCACGGGAACTAGGCATGAAGATCGTCGTTTATTAGTACAAAAAGCGACGAATGATCGACTACTCCTACGACCAATTTTAGTGTGAGCACAAACAGATACAGTACAACCTGAAAGAAGAAGCTCATGGCACAAAGAACAAACACCAAAAATGAGGCCACATCAAAATTACTTACTTTTGTTTCGAATCATTCTTTTTATTCGCTGCAGCTGCTCTGGCTCTCTATTCTTCAGGTCAGACCACCTCTTTCTGACTTGTTCTTTGCTCCTGCTTTGACCAAATTTCTGCCTGAGGCTCCTAATGACTTTATCCATTATGTCCGCCTTCAACTTATTGGGATGCAGGTAAGGGCCGTGCTTGCCATCATAGTCCTCTTGCAGAAAGATGGTCACCATCTCCACCATCTCCTTGAAAGCCATGTTTGACGCCTTGTACCTCCGCCTGGAGCTTCTTCTGGTCTGGCCCTGGCCTGCCTCCTGGCTTGAGCTTGCCATATTTTTTGCCCGGGCTTGTTCCTCCAGAAATGACACCCACCAAAAAAAGTTAGAGAAAGGGGCGTGTAAAGGACGAGACCGAACGTCAGGGGCGGGGTATGCCTCGCGTCACACGTGTGCGTCGCGTCACACGTGCGCAGTGTTTAAAGGGATCCGACGTCATTGAAAGCGACGTTCACAGTCTGCGGAAGAAGGCGCAAGTCACGATCGAATAATACGACGGTATGTAACTGTATTTTGGACATTAATATTATTGAACAGTGGATGATGTTGTGTGCTAGAGAAGATATGGTGTTAAAGCTTTTAGTAGTAGGAGTGGCTTCACTGACACTAGGTTTTTATTTTCCATTTTACATGCAGACAACATGGAGGCCTTCAAGGAGCAAGAATTTTTTAGTGAATTCATCCAAAGATGGAGGGAGCAGCCAGTGCTCTGGCAAACAAAAAACAAAAAAAATAAAAACAAACAGGCCAGGAAGCAAGCACTGGAGACCATTCTGGTATTTGTGAAGACAAGGGTCCCAAATGCAACTACTGAGACTGTGAAGACCAAAATAAATTCGATTAGGGGCACCTACAGGACCCAACGGTCATTAGTCCAGGCCTCAATCCGATCAGAAGCTGCAGCTGAGTCCGTATATAGGCCAAACCTGTGGTATTATAACAGGGATCCTCAAACTACGGCCCTCCAGCTGTTGTAGAACTACACATCCCATGAGGCATTGCAACACACTGACATTCACATATACGACTAGGCATGATGGGAATTGTAGTTCCTGAACAACTGGAGGGCCATAGTTCGAAGACCCATGTATTATAATCAGCTGCAGTTCCTGGATGACCATATAGAATCCCGGCCATCCGTGTCGACCCTTCCCCCAAGGAGACAGGCCCCTCTTCCCTGCAGTCAGTCCTCCAATCTTCCCTGCAGGCAAGAGCAGGCTAGCTCGGAGGAAGAGCCCGAGTTCCTGGAGGACCCAGATTGTGACCCATGGAGCCAGGTATTGCATTTTACTAACAAATTATGAACTGCAATGTAGAATAATGTTGACAAATTGATGTTACAAGTGTTGAAAATTATATATGATTGCAGCAAAAATTAGGAACATGTCACTAGGCAATAGCCGCAAAACAGAATGGGGACAAAATCCATAAATGCACAGGTCATAATGATTGTGTGTAAATTTCGGGTACGCCACTAGGGGGGTAAACACAATACACCGGGAAGGGGTCGCAGATGAGAAACAGCCTGTAACGGTCACCACCGCTTACGACCTTCCATCCAACCACGACAAGCTTATCTGACACTCCACAATCCTGCATACACGATCCATATCCATTCCCATAAACAAGACGAGACTCGAGCTCTGCACTTGCTTCAAAGATATGACAATTTATTAGTATTTTCTCAGCTTCTTATACAGTCTCAAGCATAATGCAGTTAATCACAGGACAATGCAATCTCCACCCCCCTTCACACCATGGGGGGCTTCAATCACACTCTAAAAGGCATTCAGGTAAGCTAACCATGTAGACCGGTCGGCACCGCATGTTCAATAGGGTTCAATTAACCATGAATAGTAACACAGACATCTAGTTGAATAAGTTATCTATACAGCTTTATCACACAATGGCAGAGGCTTGTGAGAGTGGATGCAATCCACACCTTCAGATATTTCAATAGCCTATTATACAAAAGGTATGACTCACTGGCTGACCTGGTCATGTCATCATGACACCTTGTGATATCTCAGTCCAGAAATATGAAGTATTAATAATGTCCCATCAAATGTTATATATGAATTATGATTCACTATTAGCCACCCTACACCCAAAAGGGCACAGGGTGGATTTCGACCCAAGAGTTTTTGGTGCTGCTGGCACAAGAGTATCTCTCATCCTTCCAACGTCTCTGGGTGTCACGGGCCATTCTGTTACATCTCTCCCCTTTCGGTGGGAGACGGACACAGGAGGGAACCCCAAATGGGTTGACTCCGAAGTCCGTCAGTAGTTCCAGTCCTCCAATGCTGTTATCCATACTGTACCCCAAATAAATGGATCCAAACTGAGCATTACTCACCCCGCCAACCTCTGCCTCTCTCAGAGAACACGCCTGCCCCTGGGGAGAAGGCAGGGTGGCCGGGCTCAGTCCATCATGCTGTTGGGGGTCTGGGCCAACTGCCCCCCCCTTCCTGGGGTATACCAGTGGAGACTGAAGTCCCATCCACTGGTGCTAGGTGAAAACCCCCCTGTGCTTGCAAAGCAAAGCAGACATCCTCCTGTCCCAGTCCTGTACCATTTTCTGGGGTTGTGCCAGTGGAGACTGAAGTCCCATCCACTACTCCAGGAACCCCCTCTTCTGTTAGTGAGGAGCAGAGGCCTATGACACTCTGCTCTGTTGCCAGTAGTGTTGCTCATGAATATTCGCATTGCGAATATTCGCTACGAATATTGCATATTCGAGTATTCGCGAATAACACGAATATCGCGGCGAATATTCGCTATTTCGAATATTCGAATTTTTTCAATTTTTTTTTTAGAACAGATCACATCCTAGAGATCCCCATCGACGTCTAAAAGCATTGCTGGTATGATTAGAGACCTTGGGCCGAGTAGCTGCAGCGCTCATTTTATATTGCCGAAAAATCGCAATGCGATTATTCGGCAATAGCGATATCGCGCGATTATTTTATATTGTAATATATCACGAATATTCTGAGCCAATCAGAGTGCTCCTTCCGCAGTTCTCGAATATTCGCAATTATTGTGTATTGTAATATATCACGAATATTCTGAGCCAATCAGAGTGCTCCTTCCGCATTTGCCGAATATTCGCAATTATTGTGTATTGTAATATATCACGAATATTCTGAGCCAATCAGAGTGCTCCTTCCGCATTTCTCGAATATTCGCAATTATTGTGTATTGTAATATATCACGAATATTCTGAGCCAATCAGAGTGCTCCTTCCGCATTTCTCGAATATTCGCAATTATTGTGTATTGTAATATATCACGAATATTCTGAGCCAATCAGAGTGCTCCTTCCGCATTTCTCGAATATTCGCAATTATTGTGTATTGTAATATATCACAAATATTCTGAGCCAATCAGAGTGCTTCTTCCGCATTTCTCGAATATTCGCAATTATTGTGTATTGTAATATATCACGAATATTCTGAGCCAATCAGAGTGCTCCTTCTGCATTTCTCGAATATTCGCAATTATTTTATATTGTAATATATCACGAATATTCTGAGCCAATCAGAGTGCTCCATTCCGCATTTCTCGAATATTCGCAATTATTTTGTATTATAAAATATCACGAATTTCTGAGCCAATCAGAGTGCTCCATTCCGCATTTCTCGAATATTCGCAATAGCGAAAAATCGCAATAGCGAAAAATCGCAATAGCGAAAATTCGCAATAATTTAATTTCCAAAAAATATCACGAATATTCTTATTTAGCGAATATATCTCGAATATTCGACTATATATTCGAGATATATCGCGAAATCGAATATGGCATATTCTGCTCAACACTAGTTGCCAGCTCTTCCGCTGGGTTGCTGTGAGTGGAGACCACAGTCCCATCCACTACCACAGTGTCCCCCTCTTCTGTTAGTGAGGAGCAGAGGCCTATGACACTCTGCTCTGTTGCCAGCTCTTAGCTGTGTTGCTGTGAGTGGAGACCACAGTCCCATCCACTACCACAGTGTCCCCCTCTGATACTGGTCCTCTATGCTGTATCCGCATCTCTTGTACCCTTCCTTGGAATTCCTCTTCCATGGAGACTGGTATCTGCACCTCTCCTCTCTCTTTAGTTGGTGCTGCTGTGACTTCAGCTGCTGCAGCACTTCTCCTCTGTAGCAAGGTGGCATTCAGAGCCGCTATAACTCGGTCCCTGATCTCCGGTGGAGGGTTAGGACCATAATGTATCAGTCTTATGTTAACAGCCCGATCAAAACTTGCTTCTTCGGGTGTCCTGTCTGTTACGGCGGGCCTTTCAGCTCTATCCATTTCGACCAGTTCTGCGATAATGTCCCTTTTCTTACGGTTGCTGGCCGGTCTGCCCCGGCTCTCCAGTAAGTCCATGAGGGAAGAGAGCTTCATCCGTGCATACACCGCCTCCATTGTCATGTGTCCTTTTAGCCGTCCTTCTGAAGATGGAATCACCCCACTGCTGTGCCACCAATGTAACAGTCACCACCGCTTACGACCTTCCATCCAACCACGACAAGCTTATCTGACACTCCACAATCCTGCATACACGATCCATATCCATTCCCATAAACAAGACGAGACTCATGCTCTGCACTTGCTTCAAAGATATGACAATTTATTAGTATTTTCTCAGCTTCTTATACAGTCTCAAGCATAATGCAGTTAATCACAGGACAATGCAATCTCCACCCCCCTTCACACCATGGGGGGCTTCAATCACACTCTAAAAGGCATTCAGGTAAGCTAACCATGTAGACCGGTCGGCACCGCATCTTCAATAGGGTTCAATTAACCTTGAATAGTAACACAGACATCTAGTTGAATAAGTTATCTATACAGCTTTATCACACAATGGCAGAGGCTTGTGAGAGTGGGTGCAATCCACACCTTCAGATATTTCAATAGCCTATTATACAAAAGGTATGACTCACTGGCTGACCTGGTCATGTCATCATGACTCCTTGTGATATCTCAGTCCAGAAATATGAAGTATTAATAATGTCCCATCACATGTAATATATGAATTATGATTCACTATTAGCCACCCTACACCCAAAAGGGCACAGGGTGGATTTCGACCCAAGAGTTTTTGGTGCTGCTGGCACAAGAGTATCTCTCATCCTTCCAACGTCTCTGGGTGTCACGGGCCATTCTGTTACACAGCCTTTTTGTTAATTTCCATTTTGGCCACCCCCCCCCAAAAAACATCCATTTTTAGTTTGGGGAAAGGCCCCCTACTGAGCAATTTCAGCCAACATCAACCCCCCACCTCTAGGGGGCACATATCTGTAGCTGGGTAAGAGGCCACAAAATTAGGGATGTGTGCCCTGTGTGTAAACGATTTTTGCAGACAATTAGCATATGTCAGGATTTTAGAAATGGGTGTGATTAATGAGGACAACAAATTAACTAGGTCCCTTTTTTTCATACACAGACAGAGCAAAGCCAGGAGGAGGCAGAGCCCACTGGGAGCCAGGAGGAGGCAGGCCCCATGGGGAGACAGGAGGAGGCAGGCCCCACGGGGAGACAGGAGGAGGCAGGCCCCACGGGGAGACAGGAGGAGGCAGGCCCCACGGGGAGACAGGAGTCATGCCAGCGAGATTGCATCTCCCAGATCCCTCCTCTACGCACTCCTGCAAAAAGGGCCCGGAGACTCATGCAAATAGAGGAGGAGACCCAGGCCATGCTCCGTGAAGCAACAGCGGCCATCAGAGAGCAACCCAGTGAAGAAGAGGGCTTTGGAGCGCTCATCGCGGCCAAGTTTCAAAAGCTGGAGCCGGGCCAGCGTGTGCGCTGCGAGCTACTAATCTTTAAGGCCATAAGCATGGCCACACTGGGCAAGCTCAATGACGACATTGACATTGGGCTGATCGGCACTCCTGTCCTCTCTGCTCTTCCTGCTCCGGCTCCTGCTCCTGCTCCTTCTCCTGCTCCTCCTCTTCCTGAGCTTGCTCTGGCTCCTGCCACAACCTTGCCTCCAGGAACCCAGCCTCGAGGACTCGGGCTGCAGGGAAGGCTGCAGGGAAGACTGCAGGGAAGACTGCAGGGAAGAGTAAAGGGAAGAAGAAATGATGGTGCCCCTAATCGAATTTATTTTGTCTTGACAGACGTCAGTGTTGCTTTGTTGGACCCTTGTCTTTTCAAATACCAGCAGGGTCTCCTTTGCTTTCTTCCTGGCTTTTTTGTTTTTATTTTGATTACATTTTTATTTGCCAGATGTGTGTAATTTTTTTTTTTGCTTTATTTTCAACAATATATAGAGATCATTTACTGAGTAGGCAGACACATTTAAAAAAAAAAAGGAACAAGGGACAACAACCTCCTTGTTGGTAATTTATTTAAAAAAAAATAAAAAATTTGTTGGGTCACTTCACACACTCCAAAATCAACCACAATTCACATTTTGATAAACATTTAAACATTTAAAAAAATAAATAAAAAAAAGGGAGATGATGTGCTTAAACAAAAAAAGAGGAAAAAAGAACATAAAGAAAAACAAAAAAAGTCAAAAGGTTAACAGAACTATGTAACAAGATCTGTTAACCTTTTGACTTTCTATTTTTTTTTCTTTATTTCTTTATTTCCTCTTTTTTTTGTTTAAGCACATTATCTCCCTTTTTGATTTTTTTTTATTAAAAAGTTTTTTTAAATGTCAACTATGTAACAAAGTGAGCCACAACAAACTAGGAATTTAGTGTAGCATTTAAATGCATTGGTTCAAATGCAGCGCATTCTTTGCTTCATTATACTTTTAAAAAGAAACAAATGTGCTTAATCCATTCTGAACAGTAGTTTTACCAGAACAAGCGCTCCCGTATGAGAAATTGCTTCTGAGCAGGCGCGGGTTGAAAACGTCGTTTTGCACATCGTTTTGCCCACACACGGTCACTTTTTATGACACAAAAAACGACGTTTGAAAAACGACACAAAAAATTCAAGCATGTTCGAATTTTTTTGTCATCGTTTTTTTGAAGACATAAAACGACGTTTTGCCCACACACAATGATTTTAAATGACGTTTTTGAAAACGTCGTTTTTTTTCATCGCAAAAAACGATCGTGTGTACGCGGCATAAGGGTTTACATTTTTGATTTAACTACTCACTGCCTATGACAGTTTCGGAGGCCATGGAATATTTTCTTTCTGAATTCTCAAAAACAAATGAGAGCTGTAAAATACTCACTATGCCTCTCAGCAAATAACTTGGGGTGTCTACTTTCCAAAATGGAGTGATTTTATAGTCTTAGAAACTGTGAAAGGTAGTGAGGAGTGAAATCAAATATTTACACTCTTAGAAATCCTAAAGGCGGTGATTGGTTTCGGGGCCCCGTACGTGGCTAGGCTCCCAAAAAGTCCCCCACATGTGGTATCTTCATACTCAGGAGAAGCAGAAGAATGTATTGTGAGGTGTAATTCCACATATGCCTATGGTATGTTTGAGCAATATATATATCATTTAGTGACAACTTTGTGCAAAAAAAAAAAAAAGTTTGTAATGTTCCCGCAACTTGTGGCAAATTATAAAATATTCTATGGACTCAACATGCCTCTTAGCAAATAGCTTGGGGTGTCTACCTTCCATTGGGGTCATTTGGGGGGATTGTGCTATCTTTTGCATTTTGTGGCCCTCGAAACTGTGATAGGTAGTGAGGAGTGAAATCAAAAATTTACACCCTTAGAAATCTTGAAGGCGGTGATTGGTTTTCAGGGCCCCGTACGTGGCTAGGCTCCCAAAAGGACCAACATATGTGGTATCCCCATACTAAGGAGAAGAAGCAGAATGCATTTTGGGGTGTAATTCCACATATGCATATGGCATGTGTGAGCAATATATCATTTAGTGACAACTTTTAGTATTTTTTTTTTTTTGTCATTATTTAATCACTTGGGATAAAATTTTTTTATATTAAATGGGCTCAACATGCCTCTCAGCAATTTCCTTGGGTGTCTACTTTTCAAATTGGGGTCAACTGGGGGATGTTCTTCCCTGCCATTTTAGCACCTTAAGAATTGAGATAGGCAGTCATAAATTAAACGCTGTGTAAATTCCAGAAAATGTACCCTAGTTTGTAGACGCTATAACTTTTGCACAAACCAATAAATATACGCTTATTGACATTTGTTTTTTTTATCAAAGACACGTGGCTGAATACATTTTGGCCTACATGTATGACTAAAATTGAGTTTATTGGATTTTTCTTATAGTAAAAAATAGAAAATATAATTTTTTTCAAAATGTTCTGTCTTTTTCCGTTTATATCGCAAAAAAATAATAATTGCAGAGACAATCAAATACCATAAAAAAAGCTTTATTTATAGGAAAAAAAGGACACAAATTTTGTTTGGGTACAATATTGCATGACCACGCAATTACCAGTTAAAGCAGCGCAGTGCCAAATTGTAAAAAAGTCCTCTGGTCTTTAGGCTGCCAAATGGTCTGGGGCTTTTAAGTGGTTAATAAAATATAGTCACATTTCTTTAAAAAAAAAAATGAATAATTGTAATAATTGTAGACAATGCATTTCTACTGTTTCCCAAATCAAATATTGAGACTACACAATGGTAACAAAAATGTAATACATTTACCCACAGTTCTAGTAAAATTCCTCCGCTGACATTTACCTATAATAAAGCCTATAATAAGGCTCACCTATAGGTAGTGTAAATATCTTCTAAACGTGTACCGTTCAGGAGATATTTACATTAAATGCAGCCACTGGGGCCATTCCTTCTGTGCCATGTGCCGTGAATGGTGCCTCCCACGAACCCGGAAACAAGACGGGTAAAAATGGAAGATGCTGACATTGCGGCACTGGGATGGGTTTGTTTTAAGGTAAGTTTAACATAATGTGATTGTATGCTATGCATACTAGCATATTATGACTTTACCTTGGAGGAAGAAAAAAAAAAAACTTCCAGCGGTATACAAGCACTTTAATATAAAATGTATTAACTATGTGTTCTATGCAGCCTCATTGTTTAGTAAGCCTATCTTGGGTGAATGCTGCAGACTCTTGGTGATAATGATGATGATGATGATAATATTGATATATTAATGTTGATTTATGACAAAATAGAAGTAAGACGAATTCACTGTACTATGTATTGCCATCTGAGAAACTCAATAAACCTAATTTAAAACAAATGTACACTGCTCAAAAAAATTAAAGGAACACTTTTCAATCATAACTCCTGGGATATCTATCTGGTCAGTTAAGTAGCAGAGGGGGCGGGGGGGGGTGTATACACAGGGGGTTGTTAATCAGTTTCAGCTGTTTTGCTGTTAATTATAATTAACAACAGGTGCACTAGATGGGCAATAATGAGACAACCTCCAAAACAGGAATGTTTTTTCAGGTGCAGGTGTCTGTTTTCCCTACTCATCTTTTCTGACTGTTTTTCACTAGTTTTGGCTAGGGTCAGTGTCACTACTGGTAGCATGAGGCGATACTTGGACCCTATAAAGGTTGCACAGGCAGTCCAATTCCTCCAGGATGGCACATCAATACGTGTCATTGCCAGAAGGTTTGCTGTGTCTCCCAGCACAGTCACAAGAACATGGAGGAGATTCCAGGAGACAGGTAGTTACTCTAGGAGAGCTGGACAGAGACATAAAAGGTCCTTAACCCATCAGCAGGACCAGTATCTGCCCCTTTGTGCAAGGAGGAACAGGATGAGCAGTGCGAGAGCCCTACAAAATGACCTCCAGCAGGCCACTGGTGTGAGTGTCTCTGACTAAACAATCAGAAAAAGACTTCATGGGGGTGGCCTGAGGGCCCGACATCCTCTAGTGTGCTCTGTGCTCACTGCCGGACACTGTGGAGCTTCTTTTTTTTTTTTTCAGCAATAATCTTTATTGAAAGTTTTCAGGTATACAAGGAACAGGGACAGAAGGAGAAAAACAAAATAAAATAAAAATAAAAGGCGAGAAAGTGCACAGTATCAATAACAAAGATGCAGCAAATGTATAAAAATATTTTACCCATTTAAACGTGTTTAGGCCAAATCGACCAACATTCGTCAAACTTATCACATTTCAAAGCATTAATAGCCAGCAGACGTTCGAACGTATAATTTCTCTGCACCGCTGTTTCAACGTCAGAGATGTTTATAGCCTTATTTGATTTCCAGTGTCTCAAGATCAGTGAGCGGGATTCTCGGAGTATGTGCGTTACCACTGGCCTAGCGTTATGTGGGAATTTTTCTATATTTAAGTGTAGGATCGCCAAGGCAGGGTCAGGGGCAGTGATCAAACCGGTTAAAGAGGAAATAAGCTGGAACACCTGGTTCCAAAGGCTTTTAACATTTGGGCAGAGCCAGAGCATGTGCAGTAGATTTCCTATCTGTCCGCAGCCTCTCCAGCAGTTAGGTGTTAGTCCTGTGAAATACGAGGCCAGTCTTAAGGGGGTATAGTGCCATCTATTGGCCAGCTTGATCCCCAATTCCCAATGCTTGACACAGTGGGAAGCCTTATGGATTTCTTTGAACGCGCACTGCCACTGAGCATCAGAGAAGGAGACGCCAAGGTCAAATTCCCATTTTGTCATGGCGGTGGTTTTAGAAAACTTTAACTTGTCTTGGAGCGTATTGTAAAAGAAGGAGATACCCTTCCTATCACCTTTATCTACGAAGTAAAAATTCCAGACTGCGCTCGGTAGGGTGATATTGGGCGGGGCCATGCGCTTCAGGCAGTGGGTTATCTGCATGCATTTATACAGTTTATCTCCCGGTAGGTGATATTGGGACATAAATTGGTAGGCTGTTTTATAGCCGGATTCCCCATATAAGTCAGAGAGAGAGGTTACCCCCCTGTCAGTCAGGTCTTCTACTCTCAGCATTGGAATCTTAGATTCCAGAAGTACTAGGGGGAGTTTGTAGTCTATGTTATGCACAGCCTTGTGTGGTTGGTCTAGGAGGAATCTCCAGGCCTTCATAGAGGCCCGCATTGGAGGCGAGAGCAGGGTTAAATCCCATCTATCCCACCTGTCCCCCAAAAGCAGTAGCGTCAGGTCGGAAGTCGGTGCTATAACCGTTTCAATTTCCACCCAAAGCGGTGTTTCGGTAGTTGCGACCCAATGTTTCAGTTGGTCTAAGCGCGTCGCCCAGAGGTAGTCGTATAAGTCAACTAGGCCTGCCCCCCCTACTTTTTTATGCGAAATTAGGTTGTTGCGAGAACATCTAGCTTTTTTGCCGTTCCATATATATTTCCACCCTAGGTCCGCCAATGTTTTGATGTAATGAAAGGGTATATGGACTGACAGAGTTCGAAATACATATAATATTTGGGGTAGTATCAGCATTTTGTATGCCGATATCCTCCCCATCCATGACAGTTCCTTCTTTGCCATATCTCTAATTTGGGCCTCGAGCTTGGCGATCAGCGGGGGCATGTTGGCTTTGGGGATATTAGACACCTGACCCGTAAGCACAATACCCAGATAAGTGATACCTGTCGTGCTCCATGTGTATGGCAGTTGGGATTGTAGGGCGATCTTAGTATGAGAAGCTACTCCTAGGTCCAAAATGAGAGATTTAGTAAAATTGACTTTATAGTAGGAAGCCTCTCCAAAAGACGTGAGTAATGCATGTGCTTCTTTTAGTGACACTAGCGGGTGAGTTCTATCGCCAAACTGGAAGCCCGAAATTGAGGGATGTGTGCGGACCGCCTCGGCCAGCGGTTCAATTATCAGGTTGAAGATAGTGGGAGACAGGGGGCATCCCTGTCTGGTCCCATTTGTGATGTCAAAGGGGTTTGATAAGAAGCCCCCAGAGAATACTTGTGCCGATGGTGCAGAATAGAGGGCCAGAACAGCATTAAGAATGTTACCAGCAAAACCAAACTTATCTAAAACATTTTTCATGTAGGTCCAATGGACCCTATCGAATGCCTTCTCTGCGTCAATTGAGAGCAACAGAGAAGGCGTTCGAGTTTTCTCGGCCTGATGTATCACATTGATAATTCTACGGGTTGCATCGGAAGTTTGTCTTCCCCTAACGAAACCCATCTGGTCGCGTTGTATAAGAGCAGGAATGAAAGTGGACAACCTCTTGGCCAGTAGCTTAGCAAATATTTTAGTATCCGTGTTGAGCAGGGATATGGGCCTAAAATTTGCTGGGTTATTAGGGTCCTTGCCTGGTTTAGGTAGCGTGACTATGTGGGCCTTAAGCATCTCGCGGGGCAAAGTGGCCGTGTCCGTAGCTTTATTAAAAACACTAGTTAAATGGGGTGCCAGAATACCACTGAACGTTTTGAAGTATTCATTAGAAAAGCCATCGGGGCCAGGTGATTTGCCTGTGGGGAGAGAGCGAATTATACTTTCTATCTCGCAAGGTTGGATGGGAAAATTAAGGATTTCGAGCTGCTCCCCAGTCAGGGATGGGAGGTGTACTTTATTCAGAAACGATTGAATAGAATCAACAGTTGGTTGAGGCGTACTAGGGTCTTTGTGTAGGTTGTATAAGGAGCTGTAGTAATCTGCAAATTGGTTCGCTATGTCTTGGGGATTAATGATTTTGTGCGATAACGTGGGATGCCTCAGGAATGCTATCCTGGATTTGGTGCGGGCAGCCTTAAGTCTGTTGGCTAGATATTTGCCTGCTCTGTTGGCATTAGAGTAGTAGTGTAGTTTAAGGCGGCTGAGGTGTTTATCGTATTGTTGCGACATTATGTCCCTGAGGTGTTCTCTATGTTTCTGGAGTTGTTTAGTTACGGACTCTGAAGGTGATTTCTTATTCAGGGATTCTAACTCCCTCAATTTAGAGAGAGCTTCGTTAAATTGTTGTGTTTTCCTCTTCTTTTCCCTAGCCCCTAGTTGAATTAGGATGCCTCGCATGAAGGCCTTGTGCGCATTCCAGAGCACACTTGGGTCCTCCACTGAACCTGAGTTATCTAGAAAATAGTTATTGAGGAGCTGGGTTGTGTGTCGCAGGCAAGTTTGGTCTTGAAGTAGTCTAGTGTTACAGCGCCAGATGGGGGGTGAGAGGAAGACTCCCTTTTCAGCAATTGACATAGAGACAGCAGCATGGTCGGACCACGTGATGTCATGAATTAACACTTTCTCAACACATTGCAACAACCATTTGTCCGTTAGGAACATATCTATGCGCAAATACGTGCCATGCCTGCCTGAGAAAAAGGTATAGTCTCTTTCGCTGGCGTTGAGGCAACGCCATGCGTCAAACATCTCCTCGGCGTGGAGAGTGGGTTGTAATGCCGGAGTGCCCTTGGACTTTCCGCCAGAGGTGTCCACTGCGGGGTCAGAGGTGATGTTGAAGTCTCCACAAATCACAAGGTTCCCGTACTGTATGGATTTGGCTTTAGTGATCACCTTGCGCAGGAAGCACAGCTGGTGTGTATTGGGCGCGTATACTGTAACAATCGTGTAGGGCCTAGAGTTTATGTCCTCCGTGAGGATTATATATCTACCTTTGTCGTCTGTGGTAACCTCTTTGAGTTGAAAAGCCAGAGAGTCCCTAATGGCTAGCAACACTCCACCAGTCTTGCTGTCCGGCGTGCATGCCAGGTACATGAAAGGGAAGTTCCTATGCGAGCAGTGGGGAGCCTTATGCAGCTGAAAATGTGTTTCCTGCACACAAAGTATATCCGCCCCCTGACGATGGGCGTCAGACCATAGAGAAAACCGTTTCGCCGGGTGGTTTAGCCCCCGGGCGTTAATGGATAATATTTTAATAGTCATTGTGACGAGGTTGTGAAGGGTTTTGTGAGGATCGTGTGCTGTTACTCACTGTGACCAAAGGGAGACTTCCACTACGTGGTAGGTTGGCATTTTTATGAAGGTAGGTGGGAACATCCACTGAAGCCTTAGGCCGGGTCTCGCAGGCGATACTGTGCAGAACAAAAAACTGAAAAAATGAAACAGAACAAAAAAAGTAAACGGCAAAAGTCAACTGAACAATAGTAATAAGTGGATCCATAACTGATCCTCGTGCAGACGTAACTGCTACTTGGAGAAGGAGGGGTAATGAGAATATGCTAACTGCACTATCTCGACCCGGGAGATAACAAGTGGCGAAGGTGGATTAAGGATTAGCGTTACCACCGTCTTTTTTCTTGGAAGAGCGCTTGTGGGACACCACTTGCCAGTCGTTATGCAGTAGTTGTGGTCCAGTTGTAGCTGGCGAGTGGGCTGGGTGGTCCGGAAGTATGCCCCACTTGCGTAAGAATGAGAGCCCTTCGTCTAGAGTGGTCACCGTGGCGGTGGTCTCATCATGGGTGATGGTGAGGGTGGCAGGGTATTTCCATTTGTGCAAGATGTTGTGGTTTCGTAGGGCTTTGGTGATGGTCAGCAGGTTGCGCCGTTTCTGCAGCGTGTGTCTGGATAGATCCGGCAGCATTCTAACTGAGGCATATTGCTGGGGCATACCCCCTGGCATGCGAGAGGCCTGTAAGAGTCTGTCCTTGATGTGGAAGAAATGAACTCTTAAAAGAGTGTCCCGGGGGACATCATCGGGAAGGAACTGTGGTTTGGGGATCCTGTGGATCCGATCTATCAGAAGATCCTGAGCCGAGGCTTCCGGCAGTTTGGAAGAAAAAAGGGCTTGGGCATATTGCTGGAGCTGTGAGGGAGGAACAGATTCAGGAATGCCCCTCAATTTGATATTATTCCTCCTGGATCTGTCCTCGAGATCCGAGAGCTTGTCTTTTATCCATTCAATGTCCCTTCCATGCCCAGAGTGTGCCTCTACCATGGTGTTATATGAGGTAGCGAAGTCCTCTAATTTGGACTCCACCTGTTGTACCCTTGTGCCCAGGGATTGTACTTCTTTCCTGCATTCATTGAGGCCAGAGATCATGTCAGCCTGCAGGGATGACCTCAGGGACAGCAGCATCTCCTTGAGCGTGGTGTCCAAGATAGGCCTGTCGGCTGTGGGGAAATCTGCTATGGGATCCCTCCCTCGTGCTTGCCTAGCGTCTGTGGGAACATGGGGCCTGCTTACCTCCATGCCGTCGTCCTGTTGCGGCCTATGTGGCGAGTCCCTCCGCGGCTTTGATTTAACAGGGCTGCGGGTAGTGGGGCTGGGCGTCCCCGAGGAGGATCCACTGGCAGCCAGGAGTTGGTGGTGGGAGCTGTGAGGCAGCCCGTGAAGGTCAGGCTGTGCTCCGGGCCCGTTCCCTGCCCGTGGTTTGCCGCCATTTTGGGCAGATCCACGTCCCTGATGGATGAGGAATCCGTCCATCTTCTGTGGCTGCTGGGGATGTTTGCGATTCCTCGTTATCCCGGACGGTGCTCTGGTGTTCCGTCTATCTGACGGATGTGTCAGGAGCCGCGGATGGAGCCGGTGAACGCTGTGGCTGTTGATTATCTCCGGCGGGCGAACGGAGCTCCTGGATTACACGTCCATCTTGGAGTCCAGCCGCCACGCCCCCGACACTGTGGAGCTTGATTGGCATTTTCCATTGAACACCAGAATTTGCAGGTCCGCCACTGGTGCCCCATGCTTTTCACAGATGAGAGCAGGTTCACCCTGAGCATATGTGACAGACGTGAAAGGGTCTGGAGAAGCCGCAGAGAACTTTATGCTGCCTGTAACATTGTTCAGCATGACCGGTTTGGTGGTGGGTCAGTGATTGTCTGGGAGGCATTTCCATGGTGGGACGCACAGACCATTACAGGCTACACAATGGCAACCTGACTGCCATTAGGTATCGGGATGAAATTCTTGGACCCATTGTCAGACCCTACGCTGGTGCAGTGGGTCCTGGGTTCCTCCTGGTGCACGGCAATACTAGGCCTCATGTGGCAAGAGCATGCAGCCAGTTCCTGGAGGATGAAGACATTGATACCATTGAATGGCCCCCACGCTCACCTGACCTAAAACCAAAAGAAAACCTCTGAGACAATATGTTTCGGTCCATCCGGTGACACCAGGTTGCACCTCAGTCTGTTCAGGAGCTCAGTGATGCTCTGGTCTAGATCTGGGAGGAAATACCCCAGAACACCATCCATCGTCTCATTAGGAGCATGCCCCGATGTTACCAGGCATGCATACAAGCACTTGTGGGCCATACAAACTACTAAGGACCATTTTGAGTTGTTGCAATGAAATTTCAGCAAAATTGACTAGCTTGCTGCATCATTTTTTCACTTTGATTTTCAGGGTGTCTTTAAATTCAGCCCTCTGTAGGTGGATAATTCTATCAAATGATGTGCCATCCTTTCATCCCTAACACATTGCCCAGTCCATATCAGTATAGATATCCAGCATGAGATTTTTGCTGTTGAGATCTGATATGTTTTCAAAGTGTTCCTTTAATTTTTTTTTGAGCAGCTGTATTTTGTCTATAGAAACAATTGTTTAGATCAGGCATGTCCAAAGTCCGGCCCGCGGACTTTGTTGATTTAATACAGCCCTCCTGGGGATTTAGATATATATATTATTTGTGGCCCCCACAGATATATACCATGTTTATGGGCGCTGCCTTGGAGGGGACAGGACGAGCGCGGTAAGATTACATGAAGAGTATCTCCTGTTTACTCAGCAGCGTCTGTATTGGAAGTCAGTCTCCTGGGATGCCATTGGACGACTGTTCTGTCTATCATAGGAGGCGGGACTTTGTATTAAAGAGGCCACAGAGTAAACAAGAAATTCTCCTGTTTGTAATCTGTCGGCACTCGTCCTGCCCTTCTCCTTATGCCCTCTGAGGCTACAGATGGGCATCGTTCAGGCTGCATTCATGGCACATGTGAGGCTGCATTCATGGCACATGTGAGGCTACATTCATGGAACATGTAAGGCTGCATTCCATGCACATGTGAGGCTGCATTCATGGCAATGGCGAGGCTGCATTAATGGCAATGGTGAGGCTGCATTCATGGTAAGCCTGTGCGTGTTATATGCCAATAAATACGGTATCACCTAATAACACGCCCAAGCTCATTCTTCGTCCTGAGCAGCGCTCTGGGATTCGTTGGGGCCACAAAAGAAATATATACAGTACATCCAAATAACACGCCCAAGCTCATCTCTTCACTACACACAGCCACAAAGGCAAGAAAATTCTTGTTGGGCAGTGTATTAGTTGCTCGGACAAACACACTTAGACCAAATTTTAATGGTTCAAAGAATGTCGGGCCTCACGCATGTTTACTTCATCAAATCTGGCCCTCTTTGAAAAAAATGTGGACACCCCTGGTTTAGATATTTTTATATCCAGACAGAACCAGAAATCCCTTGATCATTCTAATTAATATAAAATAAAAATTCTGTCTGATAACAATCAATGCATTAATATTGTCCATCTGATTAAAAATGTTTAATGAGTTAAATACAATTTCAATGGTTCTATATTGCACTTTTAATTACAAAGTGTTATACAGTAGAAATTTCAGTTCACATTTGCTTTGTTTCACCCTCTCTCAATCTGCTGACTCTTTTATAAAACTACTCCTCCTGGAAAACAAGATAAGCTTCTATTAGCTAGTAAATCACATGCTCTCACAGCAGGGGTCCGGTGCAACCCTGTTCTCTGTTACAGGGACAAATCAAGTCTGAATTTGTGCCTGAATTCAGACCTTAAACAGAGCCAAAGACGCACAGGTCCCCTGTGCAATTTGCTCTGCAACCGCCACTCTCCTGTCATGCAAATTGGATGCAGGGAAACCCGCTGTCACACTTTGAATGACATGGTCATACAACACTGTACCCATAAGAAATTCTGGGAATTTTTTTCACACAAATAGAGATTTATTTTGGTGGTATTTAATCACCAATGTTTTTTTTTTTGCTAAGTAAACAAAAAAAGACCAAACATTTTGAAAATATACGTGTTTTTCTTTGTTTCTGTTACACAATTTTACAAATAAATAACCTTTCTTCATACAATTTTTAGGGTAAGCACCACATCTGCCTGGATGGTGTATGGTAACCCAGGTAACCAGGCAGTTCATGGACAGAAAGCAGGAAGCTGAGAACAAAGGCGCACAGACAAACCTGGAAGTAATGGGACCGGAAGTGATGTTGCAGAGCACTGGTGCGCGTGGCTACAGGTTTTGAGGCCTCTGCCTTTTTTTCAAGCCAGGCTATTCCTCATAGGGGTGCTGTATTTATACTGCGGAAGGCATGGGATTACATAGCTCAACATTATGCTGGCGAGCAGGTGGGAATAGCCACAACCTTGAGTGTGGATCATGACAACGTCAAAATACCACAATATAGCAACAGGGACACCAAAATACAAGGGATAAAGAGCAAAATAATAATAATAATAAGATGGAATACAAAGTGTAATACACATAAAGCACTAGGCTGAGGAAACCAATGGTGCATAATTACACTAAACAAACCTATTAAAAAAACTACCTATAAACGGAAGCAGTTAGAATAAAGAAATAATACAAAAAAAATAAAAATAAAAATAAAATTATATACCATGACAAATATATTAGCTGGTGATGAAACAATAGAGCATGTGAATAAAACTGAATATAGGATGGATGAGAATTAATACAAATCTAATGTTGGTTCCAGTGATGCTAATGAATTGAACCCTACATGGTTACCAGAATGCAGATAGTTCAACTGTATTTGTTCCACGAGCAGAATGTGAATATACACTATATTGTCAGAAGTATTGGGACACCTGCTTTTAGAAGCAAATGAACTTTAATGGCATCCCTGTTTTGGTCTGTAGGATTCAATATTGAGTTGACCCATCCTTTCCTTTTCTGCTATAACAGCTTCAACTCTTTTGATAAGACAGTCCACATGGTTGAGGAGTGTGTCTAAGGAAAAAGCAAGGTCCATAAACATATGAATGAGTGAGTTTGGGGTGGAGGAACTTGACTAGCCTACACAGAGTCCTAACCTCAACCCGATAGAACACCTTTGGGATGAATTAGAGAGGATACTGCGAGCCAGGCCTTCTCATCCAACATCAGTGCCTGACCTTATAAAAGCACTTATGGAAGAATGGTCAAACTTTACCGTTGACACACTCCTAAACTTTATGGACAGCCTTCCCAGAAGAGTTGAAGCTGTTAAGGCTGCAAAGGGTGGACCAACTCAATATTGATCCCGATGGACTAAGACTGGGATGCCATTAAATGATCACTAAAGGAATTTTTTTTTTTAGCTAAATAGCTTCCTTTACCTCACTGCAGTACTGGTTTCATGTCCTTATTGTTCGTTTTTGCTTAGAAGTTGCTGTAATCCTGCTCTGTTCTCCACACTTCCTGCTTGTCTGTTTCCTTATAACCACAGTGCTGGGAGCTTTCTCACGGTGGTCTAAGCTGTCATTACTGTGTGTCTAAAACTTCCCAGAACCAATCAGATTCATTTTTAAAACAAAACACTGCCCTGGATTTGTTTGTTTTTGTTCTGTGTGTCTATTTCTACTTTGCAGAAACATGAAGCCAGTTCAAAAGTGAAACTAACCTGCAGGCACATTATATGATTGATTTTGATCTATTTTTAATCATTTTGAAAAGGAATCAGTTTACTTTTATGTCTCTATACCCTGTAAACAGTCATTTCAGCAAAAAAATTTTTTTCCTTTAGTGACCCTTTAAATTTCACGTGCATGTAAAGACAGGTGTCACAATAATATTGACAATATAGTGTATATGATGACTAACAATGTTGATCTTGTTTTTTTCGTTAATACCTCCTGGGGACAAAGGGGTCAATTCACAAAGAGAAACGTTATTGGTTTTCTTCAGTTGTTAAATTAGCACTCCTTATTTAACGCTAGCAAACATAGTCCTTATGGTTTTCAACTGACTCTTTATCCAATCGTTATGCTAACTACTCAAGAGTTATTTTAACATCCCAAATCGTAATAATAACATCTAAGATCGTTAAATAATGCTGGAGAGATGCATTCTGGGAGCAGAAGGGGAGGAGAACAGCTGCATGTGGAAAAGAGCAGATGCAGAGAGAGACACAAGCAATACACATGTGGAGATTGAGCATGTGATGTGCATAACTTCTAGTGTGTGTTTTTCTAAAGCCATGTGTATTTCCTCATACAGAGAATAAATCATGAGAGATGATAATCGGAATTTAGCTATTACCTGGGTTTCAGAAAAGTCATCCAAAATAGTATGTGAACGGAATACACGTTTATAAATCTGAACAACATTCTAACGTGTTCTTCTTCGCCTCTGGATAATTTTAAGTTCAAATAGAGCATGGTTCCATCTTGCCCAACACTACTAAAAACTTCACTACACTACAAAAATCGCCAAAAGCTTCCTCTAATAACAAAATATCGCCTGGGAAATGTCATAACGACACCCTGAGGGAGGTGTTAAATTAACGATCGATAACTGTCAAAAAAATCTTTGTGAATTGCACTTCTGTACATATTTAACGATTTGACTCTTTAAAATAACGATTTGACTCTTTAACCACTTAAAGACCCCCGCACGCACATATACGGCCACAACATGGCTCGTACAGGCACAAGGGCGTAAATTTACGTCCCCGCCTGAGTGCAGTTCGGGGGTCCCATCGGGACCCCCTCCGCGGCGTGCGGGGGTCTCCCTACCTCTGGGAGCGATCCGGGATCTGCGGGCGGATGTCCGTGTTTTCCGCCCCCCCCCGCGATCGCTCCCAGCCAATGGGAGCGCGCTCCCAGCCTGTCACTTCCTCCTCCTGTGTTTACACAGGAAGGAGGAAATGATGTATTCTCTCATCGCAGCGCTGTTTCCCAGCGCTGCTGATGAGAGAAGACATGACAAGTAAGTGTGCACCAACACAACACTGACACACACTCACATAGGCATATTAACCCCTTGTGATCGCCCCCCCCACCCCCCTGTCACAGTGTTACTGAATGCAGTGATTTAATCACTGCATTTAGTGTCAGTGTGACAGGCACTGTAAAAAACAGTTAGTGTTAGGTTCAGGATAGCCCCCCCACCCCCCCTAATAAAGTTTTAACCCCCTGATCACCGCCCTAGTTAACCCTTTCACTCCCTATTGCCAGCGTCACTAAGCGATCATTTTTCTGATCGCTGTATTAGTGTCGCTGTTCCCGCTAGGTAGCTATTTTTTTTTATTGCGATTTTTTTTTTTTTACTAAAGACATGTGGCTAAATAAATTTTGGCCTAAATGTTTGACTAAAATTTAGTTTATTTGATTTTTTTTTAACAAAAAGTAAAAAATAGTGGGTTTTTTTCAAAAATGTCGCTCTATTTTTGTATATAGCGCAAAAAATAAAAATCGCAGAGGTGATCAAATACCACCAAAAGAAAGCTCTATTTGTGGGAAGAAAAGGACGCAAATTTTGTTTGGGAGCCACGTCGCACGACCGCGCAATTGTCTGTTAAAGCGACGCAGTGCCGAATCGCAAAAACACCTTGGGTCATTTACCAGCGTATTGGTCCGGGTCTTAAGTGGTTAAAATAACGATCAAATCTTTAAATAAGGATCCACACCTTAAAATATCGGTTCGGTGTAGTGAAACGTTATTTAATGATTTTTCAAAGTGTTAAATCGTTTAGAGAATTGAACTAGCTTCAATAACGTGCAAAATCGTTAAAATAACACTCACAATCTGAAAATAAAGCTTTGTGAATTGACCCCTAAGTGTTTAACCACTTGCCGACTGCCCACCGTCGTTATACGTCATCACTTTAAAGATGGATATCTCGGTAACGGCAGCAGCTGCTGCCACAATCGAGATATCCATCTCTTCAGTGGGCGGTCGGGCAAACGATAATGGCGGTCTCCGCGGCGGATTCACTGCGAGATCGCCGTTATCGGTGGCGGGAGAGGCCCCCCCTCCCGCTGCGCTCCCGTGCCCTCCGCCGCTTACCGGAGCCGTCGGTAGCGGCGGAGGCGATCGGGTCCTCTCCTGTGCTCAGTGGGGATGCGAGTGAGGGAAAAATTCCGATCTCATCACTTTTTTTCTGCATGCCACCAATCTCAGGGTCCTGCTTCCTGTCCCTAGACTGCCTGGTTACCTGGGTTACCATACACCATCCTGGTGATGCTTACGTGGGATCCAGGACTGGCACAGGAGCAAAAGAATCAATGACTGCCACCATCATATATTACTTGCTATCTCTACCCTAGTCAGGTGAGGTGCCAATTATCGTGTGCTCTGTTCTATTTCTATTCATACTGTATTGTACTTCATTGGTGCCTTCTTGGTGTTTTCTCAGCCATTACAGGTGTCGCTTCTGCCATATCTAGTGTGTCCAACCTCAGAGTTCCCCCAATGCCCTATTCATTTAAGACCCCCACCTAGCATTGATAAGCCTTTTTAAATTGACTGTGAGTTGCCAACTGTATTTTAATAAATGTTCTTATATCCACGAAACTTAGTCTGCACACGCTGCTGTTTTCTATCTGTTATGATTGAAATGTCTTCAGTCTCCCACAGGATTGGAGTGTACAATGTAACAACAAAACCTAAGAACTTGTCCTGAGGACTTTATCCTATAAACCTTTGCAGCCCCATACTTCCCATAGCACTTACTGTAGTTCTTTATTGCCTATTGTGTGCCATATCATTTATGTTTTTAAAGCTAGGTACACACTGTGAGTTTAATTTTCTTCAACTAGTAGACTAAACAAAAAGCAGCTGATCGAATGCTATCTTTTCCAGCAGGATTGTTTGAAATAAGTCAGTATAACAATCAGCTTCTGTTGAACAGTGAGTGCTACACAAATTTTGATACATGTAAAATCAGCTTAGCTATTTCAGGCACTTTCACCCCCTTCCTGCCCAGGCCAATTTTCAGTTTTCAGCGCTGTCATAGTTACATAGTTACATAGTAGGTGAGGTTGAAAAAAGACACAAGTCCATCAAGTCCAACCTATGTGTTTGATTATATGTATTATATTGTAAATCTCTGTATGTTGCGGTCGTTCAGGTGCTTATCTAATAGTTTTTTGAAACTATCGATGCTCCCCGCTGAGACCACCGCCTGTGGAAGGGAATTCTGCATCCTTGCCACTCTTACAGTAAAGAACCCTCTACGTAGTTTAACTACTTGCCGACTGCCACACGCCGATGTATGTCAACAACATGGCACGGGTAGGCATATTGGCGTACAGGTACGTCCCTTTAAATTTGCCGCCCAACGGGCTCGCGCGTGACACATGCCTTGCAAGTGCGGCTGCGGGTCCCGGGAATGCAAAAATACAAAAGGAACTTGGACAGCCGCACTCCAAAAAAAACGTTCCTTTAATTAAAATGAATCACAAAAATAGACATAGTTTCTAATGGTGATTGGTAATGAGGATGAAAGGCGCCCTATCTCAAAACAAATCAAACAAGCGCTCTTGGAATAGTGAGCCAACCAGACCTAAAACATCTATATGTTACCACTGTCAGTGGTCAGAATAGACATGCCACAGCAAAACTGGAACAAAAAGCTAACGTTTCGCACTGTAGCTTCAGTGCTTAGTCATAGTCCCAGGAACTCGATGTTCCCGGGAGGCCCACAATTGCATTTGGCAAGGGCAGAACAGGGGAATGCCTTTGTAAACAAGGCATTCCCCTAGTCTGCCAATTGACACTGTCACTGATGACCGTTCCCCGTAATCGGGAACGGTCATCTGTGACGTGTCACATGTAGCCACGCCCCCTAACAGTAAGAATCACTCACTAGTACTGACTTAACCCCTTCAGTGCTACCTAGTGTTTAACCCTTTCACTGCCAGTGAAATTTTTACAGTAATCAGTGCATTTTTATAGAACTGATTGCTGTAAAAATGACAATGTTCCCAAAATGGTGTCAAAAATGTCCGATATGTCCGCCATAATGTCACAGTCATGATAAAAATTGCTGATAGCCACCATAACTAGTAAAAAAAAAAATATTAATAAAAATGCCATAAAACAGTCCCCTATTTTGAAGAAGCTATAACTTTAGCGCAAACCAATCAATAAAGGCTTATTGTAATTGTTTGTTTTTTATATTGTTTTGGGGATATTTATTATAGCAAAAAGTAAAAAATATTGCATTTTTTTTCCAAATTTTGGCTCTTTTTTTGTTTATAGCGCAAACAATAAAAACTGCAGAGGTGATCAAATACCACCAAAAGAAAACTATATCTGTGGGAAAAAAGGACGTCAATTTTGTTTGGGAGCCACGTCGCACGGCAGCGCAATTGTCAGTTAAAACGACACAGTGCCGAATCGCAAAAAGTGGCCTGGTCTTTGACCACCAAAATGGCCCAGGGCTGAAGCGGTTAAGGTTAAAGGTTCTTTTATACTAATTTTAATGAGTGGCCACGTGTCTTTTTTAACTACCTTCCGCAAAAAGTTTTATCCCTATTGTGGGGTCCCCAGTATGGTATTTTTTTGGTAAATTTAAATCATATCCCCTCTCAAGCATCTCTTCTCCAGAGAGAATATGTTCAGTGCTTGCAACCATTCTTTATTACTAATGTCCTTCAGACCCTTTATTAGTGTAACAGCACTGGGAGAAACAGGAGTGAATCACAACTGCAGATACAAGGACATCAATGCAGATGATCCTATCTTGAAAAACCTCTTATTGGATAGACCGCAGTTGATGTTTAGACAGGCGGGATCCCATGGGACCATGCTAGTCAAAAGCAAGTACAAAGGGAGCTCTTAACAAAGACCCCTGCAAAACCTATGGCACCTTTCCATGTGGGACCTGCTCGCAGTGTGAAGTTATAGGAAGAAGAGCCACACTGGCGCTGCCTAACGGAGACCTTCTCCCTGAGACATTATGCGAACTGCGGAACTCGGGGGGTGGTCTATCTTATCTTAAGTGTGGTTCTTGCTATGTAGGGAAGACGAAGCAGGATTTCCACAAAATAGTGAAGAAACATATGCATTAGATGAGAATAGGCAACCTCTATTTGCCGCTTGGCAGACATGTGGCCAAAAATCACAACTATCGTATGCCCAAGGTCAACTTTATGGTCCTTGATAGGATACATATCCCACTTCATGGGGGGGGGACTGAAATAAAGTGTTACTCCAGCACGGGATGGGGCCCCACAACACCCCCTGGTTTATGGAGAGTTTTTGGCCCCAGTTCAGGAAAGACTGGGGCCAATATATGTAATTTACTCTTTCATTTTTTGTTTTGGAAGTGTTTGTGCATTCAATCGCTATGGCTGGGAGTCCTCTCTCAAACTCTATATGGAAGAATTAGTCCTTTAGGAAATTAAAAATTAGGATTTCTTTTCTTTTTCCTTGTGTTTTTTTCCCTTTTTTCTTAAACCAAGGAAATGTAATATATAAATCAACTGATTAATGAATTGGTTGATGCTTTGTATATAATGATTGGCCTCGTACACACGAGGGGAATATGTCCGCTGAAAACGGTCCGATGGACCGTTTCAGCAGACATCTCCGCTCGTGTGTATGGGCTAGCGGACAGATTTGTCCACCCGACAGATTTCAAAGCAAGCTTTGAAATCTATCCGGTGGGAATCTGTCCGCCCGACATGTCTGCTGGTTAGTACACTTACCAGCAGACATGTCGTCCCGCACCGCCGCCGCGCCGCCGCCGAATGTATTCGGCGCATGCGCGGAAGTGTTTTACTTCCTGGTGCGGTGACGTAGCGGTGACGTGGCGGCGTCAACGTCACCGCCCCGTCACCGCCACGTCACCGCGGGGAATTTGATCCGATGGTGTGTACACGCCATCGGATCAAACTCCCGATCGGACATATCCGATGGAAATAGTCCGCGGACCGTTTTCATCGGATAAGTCCGATGGTGTGTACGAGGCCTTAGGGATTTTTGTAAATGTAACCATTGTTATGTTTGTGAACTATGATCCTGTACAACATGCAGGTGTGGACCTTTCCAGACATGTAGGCCTTTTGCGAGGGGGCGTTCCTGGACCCTTGGACGTGGCGCCCCACGATGCGGTGGGTCTCCCTTTTTTGGGGGGGTGCATTTTGGGTCAGGGTGCTTCATTGATTTCCCAATTCTCCTTCCATCCACTGCCGGGTGTGGGGGGGGGGGGTAACACGGGCGTTCCCGTGCTCCCCTTGCTCATTAGGATGTAATTTTCATCCACCAGGGCTTTACCCCCTGGCAGTGGTGGCTTTTTTGTCCTTACTTTTTGAATGCTTTTGCTGTTCTCAGTATTTAGCCTTCTATTTCTATTCAGGGCAATGTTTTCCAGCTTTTTTCCCCTTTTAGATCCCCTCAGGGTTTGTTTTCCAACAGTCTATGCTTTTTTCCTATCTTTTGAGATGGGGACATTGACTCTGAGACCTATTACCCCACTTTTTTGGCCCCTCCCTTTCTTCCAACTTGCTTTGTATTTAAAAAACTTTTTGAGTTTTTTGCCTGGTATGGTTGGGGGATCTCCATAGCTTGTGGAGTCTCCCCTCGCTACGCTGGGTGCCTGATGTCGCCTCTGAATGATGCGTCACATTTTGTTGTTATTATGACTATTTTCTGGCTTAGGGCACCTGCGCCATCGCATTGTATGATGCGAGACGTCATCATGACGTGGTGCGCCGGGGACATGTGACCGGGTGATGCGTTAGGAAACGTGATGCGGGTGTACGCGACGGGCGCATACAGGTGACGTGGCCCAGAATAGGGAAACAGCAGGACGGAATGGCGTCCGGGTTTTTCGTTCCCTTTCATGCCCTCATGTGTTTTTTCTCTGCCCCCCTTTTGGGATTGTTTGGAGGAGGTGAGTATTAAAGCCAATAGGGACAGAGGTACATATATTTAACCACTTGCCTACTGTGCACCTACACCCACTTCCTGCCCAGACAAAATGTTAGCTTCCGGCACTGCTTTGCTTTAACTGACAATTGCGCGGTCGTGCGACGTCGCTCCCAAACAAAATTGCCGTCCTTTTTTCCCCACAAATAGAGCTTTCTTTTGGTAGTATTTAATCGCCCGTGCGGTTTTTATTTTTTGCGCTATATAAAAAAAAAAAGCAACAATTTTGAAAAAAGACACGATATTTTTTGCTTTTTGCTATAATGAATATCCCATTTAAAAAAAAAAAAAACATTTTTTATCTCAGTTTAGGCCGATACGTATTCTTCTACATATTTTTGGTAAAAAAAATGTAAAAAATAAAATCGCAATAACCGTATAGTGACTGGTTTGCGCAAAAGTTATATTGCCTACAAAATAGGGGACATAATTATGATTTTTTTAAATTTATTTTTTTACTAGGAATGGCGGCGATCTGCGATTTTTTCTCGGGACTGGGACATTATAGCAGACACATCGGACACTTTTGACACATTTTTGGGACCATATACATTTATACAGTGAACAATGCTATAAATATGCATTGATAACTGTATAAATGTAACTGGCAGGTAAGGGGTTAACCACTAGGGGGCGGGGAAGGGGTTAAATGTTTCTCCTAGTTTGTGTTCTAACTGTGGGGGGAGGGGGGGTGACTGGGGAGGTGACCGATTGTGTCCCTATGTACAAGGGACACAATCGATCTCCTCTCTCCCTGACAGGGACATGCAGCTCTGTGTTTACACACAGAGCTCCACGTCCCAGCTCAGTTACACGGCAATCGGGCACGCGCCGGGCACACGCACGGGGGTCCCAGTGATGCGGTGGGTGCGCGCGCGCCGCCGGCGGCGCGCGCCCCTAGCAGCTTTCTATGACTGCACGTCATATGACGTGCAGTCAGGACAATGAAGTTATCCACCCGCCGTCATATGACGGTGGACGGATGACAAGTGGTTAAGGAGTAGGAGTTGATGTTTGGCTGTTTGTTGTTTTTCTGCTCAAGATCCTCCTGGACTCTCTACTGGGGGTAGACAAGCTCCCCTATATTTTGATTAGAGCCCTTTCTGGGATTGGTAAGTGTGTTCCTCCACCAATCTATTTGGTGTTGGATTTTATATACACTCTTTTATACACACTTTTATATACACATTGGATCTAGTCTTCTTGGATATCTATTTATTTATATATATCTGCATGCTCTCTCTCCCCCTTTTTAGTTTTATCACGGGAGAGGAATTTCGTTTTTTGGATACTGGCCGAAGAGGAATATTTTTCCTTACTCCGCCCTCTATGGTTTTGGAGTCTGGGGAATTATCGGCTTATACCCACCTGCTGCGTCCTTTGTCATGCCCACTGTTTTGTTTGGGGTTCCAGGTCTTGGGTTCCATGATGTTCCTCAATCAAGGAGAGGGTCCATTTCAGGGTTTGTTTCTTGGAGTGTGTTCTTTGACAGCTCCCCTCTCTTTTGCATGCCCAATCATGTCAGCACTTGTCCCTACTCTTGTATGGTATTGTTCATTAAGGGCCACATTCTCTAAGAAATCCGGCCGCGTAGCGTAAGCCATTTACACTACGCCGCCGCATCGTACTAGAGCAAGTGCCATATTCTCTAAGCATTTGCTCCGTAGTTTGCGTTGGCGTAGCGAAAATGGCCCAGCTTAAGCCCGCGTAATTCAAAGGGGGCGGCTTCTATTTAAAGGAAGCACGCCCCCGCATCGAACGAACTGCGCATGCGCCGGCTGGGGAAAAAGCCCAGTGCGCATGCTCCAGCTCACGTCGGAAAGCGCCGTTGAAACGGACGTCAAAACGACGTGATCGTCACTACGCAATGCTCTATTTGCGAACGAGTTAGTAAAACAACGTAAGCGACGGAAAAAGCCGACGCTGACCCGACGCCATACTTAACATGGCATCCGACGGCACCTGACGGCATCCGACGGTACTTCGTAAGGTTACTCCTCATAGAAGCAGGGGTAACCTTACGAGTTCGTAAACGACGTACGCGACGACGGGGCGGCGTAAAAGCGATCGGGAATCGGCGTAGTAGCCTCATTTGCATAGGCCACCTAGTGGCCGGAGTTGTCATTACAACTACGATCCGCAAGTGTAATGGTATTACACTTGTCGGATCTTCAGGCGTATCTATGACAAAGTGATTCTAGGAATCACTCGCATAGATACGAGTCAAAAAAAAACGGCGATACGAAGGGGTATCTGAGATACTCCGTCGTAGCGCCTCTGAGAATCTGGCCCATAGTATTTATAATGTTTCTACATTTTTTCTAGAAATTGATACTGTATAATGTTTTCCCTGAAGAAGAATATACATTATTCGAAACGCATTGGAAATTGTCCTGCATGCTCTTAGCTCAGCCCTGGAGCATGCGGTGACCTACAGTATTTTTCTATACGTTTTTAACCTTATTTGATATTTTTGTAATCATTTTTTGATATGTTGTAATAAACAATAACTTTTTATGACCTCAGTTGTCAGATATAATGTTGTTTCCTTAAAAATCCCACATACATAGAGGTATTCAGTTTCCAATTGATTTACTAAGGATGGATGCATTGCAACATGCGACCAGACCTTAGCGATTAAATTATATTTTAGCTCTGAGGACTATATCCCAATACACCTCTACATGTGCATGATTATCAGTAAGGGACCCCAGGCGTCGCTCCTAGTAACAAGAGTTCTCTACAACATATCACCTGCAGCATGCAGGGATGTATTAGGTTACTAAGGGTGATGCCAGGAAATAGCATCAACCCTAATGCCGCGTACACACGGTCGTTTTTTGCGATGAAAAAAAACTTCGTTTTTTAAAACGTCATTTAAATTGATCGTGTGTGGGCAAAACGTCGTTTTTTGTCTTAAAAAAAACGACCAAAAAAAAATTCCACCATGCTTGAATTTTTTGTGTCGTTTTTCAAAACGTCGTTTTTTGTTTCACAAAAAGTCACCGTGTGTAGCAAAAACGTCGTTTTAAACGACGTTTTTCAACCCGCGCATGCCCAGACTCTAGTTATGAAGCGAGCTTCAATGGAAAAGTGTGGTGAACGTAACCTCGTTTTTTGTGAAAAAAACGATGGTGTGTATGCAACATCGTCTTTGAAAGTGACGTTTCAAAAACGTCGTTTTTTACTTCACAAAAAAACGTCGTTTTTTTTTCATCGCAAAAAACGACTGTGTGTACGCGGCATTAGCCAAGAAAAGTTTTAAGGAGAACAAGTTTGAACTATTAGACCGAGGCCTATAAGACATTTGTACTTATGCCAAGCTCGTATTATTTGAGTGTTGTAGTAACTTACTTGTATATCGCACGTACTATAGTAAAGTAGTAGCACCTGCGTATACATAATAAAGTAGTTTAGGTAATTACAGTTGCATACTTGAAGTAATTCCTATTGAGTCTTTAGTATTGCTTGAGAGAGGCAGTATAGCTCATTATTAGTTGCATGAGAGAAGCAGTGTAGCTCAGGTATGTATTAAGCATAGATGAGGTATTTATAGCTGCATAAATTAGATAGACATAGCATTGGTATGTTGTAGGTTGCTGAGCCTTTTAGTTAGTACTGTATTTATCGGCGTATAACACGCACAGGCGTATAACACGCACCCTAACTTTAAGAGGGAAGTTTCAGGAACAACTTCTCACAGCCCCCTGTGTATAAAATGCAGGCACAGTTTATCCTCTATTTTCAGGGTCAAAAAGTGTGTGTTATACGCCAATAAATACAGTATTTAGCAAGCAGGATGTTGCAGAGAAAAATCTCCCATATAACATGTTGGTAAGCAGACGGCATTTGTAGTAACACTATGGTAACAGTTAAAAAATTTGTAGTATATCTTCTATAGAACTATAAATGTAGCAAAGGTTACTTATCAGTTTGTAGCTTCTATAGATAGGAGATAAGTTCTCGTGAAGGAGGGTGGTTGCCAAATGCCCTGAAGTTGGTTTGTGGTGAGCTGTGTTGCAGAGAAGACATCAGCAGCAAAGGAGTAGTGGTTTCCGGGAACAGTGTTGCAGCAGAGGGAGCTGGAGGAATGGCTGGTGTAACAGGGCCGCAATGCTGACAAGCTATAGCTCCCACTGCTGCTGTGCCACGACTGACATTTGGCTGGCAATAATAGAACAACACCTGTATCTCCTATATATGCCTTTATATGCAGGAGATCAGGTGTAATACATTGCAGTGAGATTTACAACAGAGCGCCGTATAAGACGCACTTCCGCGTTCCAAGCTGGAACGCAAAACGGTGACGGGCGATGACGCCATTGCGTGAGTGCCATATGAGTTCCAACATGGAACGCACTATGGCACTGAAGCGCCCAGGAGGAGAGAGTAACAGTGGCGCAACAGCGCTTGTTACAGTACTCCCCTCTTAGGAGATACCCTCGGGGATCTTAAGTGGGTGAAGGTTTATGAGGATATGTAGAATGAAATTGACTACATAATTTAGGTGCATGCACTTCCTCTGAGTCTTCCCAAGAATCTTCTTGTACCCATAATCTTTCCATCTGATTAAATATTGTAAGCGTCCTCTTCTTTTTCTAGAATCTAGAATATCATCAACCTCATAAAGTATTTCACAATCAACTACAATAGGAGGTGCAGGAGGAGGATTCCTACCAGCGAACTGGTTAGGCCTATAAGGTTTGAGAAGAGACACATGAAATTATGGGTGGATCATGAGCTCAGGAGGGAGCGAGAGTTGCATAGTATTTTGATTAATAACCCTAGCTATTGGAAATGGACCAAAAAACTGTTTTGCAAGTTTTCTCGCCGGTAAATGTAAACTTAGTTTTTTTTGTAGAAAGCCATACTTGATCTCCTACTTTGTAGGAAGGTGCAGGGCTACGCCTAAGATCGTAGTAGACTTTTTGGCGGTCCTGTGCCTTTTTAAGGTTTTGTTTCAAAACTTGTAATACTGACGAGAGGGTAGACCAATAGTCATTTGTTGAAGGAACATTTGAGAGTAATGAAGACTACGCATAATTTGCGTAAAAAGGGAGAATAACTAGTAAATTAACTACAGTAGTTGAGTTGTTATAAGAGAATTCTGCGAGAGGAAGGAGGGTAGACCAATTATCCTGGAGTACAGTAACATCTGAGATATTGTTCCAGGCGCTGGTTTACTCTTTAGCCCCATACACACCATCAGTTTTTCTGGAGGTTTTTCTCTTCAGGTTTACCAAAACCATCTAATATGAGGTCAAACCTTTAAGAGTTTCAATTTGTATGCAATCAGGCAGGCCCTTGCACTACATGGTTTTGGTAAACCCGAAAAGAAAAACCTGCAGGAAAACTAATAGTGTGTATGGGGCTTTACTGTTTGTACGTTTGTTTGTGGGTGATAACCACTGGAGTATCTATGGTCTATTTGAAGGATAAGACATAAGGCCTTCCAGAATTTGGAGATAAACTGAGAATCTCTGTCTGAAACTAGATGTGCAGGCACTCCATGTAGTTTAATAACATGATCCAATAAAGTTTGCGCTGTTTCTTTGGAAGAAGGCAGTTTCTTGACGTCGGACAGAATGGCATTTTAGACAGGCACATCAACTGTATATATACCATGTTGGTGTTATATCCTTGGGGGGGATCGGACCCCCCCCCGTACATGAAATCCAAAGATAATGCGGTCCGCGCGGCTGTAGGAGCGATCCGACAAGTAATCTATAAGGGGGCGGCTATTCGTTTGGATCATCCGCCCCCTCCGGATCATCATCTTTTATAGTGTTAGTCATGTTAGGCCAGCCAATTGGATTAATTCGAAGTTTTTTTGTATTCCCGCATGACAAGCTATCCTGTCACTTAATTACTCCTCAAAATATGTGTAAACACAGGAAGGAGGAAGCAAAAAGACGTGATCTTATAGAAGATCCCTCGGCGTTTGTTTCAAGCGCCGCTGAGGATAGAGTTTCTTGCATCTGTAAGCTTTGTTTAACACACCGCCCACCAAGTAACGTCTGCACTTTAGAGATGGATATCAAACAGGCACACTTACACACACACAAACACATTTAACCCCCGCGATCGCCCGAGATCCCGTTATCGGTGGCCCCCCCCCCCCCTCCCCCCTGTCACAGTGTCACTGAATGCAGTAATCATACATGTATGATTACTGTATTTAGTGTCAGTGTGACAGACAGTGTGACAGTCAGTCAGTGTTAGTGTCAGGGTAGCCCCCCCACCCCCCCAATAAAGTTTTAACCCCTTGTCCATC
Source organism: Rana kukunoris (assembly GCA_029574335.1). Taxonomy (NCBI): domain Eukaryota; kingdom Metazoa; phylum Chordata; class Amphibia; order Anura; family Ranidae; genus Rana; species Rana kukunoris. The sequence continues at coordinate 118,395,014 of CM056049.1, read as the reverse complement.
ACTGCCCTAGTTAACCCTGGGCGGAAGTTCACTCCCTATTGCCAGCGTCACTAAGCGATCATTTTTCTGATCGCTGTATTAGTGAAAAATCGCTGTTCCCGCTAGGTAGCTAATTTTTTTTTAATGCGATTTTTTTTTTACTAAAGACATGTGGCTAAATAAATTTTGGCCTAAATGTTTGACTAAAATTTAGTTTATTGTTTTTTATTATAACAAAAAGTAAAAAATATTGATTTTTTTTCAAAAATGTCGCTCTATTTTAGTGTATATAGCGCAAAAAATAAAAATCGCAGAGGCGATCAAATACCACCAAAAGAAAGCTCTATTTGTGGGAAAAAAAGGACGCGAATTTTGTTTGGGAAATCGCCCCTTTACGTCGCACGACCGCGCGCAATTGTCTGTTAAAGCGACGCATACGCGAGTGCGCGAATCGCAATGAAAACCCCTTGGGTCATTTGCCAGCGTATTGGTCCAGGTCTTAAGTGGTTAATAACATGATCCAATAAAGTTTGCGCTGTTTCTTTGGAAGAAGGCAGTTTCTTGAGAGGGACAGAATTAGCCATTTTAGTCAGCTTATCAACTATAACCATGATGGTGTTATATCCATTTGAAGGAGGCAATTCTACAATGAAATCCAAAGATAATGCTTCCCAGGGTTTTGTAGGAATTGGCAGAGACATGAGTAATCCATAAGGTGGTCTTCTTTCATGTTTGGATCTTATACAGACCTCACACGTAGATACATCATCTTTTATAGTGTTAGTCATGTTAGGCCACCAAAAATAACGTTGGATTAATTCTGTAGTTTTTTTGTATTCCAGGATGACAAGCTATCCTGTGCATCATGTAATTACTTCCAAAATAAAGTGCGCTTGTAAGACCGCTGCGCAAATAGAAGGGGTAACAAAAAGTATTGCAAGTGACTGCCATTTTATTCTCTAGAGTGTTAGAAAAAAAATCCCTACTATCAATCTTTGGGGGTTAACCCTTAAGGTAATTTTAGTAGCAAAAAAAAATGTTTTAGTCTCGTAAACACCGCAATCTGTAAAAACAGGCCCGGGGCTAAAGTGGTTAAGCAACTGTTTTAAGTTTAGATTAGCAAGTAAAAACTTATGAGAAGGAATAAGAAGGGTTGGAGCAGAAGGTTTGTCAACAGGTTCTGAAAGTCTATTGCATTTTTTGCGCCGGGCCTGTAAGTAATCAGAAAGTCAAATCTATCAAAGAAAAGGCTCCATCAAAGCTGTCTAGAAGAAAGAGTTTTGTTAGATTTGAGGTATTGTAGATTAAGATGATCAGTATGAATCATTATGGGATGTAATGAGCCTTCCAGTAAATGTCGCCAATTCTCCAAAGCGCATTTTATTGCAAGCAATTCTTTTTCTCCAATAGGATAGTTGCATTCATCTGTTTTCAAGGTTTTAGAGAGAAATGCAGGATGAAGTGAAGAAACGGGAGTGGATCGCTGAGAGAGAATTGCACCCAAAGCGCATTGTGATGCATCGACTTCCAATACAAAATAATAATTAGGATTGGGAAGTTGTAAGATTGGAGCTGTGGTGAAGCGATGTTTTAATTGTTGAAAAGCATTTTGGGCACCCTTTGACCAAATAAACTTAACTAACGAACTGGTAAGCGGTTTCACCAAAAAGGATTTTTTTTTAATGAACTTCCTATAGAAATTGGCGAAGCCGAGGGAACTTTGTACAGTTTTCCTAGAGGTTGGTGTAGGCCAATTTGTAATACAAGTCACTTTGGACTGATCCATCTGTATACCTTTTGGAGAAATAACAAAGCCGAGGAAGGAAATAGTGGACTCTAAGTCTTGCAAGTACCCATCTGACATGTTTCCGATGTTGCATCAGGTCATCTGAGTAAATGAGTATATCATCCAAATATACGACTACACATACATTGAGAAGGTCTCTGAAAATATCATTCACAAAGCTTTGAAAGGTTGCTGGAGCATTACACAACCCGAAAGGCATAACAGTGTATTCAAATAGTCCATAACGTGTGCGAAAGGCAGTCTTCCATTCATCACCTGATCTAATACGAATCAGGTTGTAAGCACGTCTGAGATCGAGTTTAGTAAATATGCTAGAAGCCTGTAGTCTTTTGATCAGTTCAGGAATAAATGGAAGTGGATAGCGTTTTTTTCCTGTGACTTTGTTCAAGGCCTGATAGTCTATGATAGTAAAAAGGCTACCATCTTTATTTGTAACAAAAAACATACCAGCACTGGAAAGAGAAGTAGAAGGTTTAATAAACCCCTTTTTTAAGTTATATTTGATATTTCTTCAAATGTTGAAGTTCTGGTTGAGAAAAATAATACATTTTACCAGTAGGTATAAGGGTACCTGGCAGTAACTCACTAGGAGTCATATATCCTGTGAGGAGGCAGTGTCTCCGCATTATTCTCACTGAATACATCAGAAAATTCAAGGTACTGAATTTATATCTCTTGTGGTGCGAGATGAAGCAGTGGAGCAACTTGATAACACGTTTTTTTTACAATACAGAGAGTGCAAGAGAACAGTTGATTGTTCCCAGAGAAAAGTAGGCATATGCTGCTTGAGTCAAGGTAGCCCCAAAACAACAGGGAATAAAGGAGAAGGTATAACATCGTAGGACAAGAATTCGCTATGGTTATCTCCACAAATAGTCAATAAGGGTTGGGTTTGGTACAATATTGTTCTAGATGCAGAAGTTGTACCGTCGATAAAACTCACAGAGAGAGGGGAAGACTTCTTCAAATGTGGAATCTTGTGCAAAGAAACAAGGCCTGAATTGATGAAGTTAACACATGCGCCTGTATCCAACATAGCCTTGACAGGAATTCTAATTTGATCCCACTGTAACATGTAACTGTAAAAAGATATAAGGAGCATGTTTAGGAAGTGAATGAGCCAGCTTCCATAGGTGAATAGACTTATATTCATCCTTCTTCTTCTTTACAAGAGGACAATAAGAGATGGCATGTTCAGGTGAGGCACAATAAGGGCAGAGATTCAATGTGCCGCGGCAAAGTCTTTCAGATGAGGTAAGTGGGCCACGTGTGGAGCCAATGTCCATTTTTTCATCAACAGGAACCAAACTCAAACGCAGATGAAGCTGCAGTTGATTGCCGTTCAGCTCGTCTCTCTCTTAACCTGCGATCGATAGTGATCGCACATTGTATAATGTCGATAAGAGTAAGAGGGAGATCTGATCGAGCCAACTCATCCTTGAGAGGTTCAGAAAGGCCATTCCACTCAGTTTCAATAGCCCATCTCTGAAACTGAGTGGAACACTTAAATCTTCAACTGGTCATCTACCTTTTGAGATTCCTAATTGCATTTTCAGCAGTAAGTTGCTTATTGAAGTCGTTATACAGCAGAGACATTGTAGCTAAGAATTGGTTACAGGAATTCAGGATAGGATCCTCTTTTTCTAGGTAAGTATTTGCCCAAGCACGGGGTTCACCTTGCAAATATGATATGAGGGTGAGCACCTTGATCCTATCATTGGGGAAAGTGCGTGGACAACATTAATTTACAGACATTGGCTTCTGGTACACAATCATCCACATCTTCCCTCCCAGCACAAATCTTCTTTCTTCAATCCCTCTCCTAGTACACATTCCCACAAATCCCTCCTCCTAGCACAACCCCCTCTCGGGGCAGGGGAAGGAGTTCAGTGGTGGCTGGCCAGGTTCATTATCCCTCTATGTCTCTCACCCAGCAGCTAAAAGTCGACGGGAGGGAGAGGGAGAGAAACCTGGGTGAGAGACACGGAGGGCATTGTTCTCCACAACCCTCCTGCTGTCTGGGCCGCTCTGTGTGCCAGGGGCCCCCTACTGGAGGGCTGGTGGTCCCCCCCTATCAGCGGCCCTGCCCAGAATGATAATAAAAAAGGGGAGAAATTGGGAGATGACCAAATTAATTGGAGGAACAGAGGGAGCCCCCAGAGATGAAATCCACTCTAGAGACAGACTGTACAGATTTTAATACAACACCAGCATTAACAACAACTGCACTAAATGTATTACCTACTGCTTTGTCTAATATGTCTAATATGTTGCCCTCCAAAGGGCATGTGTTACGCTATATACGTTTCTCACTCACTCAAAGGACAAGATGCAGCTAGTGCACCTGGCACACTGGGTATACCTGGAACTTCTAGTACATCTGGCACTGGCGGAACAGAGATTTTGGCTATTTTTAAGCAGTGGGACATTAAAGAACATATACGAGCCCTCCCCACAAAAGCGGACATACAGCAACTAAAAACTATAGTAGAGCGCTCGTGCAAGCAGGCCATGAAAGAGCTTAGAGAAGAGCTGGGGTGGAAGGAAATATAGTGGAGATCATCGAAAATGGTCAGGAAGAGATCACACAGGCCATAGTGGATATCCAAGATATCACTAAATCCCATGATGAAATCCTGAATACATATAGGGACCATCTGGACAATTTTGAGAACAGGGACTGGCATCAGAATATACACATACGAGGATTACCTGAGAAACATCATAATGATGACCTCCTAGTAACAACGCAAAAGTTATTTCGCCAAATCATGGGATAGTCTATACTAGAGTCTATGGAAATAGACAGAGTCCATTTATTAGTTGTTCCGAGATTGCAACTAGGACTTGTTACTATATTTACCTTGGGTTTATGTGCTTTACCCAACTAACCACTAATGACCCCAATACTACTCTCTGGACTATTCCCTGCACTGACTATTTCTACCTCAGGACTAGGGATGATCCGAACATACCCGCGTTCGGTTCGCACCAGAACCGTCGAACAGACCGAGCGTTCGCGCGAACATTTAGAACCCCATTGAAGTCTATGGGACTCGAACGTTCGAATTCAAAAACGCTCTTTTTAAAGACCAATATTCAAGTTATTGTTAGAAAACGTCTTTGAGAACCCGGGTCTTGCCCCAGGGAACATGTATCAATGGAAAAAAGTTTAAAAAATGGTCGTTTTTTCAGGAGTAGGACTCCTGAAAAGGTGACCGTTTTTAAAACTTTTTTCCATTGATACATGTTCCCTCGGGCAAGACCCGGGTTCTCAAAGACGTTTTCACAGGCAAGCTACAGACACCCAGCAGGTACAATATTTAAAGGATTTTTTTTTTTATTATTTTATTTAAGCATCATTGAAATCACTGCTCCAGGAGCAGTGATTTTAATAATATTTAAATAAAAAATAAAAAAATGGAAAATTCCTTTAAATATTGTACCTGCAGTGCTGGGTGTCTATAGTTTGCTGTGAAAATGTCTTTAAGAACCCGGGTCTTGCCCGAGGGAACATGTATCAATGGAAAAAAGTTTTAAAAATGGTCGTTTTTTCAGGACTCCTGAAAAAAACAACCATTTTTAAAACTTTTTTTTCCATTGATACATGTTCCCTCGGGCAAGACCCGGGTTCCCAAAGACGTTTTCACAGGCAAACTATAGACACCCAGCAGGTACAATATTTAAAGGAATCTTTCATTTTTTTCTTAATTTAAACATTATTAAAATCACTGCTCCAGGAGCAGTGATTTTAACCACTTAAGGACCGCCTCCTGCAGATTACGTCGGCAATGGCACGGCTGGGCACATCAACGTATATATACGTTGGTTTTAGTACCCAGCCGTGGGTCGCGGGCGCGCGCCCCGCGGGCGCGCGCCCGCGACCCGGTCCGAAGCTCCAGGACCGGGACCGCGGGATCGCGGACCCGATCGCCGCTGCAGTGCGGCGATCCGTCCCTGGAGCGGAAGAACGGGGAGAGCCGTGTGTACACACGGCTTCCCGTGCTTCTCTGTGGCCGGAGCATCGATCGCGTCATCCCTGTAATAGGGGGACGTGATCGATGACGTCACACCTACAGCCACACCCCCCTACAGTAGTAAACACACACATTAGGTACACATTCCCTACAGCGCCACCTGTGGTTAACTCCCAAACTGCAACTGTCATTTCCACAGTAAACAATGCAATTTAAATGCATTTTTTGCTGTGAAAATGACAATTGTCCCAAAAATGTGTAAAAATTGTCCGAAGTGTCCGCCATATTGTCGCAGTCACGAAAAAAATCGCTGATCGCCGCTATTAGTAGTAAAAAAAAAAAAATTTATAAAAATGCAATAAAACTATCCCTTATTTTGTAAACGCTATAAATTTTGCGAAAACCAACCGATAAACGCTTATTGCGATTTTTTTTACCAAAAATATGTAGAAGAATACGTATCGGCCTAAACTGAGGAAAAAAAAATGTTTTTTTATATATTTTTGGGGGATATATATGCAAAAAGTAAAAAATATTGCATTTTTTTTTAAATTGTCGCTCTATTTTTGTTTATAGCGCAAAAAATAAAAACCGCAGAGGTGATCAAATACCACCAAAAGAAAGCTCTATTTGTGGGAAAAAAAGGACGCAAATTTTGTTTGGGAGCCACGTCGCACGACCGCGCAATTGTCTGTTAAAGCGACGCAGTGCCGAATCGCAAAAACCCCTTGGGTCATTTGCCAGCGTATTGGTCCGGGTCTTAAGTGGTTAATGATGCTTAAATAAAAAATAAAATAAAAAATCCTTTAAATATTGTACCTGCTGGGTGTCTATATGTGTGATAACGTCTTTAAATAGCACAATCACCTGCCTGCCAGTAAATTAGGAAGCACTGATCTATCTAAGCTATACAGTGTATAAATATATGTACAACTACTAGGGATGTATATATATTCTCTACACACTGTAAATTAAGCTAAACTGACTAGCCTGCCTGCCTGCTCTATCTATCTATATAAAAAGACAATCTCTCTGTCTCTCTGACTGCTCTCATTAACAAGCCGGAACACACTACATGAGGCCGCCCAGCAGGCGGCCTTATATAGTGTGGGGTGTGTGCTAAAGCCCTGAGCCATAATTGGCCAAAGCCACCCAGGCTTTGGCCAATTATGGCTCTTCGTTTTTTGCGCACTGTGATTGGCCAAACATGCGGGACATACAGCATACTTGGCCAATCATCGGCGCGCAATGCCGCAGTGAATTATGGGCCGTTTTTCGTCACTCGAATTTGGCGTGAACGACCGCTTTTGTTCGTATTTCGTCGAACGTACGAACAGACAATGTTCGAGTCGAACATACGTTCGTTTCGAACGCGAAGCTCATCCCTACTCAGGACCCTCCCCCCGTCGCCTAGTTTAAGAACCTCTCTAACTTTTTGGCCATCTTTACTCCCAGCACATCTGCACCCTCCTCATTTAGGTGCAGTCCGTCCCTTTTATAGTACTAATGACCGACTCAGTCCTCCAGAAACCCAAACCCTCCTTACTACACCAGCTCCTCAGCCACTTGTTTTCTTCCCTAATATCCCTTTCTTGTTTGGCTCGATTTACTGGTAGTATTCCTGAGAATACTACCTTGGAGGTCCTTTTCCTCAATTTAGCTCCCAAGTCCCTAAAATCATTCTTTAGGACACTCCAATTGGCTCTGACTTTGTCATTGGTGCCAACCTGCACCAAATGACCTAACAACCAGATACATGACACTACTACTCAACAATACAATACACAGGTACCACAGACCCATTTGCACTCGCAGACACTCATGCACATGCAGACCCACATGAACTCGCAGTCTATGTGTACTTGCAGCCCACATGCTCTCGCAGCCCATGTGCTCTCGCAGCCCACGTGCACTCGAAGCCCACATGCACTCGCAGACAACGTGCACTCGCAGACAACGTACACTCGCAGATCACTTGCACTTGCAGCCCATGTGCACTGACAGCCTACGTACACTCACAGATAACGTGTACTCACAATACACAGGTACACACAATACACAAGTATACACAATGCACAAGTATACAAAATACACAGACACTAACAATCCACACACTACTCAGACAACACTCAGGTAGCCACTCTACACAGGTACTTTGAACCCTGTTATAACCTACTGTTTTAAACTCTGTTTTTACCTCACCACTTAGTCCAGTTCCACGTGGTCTAAGTTCCAGCAAGCTCAAGGTGAACAATTTGAATGACAATTGCAAGGTCATGCAACACTATACACAATGACATTTTTATAATTTTGTTCGCACAAATAGATTTATTTAAGTGGTATTTATTCAGAATTGTGTTTTTTTGGGGGGATAAATTGTTTAGGATGAGTGATACTGGATAAAACAAAAACAGTGTCTGTTTTCATATTAGGCTGCAAAGCAACAAAATTTTATTATTTTAAAGGGAAGTGATTCTTTTCTATACCCACTGTATTGGGGAAGTGTGTTTGCTCCCTGTTACCATATTTATAAAGCATTCAATATGACTTTCAGCAAACATTCACTAGAGGATTCAATGTAATTTAAACTGAATACCCTAGAAAGATTCACTTGCAGTGAATATTTGGCGAATTAAAGATTGCCCATTACTTTTATATTTCTAATTTTTGATAGAGTAGGGAACAGGTTAGACCTTCGACCAAGTCTTTATAATGGTCTGTGTCTGCTGTTGAGACTGACCCTCAATTGTTTTCCTGAGGATCGTTGTCACCATGAAATTGTAAGACAAACCCCTAAGTTTTAGAGTTATCATGAGAGCAAGAAGTAAGGGAAAATCTCCCAATGTTGGTAAATGATCTACTGACAACTATCTAAGATAAATATTCCCTTAATTTTGGTGTCAATTTCCTAATAATTCTTGCTGTATCTCCAAGAGAGGAAAAGAGAAAGACAAATCGCACAAGCACTAAACAGACAGCAAAAATAGACTGTATATGGGTATTAACCCTTTTGCACTCTATTTAAAAATGAAAAAGTTTTTGTTTTACATTTATTGGTCAGAATTTGTATATCTGCTTAACAATGCAACATAACTTCTCAGGTAAATGTATTTGCTGTTATGTTGAACGCTGTCCTTCTTGAGCTCAAAGCTAATAAATGATAAACTTTCCAGCCTGCTAAAGGTAGGGGAGCTGTCAATAACAATGCATTTAGTTTTCATGTAATCATGACAGCAATATTTATGACTTTGTCATGATTTGTTACCCATACTGAGCTTGGGTAGCAAAATTAGTTAGGCCTTGCAGTCTGAAGCCGCGTACACACGGCAGAGAACCTCGACGGGCAGAACACATCGTTCCGCCCGTCGAGGTTCTCTGCCGGCCGTCAGATTCGGCGACCCGCCCGTCGTGGAATGGCAACCAGCCATTCATCCCGAGGGCCGTCGAGCAAATAGAGAACTGCTCTCTATTTCTGCTCGACGGCATTCCCGACGGGATGCTCGCCGAGAGCGTACACACGGCCGAGGTTCTCGGCAGAATGCGGCTCCCAGCGAGGTTCTCGCTGGTTTCTGCCGAGAACCTCGGCCGTGTGTGCACCGCCTGACACAGACATATTCTCTGACAGGGAGAAAATAAAAGTAAATACTCAAAAATCCAAACATTTCTGAGGTGGCGTACACACGTACGAGAACCTCGACGGGCAGAACACATCGTTCCGCCTGTCGAGGCTCTCGGCCGGCCGTCGAAATCGGCGACCCGCCCGTCGGGAATGGCAACCAGCCATTCATCCAGGCGGGCCGTCGAGCAAATAGAGAGCCTGCTCTCTATTCGCTCGACGGGATTCCCGATGGGCGGGGCGAGCCAGGAGCGTACACACGGCCGAGGTTCTCGCTAGAAACCAGCGAGAACCTCGCTGGAAGCTGCATTCCAGCGAGGTTCTCGCTGGTTTCTAGCGAGAACCTCGGTCGTGTGTACGCCGCCTGAGAGGTAAGGCAACATTATTGGAACAATCCAAAGGTGTAGATTTAAATGAGCATAGCTAACTGGTTCTCTTTAAATATATTTGTTTTTAATATGAATAATCATTCACATGGTTTGATCAATCAGCTTCTGTTAGATAGGAATATTTTTTATTTCATATGTTGGTATATAATATTATGAAGTAGTGCACTGATTTCTGTATCTCTCGAAATAATTATTCACAGACACACATTTAATCAAAGCTGTAGCAGCATTGTAAAGCTCCATAACAAATGTAACATAATAATGAAAAAAAAAAAAAAAGAGCAACGCCTATATGTTACATTGTTTATTAATTGAGACACAGCAATATATTAAAATATCTTCTGGGAAGATAATAGACTAACATGGTAGCCAATGTACATAATGAAATGTGCTTTTTATACCCATGGTCAATATTTCATATAGAAAATAATGCATGGATGCCTAAAAAATGTATTAAAGATGTTTTTTTTATTTTAATTATTATTCATGAGTACATATCAGCAAATTCGAAACTGCAATTTTGAAAACAGAAGTAATAAATCAAGAGCTAAACTGTTTATCAAATAATTGTTTATTCGTCAGATCAAATACAATATTTTTTATACCTCAACGATCTGGAGGATATGCTCATTCTACTTTTATGTATTTTTCAAATGTTCTTTAGTGGCTTCATAAAATGTTCAGATAAAGTTTACATTTTGAACTGAAATATTATAAACTAAATATATTTAATCATTTTTAATTTAACCATGTCCTTTTAAAGCAATAAGCCTTATGATATACCTCTATGTCAGACTTAATACTGAACAAACAACATCTAGTAATTTCCCTGCTATAAACCCTGGGTATTCAAACTGAATTATTAGGAAGGGATACATTTTTAAAGGGGTTGTAAAGACAAAAATATTTTCCTCTTAAATTAAAGTCTGACAGTAGCTGATGAAGTAAAAAGTAATGTTTTGCATTATAACTAGTTTGATACTTGTTGAAATCGAGCTGTTTTATTCACCTCCGTCACTCCTGAATCATTATTCTCAATGACTTCCTGGTTTGTAGTTGGTGCGCATTCATTCTTGCTACATCATGGCCTAATGGGAACTACAGTTTCCATTAGGCTTAGCCTCCATGCCTGTGAGGGATAAGAGAGCATCTTCACACAGGGCTGTAGTCATAGGGAGAGGGTGAGCACATTCTGCTTTCCACCATGCAAAACAGCTCAGATGCTGGTGGAAAGCAAGTAGAGGAGAGACAGAAAATGGCATTTTCAAACCTGGATTACTGTATTTTGGAGGCCAAAAGGAAAAACTAGGTAAGTGATATTTAAATGCTCTAGCTTACAGCAATCAATTGATCTAATAAAAAACTAACCTTTAGTGTTCCTTTAAACAAACTACAAACATAAAGAAGGATGGGTGGGTGCATATAAAAAAAAAACACACTCTAAATCATTTGTATATAACTCAATTTAGCAAACACATGGACTTTATTTGAAGAACAATAAAAATAAAAACTTGTGTAAAAAAAGCATACAAATCTTTATTCATAGAAAACACAGTAAAATCACCAATTTGACAGGACATAGTTGACCAATTACCTAATATAACAGAGTCACATGGGCATCTGCATGGGGTGCAAGAGCCCCCTGGAGCAGAGTGTCTGCATGCGCAGCCCTCAAAATTCCCACTTGCCTGCTTGCATTTGGTGTAGGGCGAGTGTAAAGCAGGGGCAGACTGAGCTGACAATTTCATGGCTGAAAGCTTCTGGCAGAAGCGGTGTGGCCATCAGAGCAGCATGGAGAGGGGCTCCCTGTCCCCTGGGCCACTTGGATGTCCTGTACAAAAGGCTGCACTTGCTTCTGCCCGAAGCGATCAGCCAGGAAACTGTCAGAAGGATCGGGTAGCCAGATCACAGAGAGTGGGGATCTCCCACTGATACGCGGCTTGTATATGAATACCCAGCCGCTTTCAAACAAAGTCCCACCTACTGGACAAGTATTGGACCAGTGTGCTGTCTATTATGCCCTGTACACACGATCAGTTCGTCCGATGAACCGATCGTGTGTGGGCAACTTTTTTTTTTTTTTCCCATTTGTGAAAAAAAAAGAACCTGTTTTAAAATTTTCTGATGGTTAAAAAAACGCGTTGGACACGATCAGATTTTTAACTGATGGTGTGTAGGCAAGACTGATGAAAGTCAGCTTCATCAGATATCTGATGAAAAAATTCATCGGTCCGTTTTCATCGGATGAATCGATCGTGTGTACGTGGCATTAGAGCAGCTAGTCCAGGAGGACTTAATTTGACAGCAGCCGGCTATCCATATATAAGCTGCATCTCAGTAGGAGATCCCCACTCTGTGTCATCCGGCCAGCAGATGCTCCTGATTCCTCCCTGATGCATTACTGGGCACTGATAAGGCTGCACATATGGGCAATGATACCCATCCAATACTGGGTAGCTGTAGCATAAACAGAAAATGCAGTGAGCACCAGATTAATTGACCACTTTCCCACCGCGCCAGAGGCATTTTACTGCTACGGCGTGGTGGAGTTATTTTTGGACGATGTCCCTGGGACGTCGTCCTGCACTTCCGCGATTGCGCGTCCCCTGGGACGCACTCATGGAAGTGTCCATGCTCGCCGGGTCTAGAAGACCCGGCGCATCACGGATCACGGTAAATTGCCGCTGATAGCGGCCGCTTACCACGTGATCGCGCCGTCAAATGATGGCGCGATCACTTGTAAACAAACTGGCACCATTCGGTACAGTGTGAGAGGAGGGGGGGGGAGCGGATGGCAGCAGCAGCGCTGTGGCTGGATCTGTGACAAATGCAGTCACAGATCCAGCCATCCATCCCAGCTCAGTCATCCCTGCCCCAGTACTCTGCAATACCCCAGTACTCTGCAATACCCCAGTACCCTGCACAATACTCTGCAATACCCCAGTACTCTGCAATACCCCAGTACCCTGCAATACCCCAGTACCCTGCACAATACTCTGCAATACCCCAATACCCTGCGCAATACTCTGCAATACCCCAATACTCTGCAATACCCTGCGCAATACTCTGCAATACCCCAATACCCTGCGCAATACTCTGCAATACCCCAATACCCTGCGTAATACTCTGCAATACCCCAATACTCTGCAATACCCCAATACTCTGCAATACCCCAATAACCTGCACGATACTCTGCAATACCCCAATACCCTGCGCGATACTCTGCAATACCCCAATACCCTGCGTGATACTCTGCAATACCCATTTTTTAAAGCACCCCTGTCCCCGTGTGCTCGCATGCAGAAGCGAACGCATACGTAAGCCCCGCCCACATATAAAAACGGTGTTCAGGCTACACATGTGAGGTATCTCTGCGAATGTTAGAGCGAGAGCAAATTATTTTGGCCCAAGACCTCCTCCGTAACTAAAAACATGTAACCAATAAAAGTAATTAAAGCGTCGCCTATGGGGATTTTTAAGTAGCGAAGTTTGGCGCCATTCCATGAGTGTGCCCAATTTTGAAGTGTGACATGTTCGGTATCTATTTACTCTGCGTAACTTCATCTTTCACATTATGAAAAAAAATTGGGCTAACTTTACTGTTTTTTTTTTTTTTAAGCGCAAAACTGATTTTTTTTAAAAACACGCGTTCAAAAAATGTCTGCGAAAATACCATGCAAGATAAAAAGCCACCATTGTATTCTCTAGGGTCTTTTCTAAAAAAACATATATAATGTTTTGGGGTTCTATGTAATTTTCTAGCAAATAAATGATGATTTTTCCATGTAGGAGAGAAATGTCAGAATTGGTCTGGGTGCTCCAGAACGCCTGATGGCATTCCCTGCATGTTGGGCCTCTGTATGCAGCCATGCTGTGTAAAAGTCTCACACATGTGGTATCGCCATACTCGGGAGGAATAGCAGAATGTGTTTTGGGGTGTAATTTGTGGTATGCATATGCTGTGTGTCAGAAATAACCCGCTAATATGACAGAAACAAGATTTTTTTTTTTACAGAATTTTCAGTCGTTCTTCTCTCATAGCGCAAAAAATAAAAAACCCAGAGGTGATCAAATACCACCAAAAGAAAGCTCTATTTGTGTGAAAAAAAGGACAAAAATTTCAAATGGGTACAATGTTGTATGACTGAGTAATTGTCACGTGAGAGCACCGAAAGCTGAAAATTGGTCTGGTCAGGAAGGGGGTTTAAGTGCCCAGTGGTCAAGTGGTTAAAAAAGGACCAGACCAAAAAAAAAAATCCACAAAAGAACCAAATAAAAAATTAGATTGCAGCATATAGTGGTGTAGATGTACCAGCCCTAGCCCAGTTTGCAAATAAGATAGGAATTAAAAAAACAAAGATAGCTGACAGTTACAAAAATGGTTTGTATATAAGGGTCTCAATCAGACCCGGAGGTATGGTGGCTTCCAATCTCTGAATACATTGGGCCAGATTCACAGAGCGATTACGCCGGCGTAACAGGAGATGCGTGGCATAAGTCTAAATTTGCGCATGCGTTTCGATACTCCGCATCCCCAAAACGAGATACGCAAGAAATCTACTTTTTTTTGTCCAGCGTAATCCCGATAGACAGGCGCATCCGTCCGCGCAAAACTGCGCTAGACACACCATTGATTTGCTATTTAAATATGCTAATGAGGGAGTTACGGGGATCCACAAAAGAACGTTGGTGCAGCGCAGGCTACGCACTGTGCGCAACAGCTGCACAGCCTGTCTAAAATTAGACCATATAAAAGGTGGTATAAAATTAGACAATTCATCTACATGTCAGAGAAAGCAACACTGTTAGTGAGGAGCTGAGCAGTTACATGTGTTGCACAACAATCTGTATGCCAACATGCCAGTGGCATCCATGCTTATAGCTATACTACAGACTTTAGATGAGCAAAGAAGGAGGAGGGCACAGAGGAGGGCACGGAGAAGGGCACGGGAGAGGATTTTTTTTTTTTTACAATCAATTTTTCTTTGCTTTAAGAAACATTTTTACAAAAAATATTTACAAATACAAACACGGTCTCACTATCTTTCAATGGCCCTTTAAAACCTTGATGGATATAATAATCTAATCTGATACAAGCCCCTCACTCTTCACTTGATATATCACACACGCATAGACATCTTTGGCATATGTGATTCTGAGGTGTCTCGCATCTTCAGATTCACCCCTCATGCCATCCTGGAATTAACCACAACCCTGCAGGAGCCCAACACATGACACCACCCATGACACCCATGACAGCTACAATATACAATCATAGCCCCATCCCCACAGATTTCGAACAGAACATGTATGGGGACAGCTGGCTGGTTGGTGAGTGATATGGGTGGCAGGCATGATGCTGAAATCACAAGGGGCACATGCACTACTAACATCCTACTGTCTTCTCCCTTCAGGGTGACTCTGCATATGCACTGGGACCCCATCTCATGACTCCTATACGGAACCCCCCTAACCAAGGCTACCCCATCTTCTGAGGGAAGAGCAGCCAGTAGCCAGCTCACATTAGGCATCTTAGCACGTTAAACACACACATTAATCATGGCACAATGAGAATGCATGCATGCACACCACTGTGGTCCCTAGCACACACACCCCACATCCTCATCACATTGGATTGGCACAAGCCCACCATGCAGGACTTGTGAGCAGCAACGCCATGCCACGGCTCCAATTATGTCACTGTACATTCATACACCATTCACACGGACCTGGGGATCACTTCTCCACCACAAATGAGGGTGACACCCCTTTTCCGGCAGGAATGTCACCCCCACATTTCCAAATCATACACAAACAGAACCAAAAAAACAAAAAAATTGACCAGCAAAAATAAAAAATGCCCAGCAAAAATATAATTTAAACAAAATAACAACAAAGAAAACACATAAAAGACAAAAATCACTCTGCAAAACAGTCCCCAAATATCTCAAAGACACGTCACAAACAAACGCTAATAAACAACAGAACAAAAGCACCTTGCTGTATAGGAAGGGATACAAAGGGATGTACTTTTGCAAAGGAAGTGCGTTTGTGTCTGTCTATCTATGCTGTCTGCGTAGTTCACTAAGTTGCCCTAGTCCACTTCCAATTTCACTGATTGCGCCGTTCCCGAGTTGTGAACATGCGCACATAGGTGCTGACCATGGTCTGCTTCAAGCGCGCATGCGCGAGCCGGTCGGCCCTTCATTTGCATGGGGTCACGGCTCATTTCAATGTAACACGCCCACGTCCTTCCCAATTTGAATTACTCCTCCTTGCACCTCTGAAATAACGTTGCGCAGGCGCAAATTTCTGCGCAAAACCGACAAGAATAGGGTGATTGCGCCGCTACATTGTGCCAGTCTAACGTAAAGGCGGTGCGCTACGCCGGTCCAATAATGCGCAGATGTACGTGAATCTGGCCCATTGTGTTTCTTTTTGTACTAATAAGTACTAATTTTTCAAAGTCACCAGAGGTTATTTTTAACTCAAGACTGAAGACCACAAGAAAAACAGTAGATTTAGAGCTATAGGCAGCTACATTTATGTGAAAAGCTCTATTTTCCTATTAACGTTTTGCTTAGTCCCATCCCCTCCTCCTTCCTGAGGAAGGGTAGGGTCAAGCTGACTTCCTGTCCTACAATGCCTTTCTAATGAACTATATAGCACCTATAAAAAATGATCCGCTAAGATACTGCAAGTACAAATTGTATGATTTGTAATCCGCAAGCATGTTCATCATTATAATTAAGTTGAAAAGATATTAGAAAGCTCCCATCTGATAATGACACAAAAAGAAAAAAAATATATATATATATATATATTTATGTAATTGCTACAAAGGTATTTTTTATTATATTGCTATTCAAAAATAGATGCATATTTCAGTCTGCATCCGGATATGATTTTCTGAAAGCCAAATGTCTCATAAGTACCATCCTCTGCTCTCTTGGATGTCTGCACAGACATCTAAATCAAATTAGAGTCACCCCCTGTGTAAAGATAAAATATGACTTTTATTTTTTTAAATGACAACCTGTTGGTTGTTTTCAGGAGAGAGCTGGCAGGCTGCCACTTTCTGCTTTCATTGCAAATAATCTAAGTATTTAAGACCAAAGTTGTACATTTTAAATATGTTCATAGAAAAAACGAACTACCTACCCTTATTTTTATACTTTATGGAAACAAATATTTAAATTCTGTTTTTATGGCAACTTTTAGTATATACAGTATGTGCAGCATTTAAATGTTACTAAGGAATAGGGATGAGCCGAACACCCCCGCGTTCGGTTCGCACCAGAACCTTCGAACGGAACGAACGTTTGCGTGAACATTTAGAACCCCATTGACATGTATGGGACTCGAATGTTCGAATTCAAAAGTGTTCATTTTAACCACTTAACGCCCGCCGCACTACTATGTACGTCCACAGAATGGCACGTACAGGCAGATGGACGTATATATATGTCCCTGCCTTCTAGCGGGTCGGTGGTCCGATCGGGACCCCCTCCGATGCGTGCGGCGGGCGGCTTACCTGCGGGAGCGATCCGTCCCTAGGGGACGGCTGTTCGTTTCTGTCCGCCCCCTCATGATCGCTCCCAGCCAATGCCGTGAGCCTCCGCCGTGTCACTTCATCTGCCTGTGTAATGTAAACACTGGCAGAGGAAGTGATGCAGCTCTCCTTTCGGCGGTATTTTCAGTCCGCCGAGAGGAGAGAACACTCACAGTAAGTTGCACCTAACACTACACTAACACCACACACATAGGCGCATTTAACCCCTTGCGATCACCCCCCCACCCCCTGTCATACTGTCACTGATTGCACTCATCATATATTTACTGATCACCGCATTTAGTGTCAGTGTGACAGTTAGTGTGACAGGCAGTTAGTGTTAGGTTCAGGGTAGCCTCGTACCCCCCTAATAAAGTTTTAACCTCTTGATCACCGCCCTAGTTAACCCTTTCACCCCCTATTACCAGCGTCACTAAGCGATCATTTTTCTGATCGCTGTATTAGTGTTGCTGTTGCCGCTAGGTAGCTAATCTTTTTTATTGCGATTTTTTTTCACTAAAGACATGTGGCTGAATAAATTTTGGCCTAAATGTTTGACTTAAATTTTGTTTATTCGATTTGTCTTATAACAAAAAGTAAAAAATATTGTTTTTTTTTTTCAAAAATGTAGCTCTATTTTTGTTTATAGCGCAAAAAATAAAAATCGCAGAGGCAATCAAATACAATCAAAAGAAAGCTCTATTTGTTGGAAGAAAAGGATGCAAATGTTGTTTGGGAGGCACGTCGCACGACTGCACAATTGTCTGTTAAAGCAACGCAATTGTAAAAACGCCTCTGGGCATTTAGCAGCATATTGGTCCGAGGCTTAAGTGGTTAAAGCTCAATATTCAAGTTATTGTTGGAAAACGTCTTTGAGAACCCGGGTCTTGCCCCAGGGAACATGTATCAATGGAAAAAAAAGTTTTAAAAATGGTAGTTTCTTCAGGAGCAGCGATTTTAATGATGCTTAAAGTGAAAAAAAAATAATGAAAAATTCCTTTAAATATCATACCTGCTGGGTGTCTATAGTATGCCTGTGAGGTGGCATGTGTTTATAACTGTCCCTGCACAAAATGAGATTACTATAAGAAAAAAGTAATTTAATACTGCTTGTGGCTTTAATGTAATGCTTGGTCTCTGCAATATGGATGAAAATCACTGAAAAAAATTGCATGGGTTTCCCCGCCACCACTCCCCCAGGTCATTACAAGACCCTTTGGCCCTATATACTTTGAACAGCAGTATACAGCACAGGCTGTAAAACAAGTCAAGTACTGTAGGTTTGTTAAGTAGAATCTGAACCATGTCATACTTTGCTGCTGCATTGTCAGGAATGGTCCCCCCTGCTGGTAAATCTGCCTGTTAGTCTGGCTGCAGTACTGGCCTCCACCAGCGGGGGGTTCTTGGTCATTTGGATCACACAGCCTTTCCTGCGTTCAGGTGTGACCTGAATGCAATCTGCACACCTCTATAATACCCGGCGTGTGTAGTCACTCCTCGCCCTGGTATCTTCATACCTTCTGGACCTAAGCCTGTACCCTGACCTGTATTCTGATCCTGATTTGGTACCTTGATCCTGTTCTGATCCTGATCCCTGATCCCGCCTGGACTTGTCTGCCCTGCATCCTGATCCCTGATCCCGCCTGAACTTGTCTGCCCTGCTTCCTGATCCCTGTCTCCCCTTAGCCTGTATCCTGCAGCTAGTCCATCCATCCGACCCCTGCTCCGTCCTGTCCCATCTGCTGATATCCCTTGTGTATGACCTCGGCCTGGCTTGACCTATGTGTACGGTATTCCCTTTTTGATTATATATATATATTGTTTGCTATCTTCACTGGTTGTCCTTATTTATAATTAAACACCTTTTACTTCACTAATCATATTGTCTGGTCTCTCTGTGCAGTCACACGGGTCTGATCTCTCATCCCTCCTGACAGTATACCAGGGCCACTCTTGATCAAACGTGACTGCATTTGGGAACCATCCTGGTGTAGTGCATTGCTCTAACATGGATTATGATGACATCCTTTATTATTCTCTGCTGGCTGAAGAGGATGAAGGGTATTGTCGCCAGGTTTTGGAGGGTTGGACTAGTGACCAGCTAATGGAAACTATCCGATTAGCTCATTCCTGTGTGGATCAGGGTTACATGACTTTTAATGATGTTCAGCCATTAATTTGGTTGTGTGTAAAACCAGCCCTGTCATCTATTCCTGTCGGTAGGGACGATTTCTCTCCCCCCTTCAGTCATGACCAAGTTGAATCCCTGGTGTGGCTATTAGAGGATGATCCGGCGTCTTTTGATGAGTATTATTCCTCCTGTCCCCAGCAAAAGTTATCTGAGCGTATTAGCTGTGTGAAGGCTCTGATTAGACAAGGTGTGTGTGAACCTGCTTTTGTTCAACCTGTGCTGCAGGCATGGTCAGATCTCCTGATTCCAGCCAAGCCAGTCCGTTCCAGCCCTACTATTAACCCTCTGCCTTCTCAGGGATCCATCTGTCCATCACCAATGGCAACCCCAGCTCAGATAATCCAGCATCCTACCAAATATTACCCAGTTTCTACTAATTGTACCTACCCTGCCTTTAATCCACCTGTCCGTTTCAACCCTGCTATTAACCACCTACCTTCCCAAGGACCTATCCGCCCATCGCCAATGACAACCTCAGCTTTCGCCCAGTTAATTCCGTACCCTACCAAATATTACTACCCAATTTCTACTAATTGTACCTACCCTGCCTATAATCCACCTGTAACAACTCCACAAAAACCTCCTCCAGTCACCATCCCTGTGTCTCTGCCATATTCCAAACCCTCCTCCTACTTAAATCCATCTTCTTCATACATCGCTTCTGTTAACAAACCTGTAGTGTCTAAGTCTAAAAAGAAACGGAAGTACTTCCCAACTCACACCATCGTGCCAGTTACCCAGCCTGTCCCAGTGCCACCTGTTCAGCCTGTCCCAGTGCCGTCTGCTCAGCTTGTTCCAGTGCCATCTGCTCAGCTTGTTCCAGTGCCAGCCGACCAACCTGTTCCAGTGCCAGCTGCCCAGCTTGTGCCAGCCTCCCAGCTTGTTCCTGTGCCAGCCTGCCACCCTGGTGTTCCTGTGCCAGCCTGCCACCCTGGTATTCCTGTGCCAGCCTGCCACCCTGGTTTTCCTGTGCCAGCCTGCCACCCTGGTTTTCCTGTGCCAGCCTGCCACCCTGGTGTTCCTGTGCCAGCCTGCCACCCTGATGTTCCTGTGCCAGCCTGCCAACCTGATGTTCCTGTGCCAGCCTGCCAACCTGATGTTCCTGTGCCAGCCCGCCAACCTGATGTTCCTGTGCCAGCTTGCCAGCTTGATGACTTCCAGTCCGCTGCCCAGCTTGATGACTTCCAGTCCGCTGCCCAGCTTGATGACTTCCAGTCCGCTGCCCAGCTTGATGACTTCCAGTCCGCTGCCCAGCTTGATGACTTCCAGTCCGCTGCCCAGCTTGATGACTTCCAGTCCGCTGCCCAGCTTGATGACTTCCAGTCCGCTGCCCAGCTTGATGACTTCCAGTCCGCTGCCCAGCTTGATGACTTCCAGTCCGCTGCCCAGCTTGATGACTTCCAGTCCGCTGCCCAGCTTGATGACTTCCAGTCTGCTGCCCAGCTTGATGACTTCCAGTCCGCTGCCCAGCTTGATGACTTCCAGTCCGCTGCCAAGCTTGATGACTTCCAGTCCGCTGCCCAGGTTGATGACTTCCAGTCCGCTGCCCAGCTTGATGACTTCCAGTCCGCTGCCCAGCTTGATGACTTCCAGTCCGCTGCCCAGCTTGATGACTTCCAGTCCGCTGCCCAGCTTGATGACTTCCAGTCCGCTGCCCAGCTTGATGACTTCCAGTCCGCTGCCCAGCTTGATGACTTCCAGTCCGCTGCCCAGCTTGATGACTTCCAGTCCGCTGCCCAGCTTGATGACTTCCAGTCCGCTGCCCAGCTTGATGACTTCCAGTCCGCTGCCCAGCTTGATGACTTCCAGTCCGCTGCCCAGCTTGATGACTTCCAGTCTGCTGCCCAGGTTGATGACTTCCAGTCTGCTGCCCAGGTTGATGACTTCCAGTCTGCTGCCCAGGTTGATGACTTCCAGTCTGCCCAGCTCGATGACCTGGAGCCTGCTGCCCAGCTCGATGACCCGGAGCCTGCTGCCCAGCTCGATGACCCGGAGCCTGCTGCCCAGCTCGATGACCCAGAGCCTTTGTCTGCTGCCCAGCTCGATGACCCGGAGCCTTTGTCTGCTGCCCAGCTCGATGACCCGGAGCCTTTGTCTGCTGCCCAGCTCGATGACCCGGAGCCTTTGTCTGCTGCCCAGCTCGATGACCCGGAGCCTTTGTCTGCTGCCCAGCTCGATGACCCGGAGCCTTTGTCTGCTGCCCAGCTCGATGACCCGGAGCCTTTATCCACTGCCCAGCTCGATGACCCGGAGCCTTTGTCTGCTGCCCAGCTCGATGACCCGGAGCCTTTGTCTGCTGCCCAGCTCGATGACCCGGAGCCTTTGTCTGCTGCCCAGCTCGATGACCCGGAGCCTTTATCCACTGCCTGGCTTGACACCATGAGCCTTCCCCAGCAACAACTGGTTGGAGCGTCCGGAGGCCGCTCCTTTGAGGGGGGTACTGTCAGGAATGGTCCCCCCTGCTGGTAAATCTGCCTGTTAGTCTGGCTGCAGTACTGGCCTCCACCAGCGGGGGGTCATTTGGATCACACAGCCTTTCCTGCGTTCAGGTGTGACCTGAATGCAATCAGCACGCCTCTATAATACCCGGCGTGTGTAATCACTCCTCGCCCTGGTATCTTCATACCTTCTGGACCTAAGCCTGTACCCTGACCTGTATTCTGATCCTGATTTGGTACCTTGATCCTGTTCTGATCCTGATCCCTGATCCCGCCTGGACTTGTCTGCCCTGCATCCTGATCCCTGATCCCGTCTGAACTTGTCTGCCCTGCTTCCTGATCCCTGTCTCCCCTTAGCCTGTATCCTGCAGCTAG
Source organism: Rana kukunoris (assembly GCA_029574335.1). Classification (NCBI taxonomy): domain Eukaryota; kingdom Metazoa; phylum Chordata; class Amphibia; order Anura; family Ranidae; genus Rana; species Rana kukunoris. Next base: position 118,372,690 of record CM056049.1, on the reverse strand, counting down.
TCTATCCATCCGACCCCTGCTCCGTCCTGTCCCATCTGCTGATATCCCTTGTGTATGACCTCGGCCTGGCTTGACCTATGTGTACGGTATTCCCTTTTTGATTATATATATATATATATATTGTTTGCCAGCTTCACTGGTTGTCCTTATTTATAATTAAACACCTTTTACTTCACTAATCATATTGTCTGGTCTCTCTGTGCAGTCACACGGGTCTGATCTCTCATCCCTCCTGACATGCATATTGCACAATTTCCTAAAGAGACCCTCAACAAACTACATGACACTTGTGCCTGATTAGGCCATTGATTTTCCAGTGGCGGCCCGTGAGCCTGGCCATACAGGCTTGGCCCCCCAAAGCGCATGTGCTGTGTGGCAACAATATGTCGATTATTTTAGGTGTGGGGGGGGGCATTCCAGTGCCAGATCTTGGCTGAATAAATTATTTTTTTGGGAAAGAAAAATTCTAGAAAAAAGGGGGGGTTACCATCCAGGGCCCCCTTTGAACAAATTATGTTAAAGAACTCCTGTTCCCTGAAGGCCTCAATTATTTCTGCAAGTCAAAATTAAAGGGTCACTAAAGGAAACATTTTTTTTAGCTAAATAGCTTCCTTTACCTTACTGCAGTGCTGTTTTCATGTCCTCATTGTTCGTTTTTTGCTTTGATGCTGCTGTAATTCTGCTCTGGTCTCCACACTTCCTGGTTGTCTGTTTCCTTATAACCACAGTGCTGGAAGCTTTCTCAATGTGGTCACTAATCATGGAGGTGTGATTACTCTGTGTAAACTGAAACTGGGTTTGTGCTGAGGGGTTTTAGACAAACCATCACTGCCCTCTATTGGCTCTCTGGCTCTGTACATCAGAGAGACAGGAAATAACATCAAAAACGAAACTAGAACTGTAGGTTGATAATATGATTGATTTTATCTATTTTTAATCATTTTAAAAGGAATCGGTTAACTTTTATGTCTCTATACCCTGTAAATAGTCATTCAGTCATTCAGCCAATTTTTTTCCTTTAGTGACCCTTTAACCACTTAAGGACCTCCACACGCACATTTACGGCCACAGAATGGCACGGATGGGCACAAGGGCGTAAATTTACGTCCTCGCCCAGTAGCGGGTCGGGGGTCCGATCGGGACCCCCTCCGCGGCGTGCGGAGGTCCCCGTGTCTCCGGGAGCGATCCGGGACGAGCGGGCGGATGTCGGTGTTTACCCGCCCCCCCACGATCGCTCCCAGCCAATCGCTGCGCTCCCCCTTTGTGTCACTTCCTCCTCCTGTGTAAACACAGGAAGGGGGAAGTGATGTAATCTCTCATCGCAGCGGTATTTCCAACCGCTGCGATGAGAGGAACACCTCACAGTAAGTGTGCACCAACATTACACTGACACACACACACATTGGGCCAGATTCAGTGATCCGCCAGCCTAACTGTCACTTTAAGCCGGCGTTTCTGTTTTCTATAACCAGAAAACAAGAAACGCCGGGTTGGAGTTCCGATGCGATCGGCGTAATTGAATTTCGCCATCGCATCGTTACTTCAACTTAAAAATGGCGCCGGGGGCGTTCCCGCCGATTTACGCTCAAAAAATATGTTAATGAGCGGAAATCGGCAATTCACGATCTATTTCGGGCGCGACACAGTGACTTTACGACGTTTCCAGAAGCGATACGCGGCGTATAGATAAAGCAGCCCCCTAGTGGAGTATCCTATGTTAGGTATAGCCGTCGTCATCGCGTCGGAAAAAAAACAAATCGCGTAGTTTGCGTAAAACATTCATGAATGAGGACGTGACGTCATTGACGTTCACTGACAGAACTTGGAGCATGCGCACTGGGATGCATTGACACTCGACGCATGCGCAGTACGTTCGCCGCGGGATCGCGCATAGTTAGAATACTACACGCCCCGTACCCGCCCAATTTGAATTCCGCTGGCTCATTTGCGATGCGCTGCCGCAACTTTAGGAGCAAGTGCTTCCTGAATAACAGCACTTGCTCCTAAAATTTCTGCAGCGTAACGCAAATGAGATGCGTTACTCCAGAGCAAAGATGCTCTGATCTACCTGAATCTGGCCCATAGGCATACTTAACCCCTTGCGATTTGCCCCCCCACCCCCCCTGTCACAGTGTCACTGAATGCAGTGATCTAATCACTGCATTTAGTGTCAGTGTGACAGGCAGTGTAAAATCAGTTAGTGTTAGGTTCAGGATAGCCCCCCCACCCCCCCTAATAAAGTTTTAACCCCCTGATCACCGCCCTAGTTAACCCTTTCACTCCCTCGCTGCCTAACCCTTTCACTCCCTCGCTGGCTGCATGGGAGAAGAGGTAAGAAGTCAGCACCCCCTGCTTCTCAATTTAATGTAAGATGTAATTTCCGACAGCAGAACACCCCCTCCCCCCGCTTCTCAACTTTCTTTAATGTGACATGTCACTGTCGTCAGCGCCCCCCACTTCTCATTTTTAATGTGCATGTAATTTTTTGCTTAGGGCCCCAGGGAGGTCAGGATCGGCACTGAGTGTTGGCACAAGAACAACCTAGTTAGAGTGGAAAGTGGGAAAAACAACTGCGCTAATTATCTAAAAACTAAAAACAATGTAGCAGCCAGCACACAGACAAACAAAGTCAAAGTGAACGTGGAGAAAGAAAGTGCAGCGCTATACTAATTAGTTTTGTGAAAATGCTGCCAAATTCACATGACATAACAATGTGAAATCAAACAAAAATTGTATGTAAAAGCATAGTAAAAGACAATTGTACTCAACATGTGTGGAATACTGATATAGTCCATACATATGTTGGCAAACTGATGAGTGAAAAAACCAACCAAACAAAATAAACAAAAATGAATAGTTCATAGGTGTGTCCCAAATGGATGAATGAAATCTTCACATATGATGCCAGTTCAAGGAAATTAAGACAACAATGATGGCTTGTCTGTAGCAACCTTCAGATTATCAAAATCAATGGAAATGGATACTCTTACCAGCTGTGGTGGACTCACATGTTAGTACTAACAGCAAGTCAGATCAGGCATGGTGGTCACAGCGGACCCTGGGCTCTGTGCGTGAAAGGTTTTGCAGCGATGGTCACTCCAGCTGAGATGATGGATTTAATCTTGGTCGGATACTTCACTTCAGGGACAGGAACCCGGATAACAAAAGGCCAATGGAGGGATGGCCAGGCTCATGTATCAACACAACATGTGTGGCATGGGAAAAAGAAAAAAGAAATGCTCCCAATGGTGCAGATCAAAAAACCAATGAAGGCTTTATTTAAAATAAATGAATAAAATCACGTGAAAAATATATCTAAAAGCAGTATGGGGTACTATGGATGTTACCCGACTAGTTTCGGCTCAAAGCCATCAACAGGGGCATCTGTCTGTACCCCCACACTGCTGAGTTTAAATAAGACAAGTAATCCGGAACTCCACCCCTAAAAGGGAGGAGACAGGAAGTGGACAATCTTGACAGGATATAGTACATCAAAACAAATGCTCTAATATACAAATATAAAGCAGGATCTGTCATACCAATGTTTGACATGATTGAACAATCAAAAAGGTAAATGTATAAAGCATATACAGTATATATAATGACATATAAATAGTAATAAGCATCTAATTCAAACTTTACCGAAACATATATCCCAATGGACAGCAAAGCAGCATACAATAAAACATAAAAAACATGCATGCCCTATGAGTAGTGACCAGTAAGGGGCCGTGATCAACTGCCATAAGCAACACTGAGCCACTCTAATGGACCACAGCACTACCCCATACAAAAAGGTCCGCCCAAAACCTAAGTTAATGCAGTGCAAGACAATAAAGAAACAGGAACCACATAGAAATCCGTCTGTTGGGGACACACAGAATAACCAATGAGAGCAAGGAAAGACTGAGGGGCGGGTCCGGTGATGTAGGAAGGAACAACATCTAACCCGCGTTGCTCATAGCTAACCGCACCCCCATGCCTGCCCAATGTCATATGGAGAGCTAGACAATGGACAGCACAAAGATCTGTAGCCAATCCAAAGTAGGTGGGTGCGGCGACGATAACGTCATCGACACCGCCGCCCACAACCAATCCAAGGGGAACCGTATTCGTGACTGACAGGCTTCAGCAGCCAGACATGCAATCCAATGGGCGGGCGAGATGTCAAAAAACGTCATCTAAACTTCCGCCCACCGATTTGAATGGATAAGCTCGGTGACGGCTGTACGTCCCCATTGCATCCGCCCATCGGGAGGCACAGGCGCATCACCGATCGGGAAGCGGGTAAAACTACCCACACTACCCGAACGTACATAGATGCGTCATTACGTCACCCTCATGGACTGAAGAAAGGGGGGGGGAGGGGTGGAAGTCCATGTCTCTAGAGAAGGAACGCTCCACCCTGGGCTGTGAATTCCAACCCCAGGGGACACCCTCCCATAAAGGCCATAAGCAAGCTAATAATGACACCAGGATGTATTTATGGAAGAACAGTAATGTTAATGTATAAAACAACATAACAACGAGTTGTGCAAAAGCAAAACTTTACTAACCTAGAAAAATAAGGACAACCAGTGTAACACCTAGATGGGACATGAACGTCGCAACTGCCCAATAGATGGACGCATAACCACAAAAAGGGGGAAAAAAAACAAAAAACACTGGAATGAGTAAATAATTATATAATTCTTCCTTCTCTCCAAAGTTTGGACACAGGAGCTCACGCCCGGTTAATGAAGCAATTGACATCCCAATCCACATTCATACCGTGGGGCGTGTAGCTCCTGAGCTCATGTATCCAAAAAGTCTCCAAACGGGAGACACCCCTAGTACAAGAGTCGCCCCCCCAGTGGGGGACAAACTTATCAATGACTTGGAAGGAAGTACCCCTGGGGTCACTGGCGTGGTGTTCCAAATAATGTCTGGAGACAGTGTGTTTAGGGCATCCCTTTTTGATCTTACCCAAATGTTCGTTAACTCGAATAGCAAAGTTCCGAATGGTTCGGCCCACATATTGCATTTTACAGGGACATGTGATGAGGTACACTATGTAACTAGTAAAACATGTGGTGAACTGTTTCATCTTATAACTGCGGTTAGTCATAGTAGAAATGAATGTGTCTGTTCTTCGTCTGCCTAAAACATTGACAATGCATGTGTTACACTTCCGACACGGATGATATCCTTTCGTTTCTGGAAAGAATGTGGCCTTTATAGGGGGGTCTATGACATTGGGTGCAATATCACTCTGTATAGATTTGGCTCCCCTAAAAATTAGACCTGCTTTCTCAGGTAGGCAAGGTCCCAAAATGTTGTCGCTACGGAGCACCTTCCAGTGCCTATTAAGTATTTTCTTAATGTCGTTATGCTGTACAGAAAAGTCGGTGAAAAAAGACCATTTGAACCTATCATCGTAGTTTTTCTTAGGTTTATCAACCAATAGAGAAGACCTTTCTATATTGGATACAGTGTTGATGGCATCATCCAATTCACGAACTCTGTATCCTTTGTCTAAAAATCTATCCCTTAAGGTCTGACACTGGGACTCAAAGTCCTCCCTTGTGGTACAATTCCTCTTCATCCGAAGGAACTGGCCCTGAGGGACAGATCACAGCCATTGGTGGTGATGGCAACTATCGACCGGAATGTAACCATTCCGGTCGGTAGGCTTGAAAAAGGTCTTAAATTCAAAATGACCACCAATGGCTGAGATCTCAAGATCCAAAAAATGGATGGAGGTTGAACTGACTTCGTATGACAACACAATCCCACAATTGTTGTCATTAAGGAAAGACATGAAAGAGTCAAGAGACTCTCTCGTGCCTTTCCAAAGAAGGAGGATGTCGTCAATATAACGTGCCCACAGGACCAATTCGGGTCTCTGTGGGGCATCGACGACATCCTCCTCCCACTGGGCCATAAACAAGTTGGCGAAGCTAGGGGCATATTTAGCCCCCATAGCCACGCCTTTGACTTGGGAAAAGAACTGGCCCTGAAACCAGAAGTAATTATGCTTTGTGGCAAAGTCTAATAACTCCATGATGAAGTTCCTCTGGATAACAGAAAGGGATGAATTGCGTGTAAGAAACAATTCCACTGCATCCAGTCCCAATTGGTGGGAGATGCATGTATATAAGGCAGCAACATCTGCCGTTACCATCAGTATTTCTCCCTGATAATGAACAGCCTCCAGTCGTTTAATGGTATCCTTGGTATCCCTCAGATAAGAGGGAACCAATTTTACCAAGGGCTGCAAGTAGTGATCTATATACCTACCGATGCGAGATGTCACGGAGTCAATCCCGCTTACGATCGGTCGCCCAGGGGGATTGACGGGGTCCTTGTGAACCTTCGGCAGGCAGGTAATAGATGACCGGAATACGTGGGGCCAAAGGGATCAAATAATCCGTCTCCTTCTTGTTCAAGATGTTAAGGGCCGAACCTTCTTTAATCAAAGCAGATAAGGCTTTTTTATATTTAAAGGTAGGATCCCCGGGGAGAATGATATAAGTGGTCTTGTCACTCAATAATCTATTCATCTCCCGGAGATACATTTCCTTATCTAATATTACCAGTCCCCCGCCTTTGTCGGCTGGGCGAATGATGATATTTTTATTAGCACAAAGAGTCTGTAGGCCCGCTTGGATAGCCGGATCTTGATGGACTCTCTTTTTAGGTAGCTTGTCCAAATCGCTCAAAACTAAGCTGCGGAACACACTAACAGAATGGGCTGTGTTAGCCACTGGGTTGAATAAAGAGGGATTGGACAAGCCAGAGTGTATGGTCGCTACATTCGTAGTTGAATTTGAAGTACCGGGAGAGGGATTAGCTGGCAAAGCCAAAGACCTAACCTGTGGGGTGGACGTAGGTAGTGATAAAAAATGTCTCTGTATGTTTAATTTGCGAATGAATTTTTGCACGTCAATGAAGGTGGAAAAACTATTGAGCTTCCTGGGGGGAACAAATTTTAAACCCTTATCAAGGATAACCTGTTCCTCTTGAGAAAGTACTACTGAGCTAAGGTTGAATAGACCTAGACCTCTGAGATTTTTCTTTTTTTGTTGCTGAGCACGCCAGCCACCTTTGGTGCCTCGTTTGGTCTTTGGCTGTGAGGTAAGTGGTACGTGGGAGGATGAAAGCCCTGAGGTCTGGGAAAACCCGGTTCCTCATACCACCCATCATGGGATGCTCTTAAATGATCCTCGCCATCCCCATAATAGTGGGGATAAGGGCGGGAATCATAATGGGTCCCATGTGTTTCTACAATGTATGGAGTATTATAATAAGGGGATCGCACTGGAGTGTGGTGGGCAGATCCTCTTCTGATTGAACCACTCTCGTGTGCCCATCTAGGGGGCCCCCATCGTAATCTCCAGGGTATGTATAATTATAACCTTGTTGGGTATAACTCCTGTTACCCCGATTTTGGCCCCTCCCTCTATGTTGAAAACCCCTGCTATTAGAAGCAGAAGGGTATCCACCCCGAGCCTCTGTGTGTGGAGGTGGATTTCTAGGGGGATTTTTAATATTGACTTTTTTGGGGGGAGGTTTTGGTGAGGGCTGAGGAGGAGCCTCATAAACCAACGTCCTAGCTGAAATGGCATCAGGAGGTGCAGAAATTTCCATATCAGATTGAATATTTTCAGGATTACTGGAAATTTTCTTCTGCCAATTAAAGACGCTTTTGGCTTTATAATCAGTTATGTCCCGATTATATTTTTTTTGTTTTTTGGTTCTCCGCTCTTTCTCCTCTTTTTCGAGCAGAGTTTTTAAACCTGCAGACAATGAGACATATTCAGGGGTGTGGGCGGAAGAGGTAAGTTTCTCTCTGATTTCCTTAATCTCTTGGTCTATTGTATTCAGCCGAGCTTTTGTACGTTCCATCAAAAAGGTAATGAGCTGCAGACCTGCCTCGTTAAAATATTTGTACCATGAATCTAGATCTAATTCTCCCTGTTGGGGGGATACATCCCACCGTAGACCTCGGGGGACCATAGATTCCTTTATATACTGTTCCAAAAACGCGATATCCCAATGGAGGTGAACCTCAGAGACCATGACGTTTTTTAACCTGACAAACACACCACTGATTTCAGTGTTGGGATTGTGGACTGTGAAAACACCATGAGTGTTAAAGGACCTAGAGATCCTATATTCAAATACGTCCATGACAGACACAAAATGTGGAGAGCAGCAATTGATAATGTGTCAAGTAAGTATGGAAAGTGGGAAAAACAACTGCGCTAATTATCTAAAAACAAAAAACAATGTAGCAGCCAGCACACAGACAAACAAAGTCAAAGTGAACGTGGAGAAAGAAAGTGCAGCGCTATACTAATTAGTTTTGTGAAAATACTGCCAAATTCACATGACATAACAATGTGAAATCAAACAAAAATTGTATGTAAAAGCATAGTAAAAGACAATTGTACTCAACATGTGTGGAATACTGATATAGTCCATACATATGTTGGCAAACTGATGAGTGAAAAAACCAACCAAACAAAATAAACAAAAATGAATAGTTCATAGGTGTGTCCCAAATGGATGAATGAAATCTTCACATATGATGCCAGTTCAAGGAAATTAAGACAACAATGATGGCTTGTCTGTAGCAACCTTCAGACTATCAAAATCAATGGAAATGGATACTCTTACCAGCTGTGGTGGACTCACATGTTAGTACTAACAGCAAGTCAGATCAGGCATGGTGGTCACAGCGGACCCTGGGCTCTGTGCGTGAAAGGTTTTGCAGCGATGGTCACTCCAGCTGAGATGATGGATTTAATCTTGGTCGGATACTTCACTTCAGGGACAGGAACCCGGATAACAAAAGGCCAATGGAGGGATGGCCAGGCTCATGTATCAACACAACATGTGTGGCATGGGAAAAAGAAAAAAGAAATGCTCCCAATGGTGCAGATCAAAAAACCAATGAAGGCTTTATTTAAAATAAATGAATAAAATCACGTGAAAAATATATCTAAAAGCAGTATGGGGTACTATGGATGTTACCCGACTAGTTTTGGCTCAAAGCCATCAACAGGGGCATCTGTCTGTACCCCCACACTGCTTAGTTTAAATAAGACAAGTAATCCGGAACTCCACCCCTGAAAGGGAGGAGACAGGAAGTGGACAATCTTGACAGGATATAGTACATCAAAACAAATGCTCTAATATACAAATATAAAGCAGCATCTGTCATACCAATGTTTGACATGATTGAACAATCAAAAAGGTAAACGTATAAAGCATATACAGTATATATAATGACATATAAATAGTAATAAGCATCTAATTCAAACTTTACCGAAACATATATCCCAATGGACAGCAAAGCAGCATACAATAAAACATAAAAAACATGCATGCCCTATGAGTAGTGACCAGTAAGGGGCCGTGATCAACTGCCATAAGCAACACTGAGCCACTCTAATGGACCACAGCACTACCCCATACAAAAAGGTCCGCCCAAAACCTAAGTTAATGCAGTGCAAGACAATAAAGAAACAGGAACCACATAGAAATCCGTCTGTTGGGGACACACAGAATAACCAATGAGAGCAAGGAAAGACTGAGGGGCGGGTCCGGTGATGTAGGAAGGAACAACATCTAACCCGCGTTGCTCGTAGCTAACCGCACCCCCATGCCTGCCCAATGTCATATGGAGAGCTAGACAATGGACAGCACAAAGATCTTTAGCCAATCCAAAGTAGGTGGGCGCGGCGACGATAACGTCATCGACACCGCCGCCCACAACCAATCCAAGGGGAACCGCATTCGTGACTGACAGGCATCAGCAGCCAGACATGCAATCCAATGGGCGGGCGAGATGTCAAAAAACGTCATCTAAACTTCCGCCCACCGATTTGAATGGATAAGCTCGGTGACGGCTGTACGTCCCCATTGCATCCGCCCATCGGGAGGCACAGGCGCATCACCGATCGGGAAGCGGGTAAAACTACCCACACTACCCGAACGTACATAGATGCGTCATTACGTCACCCTCATGGACTGAAGAAAGGGGGGGGGAGGGGTGGAAGTCCATGTCTCCAGAGAAGGAACGCTCCACCCTGGGCTGTGAATTCCAACCCCAGGGGACACCCTCCCATAAAGGCCATAAGCAAGCTAATAATGACACCAGGATGTATTTATGGAAGAACAGTAATGTTAATGTATAAAACAACATAACAACGAGTTGTGCAAAAGCAAAACTTTAGTAACCTAGAAAAATAAGGACAACCAGTGTAACACCTAGATGGGACATGAACGTCGCAACTGCCCAATAGATGGACGCATAACCACAAAAAGGGGGGAAAAAAAACAAAAAACACTGGAATGAGTAAATAATTATATAATTCTTCCTTCTCTCCAAAGTTTGGACACAGGAGCTCACGCCCGGTTAATGAAGCAATTGACATCCCAATCCACATTCATACCGTGGGGCGTGTAGCTCCTGAGCTCATGTATCCAAAAAGTCTCCAAACGGGAGACACCCCTAGTACAAGAGTCGCCCCTCCAGTGGGGGACAAACTTATCAATGACTTGGAAGGAAGTACCCCTGGGGTCACTGGCGTAATGTTCCAAATAATGTCTGGAGACAGTGTGTTTAGGGCATCCCTTTTTGATCTTACCCAAATGTTCGTTAACTCGAATAGCAAAGTTCCGAATGGTTCGGCCCACATATTGCATTTTACAGGGACATGTGATGAGGTACACTATGTAACTAGTAAAACATGTGGTGAACTGTTTCATCTTATAACTGCGGTTAGTCATAGTAGAAATGAATGTGTCTGTTCTTCGTCTGCCTAAAACATTGACAATGCATGTGTTACACTTCCGACACGGATGATATCCTTTCGTTTCTGGAAAGAATGTGGCCTTTATAGGGGGGTCTATGACATTGGGTGCAATATCACTCTGTATAGATTTGGCTCCCCTAAAAATTAGACCTGCTTTCTCAGGTAGGCAAGGTCCCAAAATGTTGTCGCTACGGAGCACCTTCCAGTGCCTATTAAGTATTTTCTTAATGTCGTTATGCTGTACAGAAAAGTCGGTGAAAAAAGACCATTTGAACCTATCATCGTAGTTTTTCTTAGGTTTATCAACCAATAGAGAAGACCTTTCTATATTGGATACAGTGTTGATGGCATCATCCAATTCACGAACTCTGTATCCTTTGTCTAAAAATCTATCCCTTAAGGTCTGACACTGGAACTCAAAGTCCTCCCTTGTGGTACAATTCCTCTTCATCCGAAGGAACTGGCCCTGAGAGACAGATCGCAGCCATTGGTGGTGATGGCAACTATCGACCGGAATGTAACCATTCCGGTCGGTAGGCTTGAAAAAGGTCTTAAATTCAAAATTCAAAAAGTCAATATTAAAAATCCCCCTAGAAATCCACCTCCACACACAGAGGCTCGGGGTGGATACCCTTCTGCTTCTAATAGCAGGGGTTTTCAACATAGAGGGAGGGGCCAAAATCGGGGTAACAGGAGTTATACCCAACAAGGTTATAATTATACATACCCTGGAGATTACAATGGGGGCCCCCCTAGATGGGCACACGAGAGTGGTTCAATCAGAAGAGGATCTGCCCACCACACTCCAGTGCGATCCCCTTATTATAATACTCCATACATTGTAGAAACACATGGGACCCATTATGATTCCCGCCCTTATCCCCACTATTATGGGGATGGCGAGGATCATTTAAGAGCATCCCATGATGGGTGGTATAAGGAACCGGGTTTTCCCAGACCTCAGGGCTTTCATCCTCCCACGTACCACTTACCTCACAGCCAAAGACCAAACGAGGCACCAGAGGTGGCTGGCGTGCTCAGCAACAAAAAAAGAAAAATCTCAGAGGTCTAGGTCTATTCAACCTTAGCTCAGTAGTGCTTTCTCAAGAGGAACAGGTTATCCTTGATAAGGGTTTAAAATTTGTTCCCCCCAGGAAGCTCAATAGTTTTTCCACCTTCATTGACGTGCAAAAATTCATTCGCAAATTAAACATACAGAGACATTTTTTATCACTACCTACGTCCACCCCACAGGTTAGGTCTTTGGCTTTGCCAGCTAATCCCTCTCCCGGTACTTCAAATTCAACTACGAATGTAGCGACCATACACTCTGGCTTGTCCAATCCCTCTTTATTCAACCCAGCGGCTAACACAGCCCATTCTGTTAGTGTGTTCCGCAGCTTAGTCTTGAGCGATTTGGACAAGCTACCTAAAAAGAGAGTCCATCAAGATCCGGCTATCCAAGCGGGCCTACAGACGCTTTGTGCTAATAAAAATATCATCATTCGCCCAGCCGACAAAGGCGGGGGACTGGTAATATTAGATAAGGAAATGTATCTCCGGGAGATGAATAGATTATTGAGTGACAAGACCACTTATATCATTCTCCCCGGGGATTCTACCTTTAAATATAAAAAAGCCTTATCTGCTTTGATTAAAGAAGGTTCGGCCCTTAACATCTTGAACAAGAAGGAGGCGGATTATTTGATCCCTTTGGCCCCACGTATTCCGGTCATCTATTACCTGCCGAAGGTTCACAAGGACCCCGTCAATCCCCCTGGGCGACCGATCGTAAGCGGGATTGACTCCGTGACATCTCGCATCGGTAGGTATATAGATCACTACTTGCAGCCCTTGGTAAAATTGGTTCCCTCTTATCTGAGGGATACCAAGGATACCATTAAACGACTGGAGGCTGTTCATTATCAGGGAGAAATACTGATGGTAACGGCAGATGTTGCTGCCTTATATACATGCATCTCCCACCAATTGGGACTGGATGCAGTGGAATTGTTTCTTACACGCAATTCATCCCTTTCTGTTATCCAGAGGAACTTCATCATGGAGTTATTAGACTTTGCCACAAAACATAATTACTTCTGGTTTCAGGGCCAGTTCTTTTCCCAAGTCAAAGGCGTGGCTATGGGGGCTAAATATGCCCCTAGCCTCGCCAACTTGTTTATGGCCCAGTGGGAGGAGGATGTCGTCGATGCCCCACAGAGACCCGAATTGGTCCTGTGGGCACGTTATATCGACGACATCCTCCTCCTTTGGAAAGGCACGAGAGAGTCTCTTGACTCTTTCATGTCTTTCCTTAATGACAACAATTGTGGGATTGTGTTGTCATACGAAGTCAGTTCAACCTCCATCCATTTTTTGGATCTTGAGATCTCAGCCATTGGTGGTCATTTTGAATTTAAGACCTTTTTCAAGCCTACCGACCGGAATGGTTACATTCCGGTCGATAGTTGCCATCACCACCAATGGCTGCGATCTGTCACTCAGGGCCAGTTCCTTCGGATGAAGAGGAATTGTACCAGAAGGGAGGACTTTGAGTCCCAGTGTCAGACCTTAAGGGATAGATTTTTAGACAAAGGATACAGAGTTCGTGAATTGGATGATGCCATCAACACTGTATCCAATATAGAAAGGTCTTCTCTATTGGTTGATAAACCTAAGAAAAACTACGATGATAGGTTCAAATGGTCTTTTTTCACCAACTTTTCTGTACAGCATAACGACATTAAGAAAATACTTAATAGGCACTGGAAGGTGCTCCGTAGCGACAAAATTTTGGGACCTTGCCTACCTGAGAAAGCAGGTCTAATTTTTAGGGGAGCCAAATCTATACATAGTGATATTGCACCCAATGTCATAAACCCCCCTATAAAGGCCACATTCTTTCCAGAAACTAAAGGATATCATCCGTGTCGGAAGTGTAACACATGCATTGTCAATGTTTTAGGCAGACGAAGAACAGACACATTCATTTCTACTATGACTAACCGCAGTTATAAGATGAAACAGTTCACCACATGTTTTACTAGTTACATAGTGTACCTCATCACATGTCCCTGTAAAATGCAATATGTGGGCCGAACCATTCGGAACTTTGCTATTAGCAGGGGGCTCATTGCATCTGGGGCTCTTTCTTCAAGTGGGGCTTTTCTATAACTGGAAGCACTTCTGACTCTGCACTTGTGTAAAGATTTCTTCTCCATCTCTTCACAGGTATGTTCAGCTGTGTGCTATCCGCCCAGAATTGAAAACCTAAATGTTTTTATTTCTATAGTCCAAATTCCTAATGGTATGTTCAGCTGTGTGCTATCCGCCCAGAATTGAAAACCTAAATGTTTTTATTTCTATAGTCCAAATTCCTAATGGTATGTTCAGCTGTGTGCTATCCGCCCAGAATTGAAAACCTAAATGTTTTTATTTCTATAGTCCAAATTCCTAATGGTATGTTCAGCTGTGTGCTATCCGCCCAGAATTGAAAACCTAAATGTTTTTATTTCTATAGTCCAAATTCCTAATGGTATGTTCAGCTGTGTGCTATCCGCCCAGAATTGAAAACCTAAATGTTTTTATTTCTATAGTCCAAATTCCTAATGGTATGTTCAGCTGTGTGCTATCCGCCCAGAATTGAAAACCTAAATGTTTTTATTTCTATAGTCCAAATTCCTAATGGTATGTTCAGCTGTGTGCTATCCGCCCAGAATTGAAAACCTAAATGTTTTTATTTCTATAGTCCAAATTCCTAATGGTATGTTCAGCTGTGTGCCATCCTGCCAAAAATTGAAACATTGCGGTCTGCTGTGCCTATGTCTATTTGATAATACTGACATGTTGTTTTTGCTTAACCCTATGTAGGCCTGTCCACATCACAATGTTTTATTATCTCCCTTAACCTACCCAAAATTATGGTCCATTAATTTTATTGCCCTCTTGCTGATCTGTTTCTGAAGTAAGAATTTTGCCCTGTTGACCAGCAAACCTTTATTACCTCCTGATTAGATAATTGAAATGCACCCACCCCCTATCTCATCAGTATAAAAGTATGCATCTCTTTGGGGGAAGCCATAGCAGGGGGCTCATTGCATCTGGGGCTCTTTCTTCAAGTGGGGCTTTTCTATAAGTGGAAGCACTTCTGACTCTGCACTTCAGCGTATGCACACAGCGGAGAAAGCTGGTATGCCTTGCTTTTTATAATATAGGTATACGTCGATTTTCAATTTTTTTTTTTCGGTTTAAAAAAATAAAAAAAATGCACTGTCTACCACTCCTTCTGATAGCTGTGTCTTCTATCCTTAAACTGTCTTCCCTTCACCCCTCCTCTCCACCCCACACCCTATATATATCGCCCTCACTTCTGTCCTCTTCCTATTACTGCACACACCAACTCATGCTAATTCTAAAGTCAAACACCCAATACTCCAAATCAATGGGGAATGTCCCTTCTTATAAATCACATTCCCACATTACCTCCCTCACCCTTCTGCTTCTCCTATCCTCTGGTGATGTATCCCCAAACCCTGGCCCTCCCTCACCTAACTGTGCTCAACGCACCCATTACCCTACACCATCTGGCAGTAGCCGCAATGCACACAATCTAGTTCCCATTTCTCTTCTTCCCAAGACCAGACTCCCTTTTTCTTGCAGCCTTTGGAACGCTCGCTCAGTCTGTAACAAACTCACCTCCCTCCACGATTTCTTTATCACTAATTTATTTAATCTACTTGCCATTACCGAAACCTGGCTTCACGAATCCGACACTGTGTCTTCTGCTGTTCTATCCCACGGTGGTCTTCTTTGGACTCACTCCCCCAGACCCTGTGGACGCAAAGGAGGGGGTGTTGGAATCCTATTAGCCCCACATAGCACCTTTCAGGTACTTCACCCCCCTCCCTCTCTGTCACTCTCCTCATTTGAGGCACACTGCATTCGTCTCTTTTCCCCAGTTTCTCTAAGGATAGCTGTGATCTACCGGCCCCCCGGCCCAGTATCCTCCTTTCTTGATGACTTCTCTGCCTGGCTACCCTACTTTCTCTCTTCGGAAATCCCCACAATCATTCTTGGTGACTTCAACATCCCTATTAATGCTAGCACTCCTGCAACTTCAAAACTTCTTAGTCTAACCTCCTCCTTTGACCTGAAGCAATGGATACATGCTCCTACTCACTCTGAAGGCAATACCCTTGACCTTGTCTTTTCCCACCTATGCACCCCATGCAACCTCTCCAACTATCCTTACCCCCTCTCTGATCACTACCTTATTAACTTCACTCTCTCCCTCTCCTCCGCCTCCTCTCCCTCCAAATGCCTAACAGTTACTCGTAGAAACCTTCACCATATCAACCCTTCTTGTCTATATTCTGCGACTGACCACCTCTATGACACAATCGCACCCCTGTCCTGCCCCCACCTAGCCACTTCTGTCTACAACACTTCACTTCTAGCATCATTGGACAGATTGGCCCCCCTCAATACACGCAGAATAAGGCAACACCCCCTTCAACCCTGGCAAACAGATGATACTAGAAGCCTGAAAAAACACAGCCGTGCTCTCGAGCGCCAGTGGCGCAAGACTAAGTCCCAGGAAGACTTTGTCCAGTATAAATCTGCCCTCCAAAAATACAATTCAAACCTCCTCACTGCCAAGCAGACCTATTTCATCACCCTCATTAAAAAACTTATCATCCCGTCCCCGGCAACTGTTCTCTACCTTCAACTCTCTCCTTCGTCCTCCATTGCCACCAACCACTAACTCACTCACCGCCCAGGAGATTGCCAATCACTTCAAACAGAAGATTGATACAATTCGCAAGGAGATCTCTACTGTTCAGATACCCTCTACACTTCACACCTCATGCCCACAGGCACAGTCATTACTTCCCTCCTTCAACCCCACCACCATAGACAAGGTCACTAAATTACTTGCTAACGTCCATCTTACCACCTGCACTCTGGATCCTGTTCCCTCGCAAATGCTACGTTCACCCTCTGACTCTATTCTACACTCTCTAACCCACATCTTCAATCTCTCCCTCTCTTCTGGAATCTTCCCTAACTCTTTGAAACATGCACTTGTCAGCCCCATACTTAAAAAGCCCTCACTGGATCCATCCAATCTTGACAACCTACGCCCCATCTCCTTGCTCCCTTTTTTATCCAAACTCCTTGAACGTCTAGTCTATAACCAACTGAGCGTCCACCTTGCTGATAATAACCTTCTTGATCCCCTTCAGTCTGGATTTCGTCCTCAACATTCCACAGAAACTGCTCTCCTAAAACTTACAAATGACATACTAGTGGCCAAAACCAAGGGACACTATTCTGTGCTCCTACTCCTGGACCTCTCTGCTGCCTTTGATACAGTTGATCATCCCCTCCTCCTCAAAAAACTCCACACCTTTGGTCTCCGTGACTGTACTCTTCGCTGGTTCTCTACTTACTTATCCAATCGTACCTTCAGCGTTACTTACAATTCTACTTCCTCCTCTCCTCTTCCATTCTCTATTGGGGTTCCCCAAGGTTCTGTTCTTGGACCTCTCCTATTTTCAATCTACACCTCCTCCCTGGGTCAGCTGATAGCCTCCCATGGCTTCCAATATCATCTCTACGCTGACGACACTCAAATCTATTTCTCTACCCCTCAACTCACTCCTTCATTCTCCTCCCGTATCACTAATTTACTATCAGATATATCACTTTGGATGTCGCACCACTTTCTCAAGCTCAATCTATCCAAAACGGAACTTATCATTTTCCCTCCCCCACGTGTCTCTTCCCCTGATCTCTCTGTCAAAATTGATGGCACAACTATCCGCCCATCCCCACATGTCAAGGTTCTAGGTGTAGTCCTGGACTCCCAACTGTCCTTTAAACCTCACGTTCAATCTCTGTCCAAAAATTGTCGCCTTAACCTTCGCAACATCTCCAAAATACGCCCCTTTCTAACCAAGGACACCACACAACTACTGATTCACTCTCTGGTCATCTCTCGCCTTGATTACTGCAACTCCCTTCTCACTGGCTTACCACTGCACACTCTATCCCCCCTTCAGTCCATCATGAACGCTGCTGCCAGACTCATCCACCTTACCAACCGCTCTGTCTCTGCTGCTCCTCTCTGCCAATTCCTCCACTGGCTTCCGCTCACCCAACAAATTAAATTCAAACTACTAACAATTTCCTACAAAGCCATCCACAACTCTGCCCCCAGCTACATCACTGACCTAGTCTCTAAATACCAACCTAATCGTTCTCTTCGCTCTTCTCAAGACCTCCTACTCTCTAGCTGTCTCATCACCTGCTCCCATGCTCATCTCCAGGACTTTTCCAGAGCCTCTCCAAGCCTATGGAACTCCTTACCCCAATCTATCCGTCTATCTCCCTCTCTATTAGCGTTTAGAGGATCCCTGAAAACCCTCCTCTTCAGAGAAGCCTACCCTTCCCACACCTAGCAACTGCACTTTTCTTTTGAGTCTATCTGACCATCCCCCACAGCCAACTACCCTTTGTTCCACTTGACCCTCCCTTCTAGATTGTAAGCTCTTACGAGCAGGGCCCTCTGATCCCTCATGTATTGATTTGTATTGTGAATGTACGGTCTTCCCTGATGTAAAGCGCTGCGTAAACTGTTGGCGCTATATAAATCCTGTATAATAATAATAATAATATTCAAGTTAACGAACATTTGGGTAAGATCAAAAAGGGATGCCCTAAACACACTGTCTCCAGACATTATTTGGAACACCACGCCAGTGACCCCAGGGGTACTTCCTTCCAAGTCATTGATAAGTTTGTCCCCCACTGGAGGGGCGACTCTTGTACTAGGGGTGTCTCCCGTTTGGAGACTTTTTGGATACATGAGCTCAGGAGCTACACGCCCCACGGTATGAATGTGGATTGGGATGTCAATTGCTTCATTAACCGGGCGTGAGCTCCTGTGTCCAAACTTTGGAGAGAGGGAAGAATTATATAATTATTTACTCATTCCAGTGTTTTTTGTTTTTTTTCCCCCCTTTTTGTGGTTATGCGTCCATCTATTGGGCAGTTGCGACGTTCATGTCCCATCTAGGTGTTACACTGGTTGTCCTTATTTTTCTAGGTTACTAAAGTTATGCTTTTGCACAACTCGTTGTTATGTTGTTTTATACATTAACATTACTGTTCTTCCATAAATACATCCTGGTGTCATTATTAGCTTGCTTATGGCCTTTATGGGAGGGTGTCCCCTGGGGTTGGAATTCACAGCCCAGGGTGGAGCGTTCCTTCTCTGGAGACATGGACTTCCACCCCCCCCCCCCCCTTTCTTCAGTCCATGAGGGTGACGTAATGACGCATCTATGTACGTTCGGGTAGTGTGGGTAGTTTTACCCGCTTCCCGATCGGTGATGCGCCTGTGCCCCCCGATGGGCGGATGCAATGGGGACGTACAGCCGTCACCGAGCTTATCCATTCAAATCGGTGGGCGGAAGTTTAGATGACGTTTCTTGACATCTCGCCCGCCCATTGGATTGCATGTCTGGCTGCTGAAGCCTGTCAGTCACGAATGCGGTTCCCCTTGGATTGGTTGTGGGCGGCGGTGTCGATGACGTTATCGTCGCCGCACCCACCTACTTTGGATTGGCTACAGATCTTTGTGCTGTCCATTGTCTAGCTCTCCATATGACATTGGGCAGGCATGGGGGTGCGGTTAGCTACGAGCAACGCGGGTTAGATGTTGTTCCTTCCTACATCACCGGACCCACCCCTCAGTCTTTCCTTGCTCTCATTGGTTATTCTGTGTGTCCCCAACAGACGGATTTCTATGTGGTTCCTGTTTCTTTATTGTCTTGCACTGCATTAACTTAGGTTTTGGGCGGACCTTTTTGTATGGGGTAGTGCTGTGGTCCATTAGAGTGGCTCAGTGTTGCTTATGGCAGTTGATCACGGCCCCTTACTGGTCACTACTCATAGGGCATGCATGTTTTTTATGTTTTATTGTATGCTGCTTTGCTGTCCATTGGGATATATGTTTCGGTAAAGTTTGAATTAGATGCTTATTACTATTTATATGTCATTATATATACTGTATATGCTTTATACGTTTACCTTTTTGATTGTTCAATCATGTCAAACATTGGTATGACAGATCCTGCTTTATATTTGTATATTAGAGCATTTGTTTTGATGTACTATATCCTGTCAAGATTGTCCACTTCCTGTCTCCTCCCTTTCAGGGGTGGAGTTCCGGATTACTTGTCTTATTTAAACTCAGCAGTGTGGGGGTACAGACAGATGCCCCTGTTGATGGCTTTGAGCCGAAACTAGTCGGGTAACATCCATAGTACCCCATACTGCTTTTAGATATATTTTTCACGTGATTTTATTAATTTATTTTAAATAAAGCCTTCATTGGTTTTTTGATCTGCACCATTGGGAGCATTTCTTTTTTCTTTTTCCCATGCCACACATGTTGTGTTGATACATGAGCCTGGCCATCCCTCCATTGGCCTTTTGTTATCCGGGTTCCTGTCCCTGAAGTGAAGTATCCGACCAAGATTAAATCCATCATCTCAGCTGGAGTGACCATCGCTGCAAAACCTTTCACGCACAGAGCCCAGGGTCCGCTGTGACCACCATGCCTGATCTGACTTGCTGTTAGTACTAACATGTGAGTCCACCACAGCTGGTAAGAGTATCCATTTCTATTGATTTTGATAGTCTGAAGGTTGCTACAGACAAGCCATCATTGTCGTCTTAATTTCCTTGAACTGGCATCATATGTGAAGATTTCATTCATCCATTTGGGACACACCTATGAACTATTCATTTTTGTTTATTTTGTTTGGTTGGTTTTTTCACTCATCAGTTTGCCAACATATGTATGGACTATATCAGTATTCCACACATGTTGAGTACAATTGTCTTTTACTATGCTTTTACATACAATTTTTGTTTGATTTCACATTGTTATGTCATGTGAATTTGGCAGCATTTTCACAAAACTAATTAGTATAGCGCTGCACTTTCTTTCTCCACAACCTAGTTAGAGTGTCACACAGAAGTGATTCAGTGGATACTTGGTGTTTTTCCATGTAGGAAATGTTGCCAAAGATAGAGAAATGTAGCAGCTTTGGTAATGGATACAATCCTGTGTAGCTTAGAAGGGTTGTAAAAACAGACAATTGTATCACACTTTATAAAAAGAATGATTCATATTCCTCTTTCAGGCCTCCAATCTGTTTGATTCATGTTTCCCTTTTTTACAATCTCATAGGGCTCAATGAGGCTGCAAGACTGGAGCAGACAAACCCCACACAGCCCCAAGCCACACACCCCCAGGATGTGCAGGAAGTGGAAACTGCCACCACATCAGGTCAGTGTCATACAGCACAGCTTTAGGTAATAGATGTAGGCCTGCATAATTGTAATACATGGTTTGTTTCAAAATTTTAGGAGGTATTCGTGCTATTGGTGGTAGATTGGACACATACAGCGCCCAGGTGTTAATTGGAGAGGTGTTGTCCTGCAGGGTTCAAATTGAGGACATCCACATCTGCTTGGGGCAGATGAGAAAAAAAAAACTGTGGAGCGAAAAACTAAAGGATTTAATGGATGTTCTGGGGAGGGTTTAAATAAAAAAAAATTGTAAGTTTTTCTTCTCTTTCTATGTATGTTTTGTTTTATTTTTTTAAAGTGGAATCTCTAGTTTTCTGGCAAAAATGCATGAACAATGGCCAATGCTAAAAAGTTGGTCATTGTTCATGCGTTTTAACCATATATTTTTTAATTTTGTTATTCTCAAAGAAAATACGCAAAAAAAAAAAAAGATATCTAAGAAAAAAAAAAGATATCTAAAAAAATCGCAACAAAAAATTCTAAAAAACAAAATAAAATTGATGTTGACAAATATTTCTTGCCAAAAAAATATTTC
This sequence comes from Rana kukunoris, assembly GCA_029574335.1. Taxonomy (NCBI): domain Eukaryota; kingdom Metazoa; phylum Chordata; class Amphibia; order Anura; family Ranidae; genus Rana; species Rana kukunoris. Next base: position 118,350,964 of record CM056049.1, on the reverse strand, counting down.
TTGATAAATATATATATATATATATATATATATATATATATATATATATTTATATTTTTGGATTAAAAAAATAACACATTTTAAATGTGAAACAATAAATATTTTTGGATACTCAACAATCTGTGGCTTATTATTATATCAATGCTGCCTAAAAGAACAAATCTAGATTTGTGGTGTTTACATTGACAATGATGAGTATTTAGTACAGGAAAATAAACATGGCACTATGGTAATCTAGGAGAAAGCTACAATAAAAACACAAATTAGAAAAGAATGAAACAAAGAAAAATACTTGAACAGGGGAATAACAATTGGGCCTTAGGCACTGGTGGCGGTGCCACAACACTGCAACCCCTTAGGCGGCGTACACACGATCGGATATATCCGATGAAAACGGTCCGCGGACCATTTCCATCGGATATGTCCGATCGGGAGTTTGATCCGATGGCGTGTACACACCATCGGATCAAATTCCCCGCCGCCGGAAGGCGCGGTGACGTGGCGGTGACGCGGCGGTGACGTTGACGCCGCCGCGTCACCGCAACGTCACCGCACCAGGAAGTAAAACACTTCCGCGCTTGCGCCGAATCCATTCGGCAGCGGCGCGGCGGCGGTGGGGGCCGACATGTCTGCTGGTAAGTGTACTAACCAGCAGACATGTCGGGCGGACAGATCCCCACCGGATAGATTTCAAAGCATGCTTTGAAATCTGTCGGGTGGAGAAATCTGTCCGCTAGCCCATACACACGAGCGGAGATGTCTGCTGAAACGGTCCATCGGACCGTTTTCAGCGGACATATCCCCTCGTGTGTACGCGGCCTTACAGATACTCTAGTTGGAGCGCATTAATAAGCCCTACTGCAAAGTATTGCATCAAACATTGATATTACACGCCTCTGTTAAACATGGGCAGAAAAATTGGGCCTTAGGCACTGGTGCCGGTGCCACAACACTGCAACCCTGTACAGATACTCTAGTTGGAGCGCATAATAAGCCCTGCTGCAAAGTATTGCATCAAAAATTGTTATTATACACCCCTGTTAAAAAGGGGCAGAAAAATTGGGCCTTAGGCACAGCACTGCAACCCCTCACAGATACTGTAATTGGATGGCAGCAAAAAGCCACATGCAAAGTATTGCATAACAAATTGTCATTATACGCCCCTGTTAAACAGGGGCAGACAAATTGGGCCTTAGGCACTGGTGGCAGTAGCCAGAACCAACAATGTTCTTACTAGCTATCAGCAAGATCATTGAGGAGGAAAATAATATTCAGTCAGCAGCATAACAGCACAGTTACTCAGCATCAGCATAGGCAGTCTCCAAGGGATCTGACATTCTGACAAAATTATTCAGTTACATCAGCATCAGCTGCTTGGTAGCTGTTGGTGATCCAAGCCTGATTCATTTTTATGAAGGTCAGTCGATCGACGGAGTCGGTGGAGAGGTGCACCCTGTGATTGGTCACAAAGCCTCCAGCAGCACTGAATGTGTGTTCTGAAAGAACGCTGTATGCAGGACAAGCCAGTAGCTTAATTGCATACTGTGCAAGCTCTGGCCAGTGATCCATTCTCAAGACCCAGTAAGCCAGAGTATTTTCGGTGGGGAAGGTGTTCAAAGTCTGATCTTGCCCCTAGGTATTCCCGCACTCTGTAAACCAGACGCTGGCGATGGTTGCTAGAACCGGACATACCTTGGGGCTGCGGACTAAAGATTGTCTGAACGCATCGGTCAGATGGCCACCTTCTCCACCCCTCCTTCTGTGACTCACCAAAGCCTCTCTGAAGCATGTGGTGCCCAAGCGGGTGATGTTTTGGCCACGCGAGATACGCTTGAGACATATGTTGCAAATAGCAAGGGTGCGATCTCATGCACATGTCTCAGAGGCGATTCAGTTCGCAAGTGTTGCGCTCTATACGTTTTTCACTCACTCACTCACTCAAAAAAGGCCCACACCAAAGAACTTTTGCAGTAACGCTGAGACACAGCAGCGCCCTGCACAGGCGTAGCTCTGTGATGTAATGCAGTTGGTGTGCTGCCCTTAAGCTGTACCCTGGAGGGCATCCTGCCTTTTTGGAGATGTGCCGGTGCCTCCTCCTCCTCCTCTCTCCTATCAGGCACCCACGTAGAGTCAGTGACCTCATCATCCCCTCCCTCATCATCACTGTCGAAAACCTGGCAGAATTCTGCAGCTGGGGGAACATAACTGCCAGATTGCTGTCCCTTTCGGGCACCCCCTCTCTCTGGGCTCACATTACTGCCTTCCTCTATCTGAGTTCCATCATCGGAGCCTTCAAAATGCTGCGCATCTTCATGCAGCATGTACCCAACACTGTGTTGAAACAGTTCGGGGGACTCCTCAGGAGGACATGGTGGGACTAGGGAAGGAGTGTGTGATGCCATTGTGCAGAGGGAAGAGGACGCCTTGGCAGCTGCTTTGCCAGACAAAGTAAGCTCAGCCTGGGTGAGAGAGGATGAGGAAGATGATGACGGCTTGGTCATCCACTCTACCAATTTGTCTGCATATTGAGGCTCAACACGGCCAGCTCCCGAAAAGAAGGACGAGCGTGTCAGACGGCCACGTGCTGAAGAGGATGCAACGTGTCCAGCACCAGCACTGTTGCCTCTAGATGCAGAGCCTGCTTGCCCTCATGACTCTCTGCCTCTCTTTGTTGTCCTTCCAGACATTATAATGGCCTGCAGAAGACAAAGTCAGTACACACACCTCGTAGCTTTAGGTGGAAAGTAATTAGCACACTTGCACTATAAGCCAAAAGGGGTTTAGGTGCAAAGTAATTAGCACATTTGCATTATAAACCAAGTGGGCTTAGGTGAACACTGCACAGTAATTATCACACTTGCACAATAAACCAAGTGGGTTCAGGTGAAAAGTAATTAGCACACTTGCACTATAAACCAAGTGGGTTTAGGTGGAAAGTAATTAGCACACTTGTTCTATAAACCAAGTGGGCTTAGGTGCACACTGCACAGTACTTATCACACTTGCACTATAAACCAAGTGGGTTTAGGTGGAAAGTATTTAGCACACTTGCACTATTAACCAAGTGTGTTTAGGTGGAAAGTAATTAGCACGCTTGCACTATAAACCAAGTAGGCTTAGGTGCATAGTAATTAGCACACTTGCACTATGCACCAAGTGGGTTTAGTTGCAAAGTAATGAGCACACTTGCACTATGCACCACCAAGTGGGTTTAGTTGCAAAGTAATGAGCACACTTGTACTATGCACCACCAAGTGGGTTTAGTTTCAAAGCAATGAGCACACTTGCACTATGCACCACCAAGTGGGTTCAGTTGCAAAGTAATGAGCACACTTGCACTATGCACCACCAAGTGGGTTTAGTTGCAAAGTAATGAGCACACTTGCACTATGCACAACCAAGTGGGTTCAGTTGCAAAGTAATGCACAAATTTGCAGTATACAGCAAGTTGTTTTAGGTGCACTGAGCACACGGGCAATACAACACGTGAAAACACTGCAGCTACAACAATCAACTGCCAAATGTGAGTAAGCTGTATGCTATATGCTGCAATAAATCCCTGTTTTTTATGGAAGCTCTTAGATGTTTGTTTTTTTCTCTCTTTGCTTTGACATTATCATGCCTGACATGTGAGGATTCTACATAACATCTCTTCCCTGGGCTTCCTGTTGGATACTTATGCGCAGTATGACCATCTGGTAAAACAGTGGTCTCTCTTGGAGGTAATAGTAGAATACCCATTTGGTGGCGGGATCACCGTATACCTTCTCATCACGTTTGCACTCTGGTGGATTTTAATTAAGATCAATTTAATTATTGGATCAATTTTCATCACGTTTGCACTCTGGTGGACTTCAATTAGACCAATTGGAAAATTGGATCTTCTGCACAGATTATTATTTGGACATTCGTTAAGATATTCCATGCACTTATCTATTGGTGTAATATATCATTTTTATTGGTGCAATATATCACTTTTTATTTTATTTTATTTTATTTTGTTTCTATTTACACAGATTTTTGATATATGGTGCATAAGAAGCACCATTAAAGACACTATATTGTATTGTTTGCGCTGCACTATTTCTATGTTGTATCTATTTTTGGGAATTTTGTGAAAGTTTTCTTTGTGTTCAGCTAGCATTCACAGAAAATTTAACCTTGGAGTTATTTTCACTAACGTTTTTTATATATATATATATTCTTTTGTAATTTTTTCCTCATTATTTTGCGCTGATTGCACCCTTTTCCTATTCTTGAATCAACTGCCTGACAGATTATGAAGACGAAATCTAACTAAACTATACAGTGTATAAATATATGTACAACTCCTGGGATGTATATATATATCCTCTACACACTGTAAAAATCAATCTCTCTCTCTCTGTCTGGAACACACTACACGAAGCCGCCCAGCAGGAGGCCTTTTATAGTGTGGGGTGTGTGCTAAAGCCCTGAGCCATAATTGGCCAAATCCACTCTGGCTTTGGCCAATTATGTCTCTCTGTTTTTTGCGCGCTGTTATTGGCCAAGCATGCAGGGTCATAGTGCATGCGTGGCCAATCATCAGCACGCAATGCCGCAGTGAATTATGGGCCGCGGCGCATCACTAGAATTTGGCACGAACGACCCGTTTTGTTTGTATTTCGAGTCAAACACAAAGCTCATCCCTACTAAGGAAATAAATTCAATTTAAAGATGATCAGCTATAACAAATTGTAAGGAAAATGAGATTGGTACTTTCAGCGATTAGGATAGTGAACACCTATTTTCTTTTAGAGCCAGAATTAATAACTTTCATCTTGCTACTAGAGCTGTCACTCACAACCAGCTTTTAGAACAACTACAGAAAAGAAAATGCATGGTATTCTCGATATTCTCTTGTGAGTCAACCACAGATGAAAAGGAATATTCAGCTGTTCTTCAAGAATTTTTTGTCAGTTGCTTTATCCACTTTTTTGCATACTGTTATTTATTATTGTTGCTTCAAACTGTCACATTTACTAGCACCCAGTAATTTATCAGTCCTGCTTGCTATGCAGCAGCCCTCTACTATGATTAGCAATATTTTGAGCACCTGCTTCAGTAGATATGATGGATCACCAGTACTTGGGCATTCATCTCATGAGATATTATGAGGAGGCACAGGGATGCAGATAGGTTGCCTGGATTTTATGTTTTCCAGCTTCTTATTTTTATTCTTCAATTAAATATTCTGTCATCTCATTTAGAAAAGAAATTTGCATAATTACCAAGACTATTGTTGGGCTTTATTGTTCATTCTTTGTTTTCTTTCTTTATTCTTCCTGTGTTTTCTGCTTCAAATGTTGCATATTATCAATTCATTTTAATTAGCTTTTATGGTGCAGGCAGGGGTTGAGAGATTAAATTTGCCTTTGCTGCCTCTCCGGCAATGCTGAGGTGTATGCACATGCAATATAACTGCACTTTTTTGGATTGCTTTTTTGTATTCAACATGTTATAGTAGTAGCATCATTAGGGTCATTTAGAAAAAAAAAAAACCTTTTTTTAATGTGAGGCATTCAAATTTTACAGAACAAAATACATTTTCAATGCATTTTTCCTCTTTTTTACAGTTCCCCACAAAAACATATGAAGTTATAAACATGGGATTTAAATCACACTAATTAAAGTGTCATTAAACCCACATCATTAAATATTATCAATAAATGCTGTAAATGTTGCATGCTGTTCATACTCACTCATGGAACTTGTGTTCTGTATTCTGAAAAAAAATATATATATATCCTGCTGTTCTCTGTCTGCCTTTCTTGTCCATGTCCCCACTGCAGTTGGGAATTTTGCAGAGAAGTGTTGGAAGCCAGGTTATATGCTCAATTTTAAGTGTATTTTCTACCCTAAACATTTCCTCCTTGATCACTTCTGAGTAGCCATGTGACTATAGAGTGGGTGTATACACAGTGGTAAATGACAGCCCACTCCTCCCCTCCTCCTCCATGCCTACTAAACAGCTAAACACTATGGCCCGGATTCACAGAGATGGGCGCATATTTACGCCGGCGTAGTGCACACATAGTACGCTACACCGGCGCAGCGTGGAGAGGCATGCACTGAATTCAGCAAGCTATTGCTCCCAACTCCGTGCCGGCGTAGCGTACATTTCGAAGGTGCAGGCTGGCATAAGTGGAAGTGGGCTGGAAGTGGGTGTGATCCATGCTAATGAAGCGTGACCCCATGCAAATGATGGGCCAGGCGCCAGACAAGTACTTAAAACGAACTGCGCATGCGTCGAGACGTGGACGTATCCCCATGCGCTGGGCACAACCACGTCGGAACAACTGCCTAAGATACGCCGGATCACTGTGTACGCCGTTAACGTAACCTACGCCCAGCCAGACCCACGTTGGCCCATATTGACAGACGTCCAACGTACAATACGTAGGGTTGTGTTCTTGGTCCATACATTTGCATGGGTTGCGCCTCATCTATGGGGAATAACTTTACGCCGGACGTAAAACTAATGGAAACAGCGTATATCATGCGCCGGCGCAAGTACGTTCATGAATCGCCTAATTTTCCTCATTTGCATATGTGAATGTCTAATCAATGGGAGAAGCAACTTACGTCCAGACCATATTTGCACCCACGCCACACCAGTGTAAGTAAGATACATCGGGATAGGATGGCCTATTTTTAGGCGTATCTTGGTTTGTGACTCTGGCGCACACATACGCCGGGCACATATATATATACGCTACGTCGTACGTGAGTTACGTCGGCGTAAGTGCTTTGTGAATCCGGGCCAATGGGTGGAGGGATATTACATCCTAATTGATGGAGGCTTCATCTCCCTCTTATTATAGGACACAGGCTAGAAGGGTGTGAAACAGCCCGCAACTGGAAGGACTCCTTAAAAGGCTATTGGCAAAAATAATAAAGATTTGATTTCAAATATATATGTGTATCACAATTTAAACTAGTTTACTGTTAATTAATTTAAATGATTTATTTTTGCTTTGTATTTTTCTTATTTTGAACATGTGACCAGTAGCAGAAAATTGGAAGCTCATTCTGCCACGGGTTCCCTACAGACAGGCTGGAAAAGAGCTGGGTTGTGTCATGCAGCTGTATATGGATTAGGAAAAAAAATACACTGCCATCATATCATCCACATACAGAAAGATAAGGGATAATGTCAATTAAACAATGTATTACTTGTGCATTGTGTTTTTAGTGTGTTTTCACTGTACTACTATAAAATGAATTATAAAATGGATTCTAATGTGCCTTTTTTAACCACTTGCCGACCAGCGCACAATGATGTACGTCGGCACAATGGCAGGGTTGCGCAAATGGGCATACAGGTACATCTCCTTTAAATCGCAGCTTAGTGGGAACGAGCATCCGTCGTGTACTCCTTGACTGTGCCCACGGGTCCTGCAATCTCGATGTCCGCCGGTGTCAAGCATTCGTGACACAGAGCTGCAGAACGGGGAGATTGTAAATAAGGCATTTCCCTGTCCTGTCTAGTGACAGGACAGGGATCTACTGCTCCCTGTCATCGGGAACAGTGATTGCTTTCATGTCAGTGGTGGCCCATCCCCCCACAGTTAGAATCACTCCCTAAACACACTTAACCCCTTCATCGCCCCCTAGTGTTTAACCCCTTCCCTGCCAGTGTCATCATGTACACAGTAATCAGTGGATTTTTATAGCACCGATCGCTGTATAAATGACAATAGTCCCAAAATAGTGTCAAAAGTGTCCGATGTGTCCGCCATAATGTTGCAGTCATGATAAAAATTGCAGATTGCCATTACTAACAAAAGAAAATTTATTTTAAAAATGCCGTAAATCTGTCCCCTATTTTATAGACACTATGGCCCGGATTCACGTAGGACTTACTCTGACGTATCTCTAGATACGTCGTCGTAAGTCCAAATGTGTGCCGTCGTATCTTTACGCCGATTCCCGAAGCTAGATACGCCGAAAAATAGGCTTCCTCCGCCCGACGTAACTTGCCTACGCCGGCGTATCGTGGATGCATAGTTACACTGGACGCATTCGGCGTACCCATTTGAAATATGCAAATGACTAAGATACGCCGATTCACGAACGTACTTGCGACCGGCGCATGTTTTAAAGTGATTTGCGTAAGGGTTACGTCCGGCGTAAAGTTACCCCCCATATAGGAGGCACAAGTAATGCAAAGGTATGGGCCAGGGAACAGACGCCGTTGAATTTTACTTCATGTACGCCGTTTACGTAGTACGTGAATAGGGCTGGGCGTAGGTTACAATAACGTCGTAGGCAGTGATTCGACATATCCTAGGGAGTAGTTCCAACGTGATTCTGAGCATGCGCACTGGGATGCATTCACGGGACGGCGAATGCGCCGTTCGTTAGAAACCTCTGGCTGTCAGTTCGGCCATCATTTGCATGTTTCACGCCCACTCCCACATACGCCGGCTTACGCCGAGGGAACCCAGCGCAGTTTGGGAGGCAAGTGCTTTGTGAATACTGTGCTTGCCTCCCCTAAGCTACGCCAGAATAAAGATGCACCCAGGTATGTGAATCCGGGCCTATAACTTTTGGGGAAACCAATCAATGTATGCTTATTGCGATTTTTTTACCAAAAATATGTATAAGAATACATAAACTAAACTAAACTGAGAAAGAAATGTGTTATTTTATATATTTTTTGGAAATATTTATTATAGCAAAAAGTAAAAAATATTGCTTTGTTGCTATTGAGGTTATTTGTGGTAGTTAATTGTGGGGATTAAGGCTGGGTGAGAGGAAAGCCTGCTCTGTCAGGGTTTGATTCTTAAAAATGGATTATTAAAGTTATACTAAAGTCTTTTTTTTATATAAATATTAAAAAAATATAAAAACATGTTATACTTACATGCTCTGTAAAATTGTTTTGCACAGAGCAGCCTACATTCTCCTCTTCTCTGACCCCTCTTCGGTGCTCCTGGCCCCTCCCTCATGTTGCTCTGTGTATCTATTCAGACATGGAGCAGCAGTGCAGTCCCCCTTTCTCCTCATTGCCTAACTGACTTTAACTGACAGCAGCAGGAGCCAATTGTGCTGCTGCCAATCAGGAGAATGTGTCCCAGATGCCTGAGACACTTAAAAAAAATCGCTGAATCGAGAAGGGGCTCAGGTAAGTATTAGGAGGGCTGAGGGGGGCTTCTGCACACAGAAAGTTTTTTATCTTAATTCATAGAATGCATTGAGATAATAAACCTTCTCCTTTAGGATCACTTTAAGATGCTGTGAGAGGGGTTGTGAAAGAAGCACTTTGCCTTATTTAGTCAACCAAATCAGGGTATGCAGTCAATCCCATTTATGTCAACTGAGATGCAGTGGTAGCACAGACACCGCCACTGCTCCCAATCAGACACCTGTGCATGGTCTTGGATGCAGACAGTATGCATCTGGGGTCATGTACCCACAGGACTGTCAGATTAGGAGCAAAACATATATAAAACACTGCAAAACACCATTTATGAACATTTGCATCCAACAAAAAGAAGAGGTTATGTCCCAAAATTATTTGAAAACCATTGGGAGCAGTATTGTTTCACCAGCCTTTCCAGTATTTAAATATTCCTAAATAATATTTAATAAACTCCAAATGAATGCCAATTTTCACACTCAAAATATTTTCTATACATGAAAAATAGAGACTTTGTATGAGGCAAGTGGCAACTAAACAAGACAAAATATATATAGGGCCAGATTCAGGTAGAGTTACGCCGGCGTATCAGTGATACGCCAGCATAACTCACACTTTGAGCCGGCTTATCTGTTTTCTGTATGCAGAAAACAAGATACGCCCGGATTGAGTCCAGATACGAGCGGCGTAATTGTATTTCGCCGTCGTATCGGAACTGCAATTTTAAAATGGCCGCTAGGGGCGTTCCCGCTGATTTACGCCGATAATATGTAAATCAGCGAGATACGGCAATTCACGAACGTACGCGGGCCCGACGCAGTCACTTTACAACGTTTCCGTAAGGGGTTTCCCGGCGTAAAGATAAAGCAACAAAAAGCACGCGTATCCTATGTTAAGTATGGTCTTCGTGACCGCATCGAATTTAAAAATTTAACGTCGTTTGCGTAACTCATCCCTGAATGGGGATTGACGTCATTGACGTTCACGTAGAAAACACCATCCTAATGTGGAGCATGCGCACTGGGATACATTGACGGCCGGCGCATGCGCAGTGCGTTCGCCGTGGGATCGCGCATAGTTTAAATACTACACGCCCCCTACCCGCCCAATTTGAATTCCGCCGGCCCATTTCCGCTACGCCGCCGCAACTTTAGGAGCAAGTGCTTTGTGAATACAGTACTTTCTCCTAAAGTTTCGGCGGAGTAACGTAAATGAGCAACGTTACGCCAGAATAAAGATTCACCCATCTACCTGAATCTGGCCCATAGTGACTAAACGACTTTATTCACATAAAAGAGGGTATAGAATCACACTCATTATGCAGTGCATTAAAAGCCAGTACATGTAAATGTGGAAAGAAGTACAGTTCATAGACATAAAAATGACATATAAAAACATACAGTATTTAGATAGTTCATGTATATACAACCTTAAAAGAAAAATGGCAGCACATTCCAGTTAATAATCCATGTACTGTGTACTCCGTGTAAGAGAATAACAAATAGTAAGGGGAGGTTGATAATTACAAAGAAAATTAACTGAAACGAGGTTACATCCTACGCATTTTGTGTAAAGGCACTTCATCAGGAATGCATGCATCCGTTAATCTGTAAAACAAATATATATAGATACCGGTAAGTTTTGGTAAAAAAAGGAATTGTGAGGCCCCGTACACACGAGCAAATGAATCTGATCAAATTGGTCTGACAGACCGATTTGGTCAGATTTGTCTGCTGGCTGTTTTGGTTTGATCGCTGTACACGCGATCAAACCAAAATCCCTGCCGGCAGACAGCGCAGTGACGTGGCAGAGTCAACATCACCACCACGTCACCGTGCTGTCTGCCGGCGGGGATTTTGGTTTGATCGTGTGTACAGCTTTAAAATCTGTCTGCTGGCCAAATCCGTCGGCTCGCCCGTACACACGATCGAATCTGTCTGCTGAGACGGTCTGTCAGACCATTTTCAGCAGATAGATTTGATTGTGTGTACGCGGCCTTACAGTCTCGTTACTTACATGGGACTGAAAAAACAGGGGTGTGTATAAATGCCACCTGGCGGGGGGGGGGACCACTGGAATGAGTCATCTGGCCTGGGAGCTGAGGAAGCCACATCACACAGGACGAACCCCCAAACACAATCCCTAGGAAGTAAGGTTCTCCATATGGTGTGGGTGATAACACAAACTAAGGCTCCAAGGGAGTCTGTGAAAAAAGGTGGAATGCGCTACAGAGCTTGCGTATAATAATGATGATGTGAACCAAGTGAGGACCAAATCCAGTGAGGAGATTTAAGGTACAGGGTGTATACGACAGTCATATGGATATGAACACCGATGGAACTAACACTCTACAAAAGATACATCGATGACATACTGATAGTATGGAATGGCAGCAAAGAAACACTAGTAACATTCCTAGAAAAATTATATCAAAACAATCTCAACATCTCACTCACATGGAACATCAGTGAGGAATGCGTCAACTTTCTAGATTTAGACATTTCAGTCACAGACAACAAATTAACCACCAAGACGCATTTTAAAAATATCGATGCGAACAGCTATCTCTCAATGAGAAGCTGCCATCATAAATCCTGGCTGTTCAACATCCCAAAGGGACAACTGACAATAATTAGAAGAAATTGCACATATGAAGATGACTACAGATCCCAAGCGGCATTTATAGGAAACAGATTTAAAGAGAAGGGATATACGGAAAATTGTATACAAAGACAGATCAACGAGGTATCAGAACTTAACAGACAGAATATGTTACAAGGACCTAAAATGAAACAACACAAAATGGAAGCACCGATGATTATATTGGACTACAATATACAACATAGAGAAATCGAAAAATCCATTAAAAAACATTGGCATATACTAAAGAGTGACAAACACCTGAAGAATATGTTGCCAGAGAAACCTAACATAGTGTACAGAAGAGCACCAACACTAAGAGACTTGGTAGTTAAAAACGTAGTAGACCCCCCAAAAAGTGGACACAGCTATTTTACAAGCAAAGGGTTCTACCCATGCAAATATTGTTTCGCATGCAAAAAAACACAGAAAAAAATAACAGGCTTCATCTCGACCAAAACAGGACAGACTTACGAGATAAAATACTTCATTAGCTGTCACACAGAAGGAGTAGTCTATGTTCTGCCATGTACATGCAACCTACAGTATGTAGGATGCACCAAAAGACCACTCATGGTAAGAATAGGAGAACACATATGAAACATTAAGAAAAAGTTCCCTAAACACAATGTCAGTAAACATTTTGCCCAATACCACAATAGTGACCCTACACAGATGAGTTTTTGGGCTATAGAAAAATAAAAAAAACATGGAGAGGAGCACATTTAGTCAGAACCATCAGTCAGAAAGAGTCACAATGGATTTTTAATTTACAAACAATGGTACCTGATGGAATGAATGTTGAATTTGATCTTAACTGTTTTTTAAGCAATTTTTAATATACATTGTGGTTACACATTCCACATATTTATATGCATATTTTATTCATAACTATTTCATTGATTGTTCTTATCCAGATTTTAAACTATTGCATATCCTCATTGTCTATTTATCAATATTTTATCACTATTGGCCATTTTATCATACACTGCTCTTATATCATAGAAGGGGTTAATATCGCCTGTGGCTAATTTAAGCCATCACCGACTGTATGTGGACTATAGGAATTGAATTTTAGGTACAGCCATTGCTGCCCTCTTTTTAAACACCCCCTTTTTTAAAAACTATTGATTTTTTAAAGAACTATGGTTTTTCAAAACACGAAGCAGTAGAATACCGCAGTCAATGAGAACCGGACTGTATAACATATGAGAAGATTCTAACCAACAAAATGGTCGCCGCTGTAACGGAGATATTTACTCCGCCAAAATGGCCGCCGACACACTTCCGGTTTGAACACATAAAGGACAAAGCAAGTAACCAATCGGGTATCTCTGATGAAGCTGCGAGGCGCAGCGTAACATGTAAGACTCGGAACCGGAAGTAGACGTGCAATCCGATCGTTCGTTTGTTTGTTTTTACTTTGATGTAAGTTTCTATTTTAATATTAAAACACATATTTACATACTTCACTATGGCACAATCTCTCCTTATTTGAGCACCACTGGAAGACGTACCACATACCCTGGAACATTGGATCCCAACCAGGACCACTACACCATCCCACAGAGAGGACAGAGGGACATCTACTGGAGACCCACACATCTTTAAGGCTTTTTCTTGCCTTATAAAGGTAAGCGCAATGTGAGCTCATTGTTTTCAAGAAAATCACCTACAGTAGGTGACTGGGATATTGTGTCAATCTCGCTCCCTTTCTCGGCAAGATTGAGCACTTGCGAGCCCCATTGCGGGAGCCAGCGCCGAGCGATGGAGACAAAGCCGTCTTCTTCTTCTTCTCTTCTCCAGATGTTGACGCGACGCTTCCTTCCGCTGCGCGGCTCGCAGCGAGTTATATAGGCCTGTCTTGTGACGTCGCAGTCCCATCATGCTCCGGTAGGTACCACGTGCTACCTACCCACGTGGTACCTACCGGAGCATGATGGGACTGCGACGTCACAAGACAGGCCTATATAACTCGCTGCAAGCCGCGCGCCCGCCATAACAGCGGAAGGAAGCGTCGCGTCTACATCTGGAGAAGAGAAGAAGAAGACGTCACAGAAGAGGGGACTTGCCGCCTCTAGTAATTGAGCTAACACACAAAGATAGCGGCGGCGAGTCCTGAAGAAGAAGAAGACCCCCGGAGAGCGGAGAAGACCCCCGGAGAGCCGGAGAAAACCCCTGGAGAGCGGGAGAAGATCCCGGAGGGCGGGAGAAGACCCCGGAGAGTGGGAGAAGAACCCCCCCGCCGCCGAAGATGTCGAAGGAAGCCCGCCGGGTCAGCGCCCCCCCGGCAGCGGAAGAGAACCAGACGGCGGCGAAGAACAGCGGCACCCACCCCCCCGCAGAAGCCCGCCGGAGGGGGGCGCTTTTATAAAAGCGATCATACACACCCCCCCCCCTGGCGGCCAACTAATAAAATATTTCAATACCCTGTGTGGTTTATTTGTGTTTACACTTTTCTTGCAGGTGAATGGGTAGGGGTACAATGTACCCCATACTCATTCACTTAGGGTGGGGGGGCCGGTATCTGGGGCCCCCCTTATTAAAGGGGGCTTCCATTTTCCGATAAGCCTCCCGCCCGCATACCCCGACAACCAACGGCCAGGGTTGTCGGGAAGGGGCCCTGTCCTCATCAACATGGGGACAGGGTGCTCTGGGGTGGGGGGCCGCAGTGCGCCCCCTGCCCCAGAGCACCTGACCCCCCCATGTTGAGGGCATGCTGCCCGGTATGGCTCAGGAGGGGGGCGCTCGCTCGCCCCCACTCCCTTCCTGACCAGCCGGCCGGCGTGCTTTGGATACGGGTCTGGTATGGATTGTGGGGGGACCCCCACGCCGTTTTTTTGGCGTAGGGGGGGTCTCCTTACAACCCATACCAGACCTAAGGGCCCGTTATGCTCCTGAGGGGGGAACCCATGCCGGATTTTTATTTAAAATCCGGCGGGGACTTCCTTCTCTGGATTCATAACAAACTCCGCCCACGTGTAGAATTGGCGGGAATCCGCGTCGGATCCCCGTCGCTTCTATGACGCACTCGCTGGAATGTGCTTTTACTATTCCAGCGAGTGCGAGATGTCGGCAGCCTGTCGCCGAGAATCAGCGCGATGCTGTCGTGCTAAAAACACATTCTCGGCGGCAGGCACTGTACTTCACAGAACCAGCTGTAATACCACGGATGGGACTATTTATTATTTATATCATTTATAATATATTTTGATACCTCCATTATCTATTTATTATATGCATTTGCACTTTTTGCACGGATCGCACTTTGGTTTTTGACAGATTTCCAGTGTTAAATGTATATGCGCTCATCACCCTTTTACTAATTTAATTAAACAGCATTTTAAAATTGTCACAAAGCATTCAACTGTTCAGGTCAAATATACACAATCAATGAATGATTTCACAAAAATGAAAAAAAAAAAAATATTCTGCACATAGCATAGGACTTTTGAATATTTGAAAAATATCATGCAGGCCTCAAAAACCACATCCCCTATTTAGCTTTGGAGAAAGAAAACAATTCAATAATATTTTTTCCAAATAAAATATAAGTATTATGGTATACACTGCATATGTAGTATTTCTAATTTTTTTCAGGCCTCATTTTCTAAATCTTATCTTATCATTGGAGGACAAAAAGCCTATTTAAAATATAAAAAAAAAAACTGATAGGACTTTGACAGGACCACTAAAGATTATAAAATATCCCTTGTATTGAGGGAACCATGAATGCCAACATGTACTGTGACATACTGAAGCAGAGCATGATCCCCTCCCTTTAGAGACTGGGCCGCAGAGCAGTATTCCAACATGATAATGACCCCAAACACGTCCACTGCCTTGCTAAAGAAGCTGAGGGTAAAGGTAATAAACTGGCCAAGCATGTCTCCAGACCTAAACCCTATTGAGCATATGTGGGGCATCCTAAAATGGAATATGGAGGAGCACAAGGTCTCTAACATCCACCAGCTCGGTGATGTCATCGTGGAGGAGTGGAAGAGGACTCCAGTGGCAACCTGTGAAGCTTTGGTGAACTCCATGCCCAAGAGGGTTAAGGCATTGCTTGAAATTAATGGTGGCCACACAAAATATTTACACTTTAGGCCCAATTTAGACATTTTCACATATGGGTGTACTCACTTTTTTTTGCCAGCAGTTAACACATTAATGGTTTTGTGTTGAGTTTTTTTTTTTGAAAGAACAGCAAATTTACACTGTTATGCAAACTGTACACTCACTACTATGCATTGTAATAAAGTGTTATTTCTGCAGTGTTGTCACATGAAAATATATAATAAAATTTTTACAAAAATGTGAGGGGTCTACTCACTTTGTGAGATACTGTATAATAGTTTGTGATATGTTTTGGTGATTTTAATCAACATATTTGTAATATTTGCACAAATGAAGTGTGATATATTTTATATTATTTTGTGGTACCATCAAAGTCCTCTTTTTTGTTAGGGTTGTTTTTTTGTAGTTACTTATATAGGGTGTGGTACCAGACAAGATTTGTCCAATCTATGTAAGGTCTCCATCAGTTGGATTCCTCCCTTCTAAATGTAGATTACTTAAGCATTTAAAATATTTTGTAGATTAAAATATAAGTAAAATGGTACACACAACATACATAGTATTTCCACAATTTCTTGTAGGCCTCATTGTTCAAACCACATCCCACATTTAGCTTTTAAGAGCACAAAACAATTGAACATTTATATTGTTCAGATTTACTGTAATGCATAGTCATTTATTCTATGATCGCTTGTTGTTGGCCTTATTGGCCAAATCATATCCTTCATTTAGCTATAGAGGATAAAACAAACAACTTAAAGTTTATATTTTTCATTTAAAAACAGAAGTGATATGGTTAACACTGCATATGCACGTTTTCTATTTATTTTTTTGGCTTCTTTGGCCACACCACCTCCCTCATTTAACTATGGAGGACAAAAAAACAGATTGAAGCTTTTGTTTTGTTAAATAGCAGTAATATGGTACATGCTGCATAGGCAAATAAAAAAAAAATCACATCGCACATGCATCTTTTTCAGAACAAAAATCTAAATAAAGTTTAGAATTTTCACTGTTAAAACAAAGAAATATTGTAAAGACTACATTGTATTTTAACAATCTCCCGTAAGCCACATTTGGAAAGTGACATACTGCATGTGTTACAGCTCAAAAATTCAAAAGTGTTGTGAGCTAGGGAAGGGTGGTTGGTGCAATGCTCCCTGTGTTGAGCAACTTTTTTTTAGGCACAGATACCAGTCCAAGCAATGTCTGGGCAACTGTGACTCTATCTGTGCTATGTATGGACTATTTACTGGTGCTGTACTCTGTTTTAGAGAAAAATAAATTAAACTTTCAAAAAAACAAAACCTAGCCGTGTCTCTGCTCTTACTGCACATCAACAATCCTAACCAACAGGCTGTCCAAACCTACTGTTTGTTAACCTATATACACAGTGTTGTAGTTTTAATTAACCTTAAGCTTCAACAGTCATGACCTGTCTGTTTCCCAGTTTGCAGAGCACTGACTGTGTGCCTCAGGTGAACCTAAATTGCCGGACAGGGAGAGGTGCAAAACCTAGAGTAGATTAGAGGATCAGTTTAAGTCTATTGGAGATCAATCTTGTAATTTCTTTCCTGCCCTTTTTCAAGGCTGGTTTGCAAACTTTTGGTAAAAAGACATGTGCGTAGTTGGAGACTGTCAAGAGGAACATGCACCAGTGTAAAATAAATAAATAAATAAATAAATAATTTAAAATACAATTGGGGAGTGTTTTTTTTTTTTTAATGTGGCATTAAGGGCAACATTAAAAATATACAAATGGTTCAAAATGAAACAGTTAGGGGATTTCTTTAACACTGTGTACCAGTATAATGTACAAAAGTGATTTAACTAAAAAAATTATATTATTGCTAAATGACAGTTCCAAGTTTTGTAAAAAAAATAGCATAGTGTTCCCTTAAAATCCATACAAGACCCAGACTACCTGTCACCCATCTGCAGTTGACGGGTAGATTGCGATCCACGGGTTGCCAATCCCTGCTTTAAGCAACATGTTATGGCCAAGATTTCTTTATATTGTTCTGCTTTCTTGTTTCACTTCAACATAAATGTGCTTTCTCCAGTAAACATAGTCTGATGGCTGATTTCATAAAGCTTTTTATGTTCTGGTTTTAATGTTATTTTAGTGTTATTTCTATTGCTGTTTATTTTAAACATATGTAATAAAATAAAGAAAGACTTCTGTGGCCACAATTGTGAACTTTTAATATGTTAATCGGAAGTTGTAGACTACAATTAGGCCAAAATACTTGACAAGCCATACTGAAAGACACTTAATGTTAGATTAGACTGAATTAATTATACAGCATGCACCACATGTATAACTTGATTCCAGACTACCATAAAAGCTATAAAGGACAGGTGTTAGAACATTTTTTTTTGTATTGTGTGATATATTTTAACTTGTTAAATTATTCTGTGTAAAAAATTCATTAGAAAACCTCCTTGAATGTAATACTTGTTATGATGGTTGTGACCTTTTCAACATTGTGTTTCTCAACTGGCTAACAATCCTTAGCTCTCCTGCAGGAAATAAATGAGGTAAACAAGGGAGTAATGACAATAGCAACAGACCAATTCACAGAACCACGAAAAGGTCAAAGCAATAGAGTATATTCCTGCAATGACAGATGCATAAAAAAGACATTCAGATTCTGAGGCTTCATTCCTATGACAGAAACTATAACGAGAATGGAAAATGGCATATATAAATCTTCTCTTGAGACAATAATTGTTAAAATAACGGGTAATGTGCATTACATTTTTGGATGTAATTTTGTATTTGCTTCTCCCTGAAAGATTAACATTCTTTGAAAAAAGATAAAAGTGCAAATTGCTGAGTGCAAATACTGATTTATGACATTTTTGTCCTAAAACAATTTCTAAAAAATTGAGCTACTTTTGAATTTTAATACCAAGGAATATCATGTTCACAACACTGATTCATGTACTCTCTAGGGAAAGTTGATAGTACTCTTTCAAAATTTTCTGTATAAAGTTTTACTTAAACTCCTAAAAACATAATCCACCATTGGGAAGTAGCTATCTCTGTGCCTAAAGACTATTATTTTTTTTATATATATATATATATAACATGCAAATCATATTCAGATATAAAACTGTAAACATTGCCATAGTATTGCATTCAATTATATATTTGCTATTTATTCAATTACAGTTATGTTGTTATTCTACATTCTATAGGCAGCTTCCCATGTAAATTGTAATCTGATCTATTACATTCATCATTTTTTTTCTTTAACAGGAATATTTAATAACCGTTCTGTCTTGGACGATCCCTATCAGATACTGTATATGCTTAGTTATCTTAAAGGGTATGTAAACCACATTTTCCCTGTTATTTTTAGATTCAGACTCAGGAGCCGTTAAATACGGTAAATCATTCTATATATCCATATTGGACAACATATTTAGTTAGTATAAGTTTTTTATTTAAATTTACATTTTAAAGAGACAAAGATGCAAAGTAGAACCATAACAGTGGCACTGTAGAAAATGCAGTTAACAAAGTAGTTAAGAAATATTCACACAGAAACAAGTTCACATCAAAGGGACATATGTCATCACATGTCATAAAGAAGATGTAGTTAATGATCTATAAGCAGGTCACATCATGGTTTTCAGAAATTGTTAAAAGTAATGGAAGTATTAGATCGGAGAGCAATCGACCTTTCAAAAGAATAATGAGTATAGAGATGGTTTCAGGTAGGTTGGGGGCTTTTTGACTCTTTTAATGCCTTAGAATAGTAATAGAAATATATGTGTAACTACATTGCGGTAGTTGATAGGAAAGTCATCAATCCCCAAGTTAAGATTTGTTAGTGCCAGATTAGGAAACCTGTCATTTTAGATACAAGCTGAAATATTCTACACAGCAATAAGGTTTTTACTAGACCATGAGATATGCTTTAAGTTGCCTACACAACCACAGCTGCGCCAGCACAAGGAGAAGTTGGAGGAGGAAAATTGTGACAATTTATATGGAGTATAGCACCACTGCAATTTTCTGAATCTGTTCCCAGTGATTGACACAGTAAGAGAATTGATAGATAGATTGAAAAAACACGCAGCCATTAGGAGGTGGAGAAGGATTTGCCAAGTCAGACTCACATTTAGGGGATTTATCTAACACAGTTTTTTCTGTAATAAATAATAGAGAAGGGAAACTCTCCTTTTTTTTGGACTGAATATGGGACATTATATTGACATGTGTTTTGATATGTTATATAATGGAAGTACACATTTTATATACATTTAAACAATATAACAAGGTAAATATATATTTTCTGTTCAATATTGTTTAAAGTGGTATTAATGAATCCTCTCCCGTCAGATGCAAAACTCACCAACTCAAATTGCCTTATGCCGCATACACACAATAATTTTTCGGGTTGTAAAAAATTTAGTTTATTTTCAACTTGATCATTAACACGGCCTTGCCTACACACGATCATGAAAAAAAAAATGCTCTAGCAAAGCGCGGTGACATACAACAGCACCGTTATGGGGAAGTTCCATTCGGATGGTGCCACCCTTTGGGCTGCTTTAGCTGATTTCATGTTAGTAAAAGACGATTCACGCTTTTCTGTCTGTTACAGCGTGATGAATGTGCTTACTCCATTATGAATGGTAGTTTTACCAGAACGAGCGCTCACATCTCATAACTTGCTTCTGAGCATGCGCAGATTTTTCACGTTGTTAAAGCCCACACACGACCATTTTTTACAACCCGGAAAAAGACAAATGTTAAAAACTTTGTTAAAAAATAGAGCATGTTCAAATTTTGCCCATTTTTCAGAACCCAAAAATGCTCTGAAGCCCACACACGATCGTTTTTTAATACATATTTTTTTTTTCATTTTTTACAACACGAAAAATGATTGTGTGTACGCAGCATTAGACTCTCGCTATACGGCGTGTAAACGTGTGCAAAAAGACCTCACTGGTAGCTATAGCAGATAATCCCAGTTCCAACCAATTCACTGCCAGAAAGCTCCACATGTAAATAAAAGAAAGGCTCAAAATAGCGCGATACCGTAAAATCAGTTTAATAACACACTTAAATCTTCAAATATAGCACTCACATGAATCTCAAAAAATACACTGCACAGCAAACACTCATTCAGAGATGAACCGAAAACCGAGTATATTGGTCACAGCAGACCCAAGGTGTCAACTGATCACTCACCACCTCCCTGCTGTTCCTTCCTGGATCTCTGCTGTGACCAAATTTTCTCAGTTTTCGGTTCATCTCTGAACAAGTGTTTGCTGTGCAGTTTGTTGCTCTATTTTTTTGAGATTCATGTGAGTGCTATATTTGAAGATTTAAGTGTGTTATTAAACTGATTTTATGGTATCACGCTATTTTGAGCACTTCTTTTATTTACATGCAGAGCTTTCTGGCAGTGAATCGGTTGGAACTGAGATTTTTTTTTACGCCTTTTAAAGATGTGAGCCAATCACAAAACGTGTCAGGACGGGGCTACGCGACGCATCGTACACACAGAGAAAGCTGCACCCGGGACTTACCAGCTGAAGACGTGCTTAGGCGGCGTACACATGACCGAGGTTCTCGCTGGAAACCAGTGAGAACCTCGCTGGAAGCTGCATTCCAGCGAGGACCTCGGCCGTGTGTACACGGAGCGCTCGCCCCGCCCGTCGGGAATCCCGTCGAGCGAAAAGAGAGCACGCTCTCTTTTTGCTCGACGGCCCGCCTGGATGAATGGCTGGTTGCCATTCCCGACGGGCGGGTCGCCGATTTCGGCGGCCGGCAGAGAACCTCGACGGGCGGAACGATGTGTTCTGCCCGTCGAGGTTCTCTGCCGTGTGTACGCGGCCTTAGACGCATAACTATCTGAGTGAGCTGCTGTCTTTACATCTGATGTGCATTTAACTTTTATATACCTTGTAAGCATATATATGTTGCGGGGGATTGATTTTACAATAAAAACTGTTTTACACTACGTTCTGCCTCTCTGCTTCACTTCCATGACCGCTTATGCTGCACGCATGCACCCACTCTATTGAATAAACACGCACTGGGAGGAGAGTATCTGACGCTGTGCTGAGTTGGGGCCAGGAGGAGAGTGACTGATGATCCCTGATTAAGAGGAGAGCTTAAGGAATCATACACCATTGTAATCTGGTGAGTAGAACATCTTAAGGGGGACAGCGTTAGAAGGATTGTCTGGATATACCCGGATTGTTCAATATAACCACCCTATATTAAGGAAACACATTAAACAAGAGACTATATGATGTTTAAACACTAATTTGGGACTTCTTGTGAACTGTGCCTATTTATTGTTATTATATATTTTTTTTTCGTTTCTTTAGCTTGCTGCTAAGGTGGATCATAGGGATGAAGCCCTGTGAGCGACTGCATCTCATTATAGCAGATTGTGAACACTTGGTTCAGTTGAATTTTAGCATTCATATAGCGCTGTTAATGTTTCTATGAGACATATCTTTGCATTTTATATACCTTTTTTATAATAGCTGCTTTTCTGCATTTATGTTTATATAGCTTTAATTTAGCTCATCAGATCTATTAAGTGCTAGGATCAGACTTGTCCTAGGACATATTCTGATATTACCTACAAAAATGTGCTATATTTCATCTTACCAACCATGGGAGAGGAAAGGGGAAGCCATTAATAGGCCCTCCTTTCCCTATGGGATCACTGCAGTATAGTATAGGTAGTAAGCTAGATTAGGTGTCAGGGTGTATGGATAGGTCAGTGGTTTACTTAAGTTCAGATTAAAGGGATTGTTCTGGAAGGGTAACAGCTGGAATGAGGATTGGCTAGGTAAGGTCAGGTGGTCAGATAAGGTTAGGAAGGTTGTGAGGTCAAATAGGTATTGGACACAATAGTCAGGTGACTGCTAGGAAAGTTCTAGAAAGCCAGCTCTAGCCCATTTAAGGGACTGGGTCAGCTGGGATCAGTGCCAGCTAATCTAAGGACGCAGCAAGAAGAGCTCCCCGCCCTACCCCCCCTCCTGTTGCAGCCTTTTTTCATGGGGTGGCTCACTCTGGTAGAAATTGCCAGAGGAGAGATTCAAGATAAGATTTGATGATTAATGATGGATCAGCTTGAGTCTCAGTGGCTGGGCTGAATTATGGTATTGAATTTCGTTGACTAAGAATTGAAGTTATAAAATAAAGTTTGATGTGATAACAATGGATTTTAAGAAACCAGTGAATCAGGCCGTGGCCAATATTATCCCAAATTTATGTATACGTAATATTTTTCATAGTCATACATGATGATAATATATGGACCACTATGTGTGGAATCAATAAATATTTATGAATATATTTGATTTGTAGTGTGTTTTATTCCTCTATGCATGTTTGGGTAGTTATGGTGCATGTGATCCCATTAGATGTGGTGGCTGTATGGTTATTATCTTTTTTTTTTTAAGCAGAACATTTTTATTAGGTTATATCAAGTATAGAGTACATATAAAAGATGTACAATAAATTTAAAGGTCCCCATACAAAGTAACCAAAGTACACTTCCAGCGAAAAAGCATAGGTAGAAAAGGGTACAAAAATGCAATTCTATTTTGTCTCAAAGATTATGTAAAGTAGTTATCCAACATTGAGTGAAAAAAGTTAACACTAAGTAACATTAAATGTACATCCTGTTCAGTGAAGTGGAAATACACACTATCAGATCAATGAAGATCTATCAATAAATTAAAAGGTTGAATATGTAAGAAACAAGGTAAAAAAAATCAAACAACATTATTCGTACAGTATATTACGATGACTAGTCAAGATATGACCAGACATGAGATTTAAGGTGAATGAGTGCAAGTTTTAGCATGTGTGCCTCTCCTGAGTGTGAAAGACTATCCACATAACCTTTGATTTGGTGGGCCATTTATCTGAGGACCAGAAGGTCCAGGCTTTTTCAGGCAGAGATAGTATTGGTGCAGAGTTGACTTGTGAATAAGTGATCCAGACTCCAGTGTTTAACCACTTTAGCCCCGGACCATATTGCAGTCCAAAGACCAGAGCACTTTTTGTGATTCGGCACTGCGTCGCTGTAACTGACAATTGCGAGCTTTCTTTTGGTGGTATTTGATCATCTCTGCAGTTTTTATTTTTTGCGCTATAAACAAAAATAGAGCGACTATTTTGAAAAAAATGCAATATTTTTTACATTTTGCTATTATAAATATCACCAAAAAAGATATAATAAAACATTTTTTTCCCCAGTTTAGGCCGATACGTATTCTTCTACATATTTTTCGTAAAAAAAAATCGCAATTAGCGTTTATTGATTGGTTTGCGCAAAATTTATAGCGTTTACAAAAAAGGGGGTAGTTTTATGGCATTTTTATGGCTGGTCGGCTAGTGGTTAAAAGATAAACCTAGAATCAGAAATGTAAATACTGTATTTATTAGTGTATAACACTCATTTTTTTACCCTGAAAATAGAGAGTAAACTGTGCCTGCGTGTTATACGCAGGGGGCTGTGAATTTTATTTTTTCCCTGAAACTTCCCTCTTAAAGTTAGGGTGCGTGTTATATGCCTGTGCGTGTTATACACCGATAATTACGGTACTTCCAAAGGTATTGGAGGGTAGGCTAGAGGCAGGGCCAGACTGGGAATAAAAAACAGCCCTAGAAATAATTTCATACCAGCCCCATAGCATTATTATACCAGCCCAACGGCATAACATCATTATTTTCTTGTTCATAAAAGGGAAAACCGTGCATTTGAAAGCACATTTGAAGAGCGTATTATATATAGATAAGACATATATGAAAGCACATAGGGCTAGGGATATATATCAATTTCAATTAAAATAAGTAAAAGTGGAGCAATTATAAAATCCCATTTCATTCTCCTGGTTTGTATGGTTTAGGGGGTATTTTACAAACTCTGAAAGCTGTAAGTGAAAAACGAAAACCTCAAATTTTTTGGAGGAATTTGGTTATTTACAGTTTTGTGTATCTTTGATTTTCACCATTTTGCAAAAACGCGCATTTTAAAATTTACAAATACACTATTTGTTATTTAATAACTCAATACAGATTTAGCATTTATATTCATAGGGACTTTGCAAAAAAACGATCATGTCAGAACACGGTGATGTAAAACACAACGATGTGCTGAGAAAAATGAAGTTCAATGCTTCCGAGCATGCGTCTTAACAATCAGATGATTTTAAAACAAGTTCCTAGTTGGAACCAATGGATAAAAAACTTATGGGGCCCACACACGATCGGTTAGTCTGATGAAAATGGTCCATGAGACCGTTTTCATCAGACAAACGATCGCGTGTACGCGGCATAATACACAAACACCACTACCCAAAGCCTGTAGTCCAGATAGATGCTACAACCAATCAAAAGTACTGAATCTATAAATGACTCTTCAATGGTACTTTTCAGAAATAATTCAGCAGTGACAGCCACACCATTTCCCTGCTAACAAGTTTACTTTAAGTTTTTTTATAACATATTATTATACTTTATTTTGATTACAGGCGGAATTTTCTGAATGTTTGTAGCATGCAGTACACAGAAGAGACTTAACAGATTGATACAAAGCAGGAGGTGGTGTGAAAAATTTACTAATTGTCCAGATGTTCATAACCTGCATGAAACCTTTATTGTAGCAATTTACGGCATGCAAAAAATATTTTGATTCAAATACACTGCTGTCATGCAAGATGGTTAAGTTTCAATTTTCTGTGGTGACATTGAAGTAATGTGTGGGAACTTTGTGCAAACTGCAGTGTCATAATGCCACAAGCATATTTCTTATGAATACAATCAGACTGAATTAGCATCAGTACAACATATAAAAAGCAGTTATATTTTCATAGTCTAATTTAAATTGTGAACTTTTAAGTCTAAATAAAGTAAATGAATGCGCTACTTTAAACTATGGTCCTTTTGCCATTTTTTTGAAGACGAAAACAATTAATAAAATTAATACTTTGTTAAAACCTATAGAGGAAATTAAAGTAGAACCAAAACATTTTTTTTTTTGTTTTGGATAGAATGGAGACATTCATCAGGTTTTTATTGCTATCTGTGTCCCTTACCTTCTCTATTTGCTCAGTTGACCAGTGTAAATGAAAATGAAAATAAAAATGAAAGAAAATCACAAATTTTGATTTCTCACCAGAACAGCAATAGAAAGAAAATCTTCCAATGAGGATATTCATTTTAATGACCCTGGCGGGAACTGGGGATTTTCCTCACATTGGAAGGACTTCCTCTCACTTCTTGTTCTGGTTATGAAACAAGAAGTGAAGGGATATTTTCCCAATGGGACACATATACAAACAAAACAAAGGGGTTATAATCCTCCCTTACTCTTTCCAAAAAGAGAAACAAAATGTGTTGGCCTTAGTTCTCCCTTTAACCAAAACTAGCGTCAACATGGGCAATGCAAACTAAGCATACAATAAAAATGCATTTACAGAGGTTACCAATTAACAGTTTTCATTGACAAACTTTCATTACATTTTTTATCAAAATGCATTAAATCAACTAGGAAGGCAAAAGCAAGCTTTTGTAAGAGTGAAATAGACAGATTTAACAGACTGTGAAATGTGTGTATCAGTTAAATAAAGCTCAGTTTTGCTGTAATCACTCTGCTCATCCTTACTGTTAAGAATTGGGCATATAGGGGCAGCTGAAATTGCATACATTTTTACACAGTTTGCTATTTTGGTGTTTTGCTGCTTCACCTGAGCCCCATCTTGATCCAGGGATGTGCACAAGAGCAGCATCTCTTCCTCCTCATTGGTTGAGGCAACAGCGAGAGCCATTGACCTCCACTACTGTCAATCAAAGCAAGTGAGCCAGTGAGGAGTTGGGGGGGTCAAGACATGCTTTGTGTGTAAATGGACACATGGAGCAGTGGCTTAGGAGCAAGCCTTCTTGGATGCCCCCATGGCAAGCTAATTACTATAGGGGCACTTGACAGGAGGGAGGGGTCTAGAGCTCTGGCGAGGGGCCTGAGAAGAAAGGGATTGGGTTTTCTCTGTGCAGTTAAATATAATATGTTTGTTCCTCCTAAAAAAAAAAACACTTGCCTTTAATATCATTGTAATTGTATTTTCACTTTTTCAGCCAGATTAAAATAACACTTATGCCGCGTACACACAATCACTTTTTGCCAAGGAAAAAAACGACGTTTCAATCATGAAAAAAAACTATGTTTTTCAAACTTCATTTTCCAAAACGACGTTGCGTACACACCATCGTTTTTCTACAAAGCTCTAGCAAAGCGTGTTGACGTACACCACGTTCGACGGCACTCTTTTCCATTGAAGCTCCGTCTCATAACTTGCTTCTGAGCATGCGCGGGTTTAAAAACGTTGGCCCAGATTCAGAGAGAATTAGATTATCGTAGAGTATGAGAAATACACTACGCCGCCGTTTTTTACCTGGCTCTACGTGGAATCCAGGTAGATTTTGTCCAGTAAACAACGGCGGCGTAGTGTATTTCTCCCGTCGCAATCCATCTGCGCGAGTAGGGGGCGTGAAGCATTTAAAATAGGCGCGTTCCCGCGGCGATCCAACTGCGCATGCTCCGTTCGCAAATTTCCCACCGTGCATTGCGCGAAATCACGTCGTTACGTCATTTTTTCTTGAGTAGCGTCGTTTACGGAGATTCCTATTCCCGAACGAGTTACGTAAAAAAAAAAAATTAAATTTGACGCGGGAACGACGGCCATACTTAACATGGGCTACACACCGTTAGACCAGCAAAAAGCTGGTCTAACAGTACGTATAAAAAAATAGACGAAAGCGATTGCGAACACCGAAAAAATATCGCAGCGTAGATCCGAAGGCTTACGAAGACGTAAGCCTCTCGGATCGAAGCCCGAAGCCGCCGTATCATGGTTTGAGGATTCAAACTAGTGATACGGCGCGCGAAATTTGAAATTACTCCTGTCTAACACCAGTTAGACAGGCGTAATTGCTCTGTGAATCTGGGCCGTTGTTTTCAACATCGTTTTGCCCACACACCATCACTTTTTATGACACAAAAAACGACGTTTTGAAAAACGACACACAAAATTCAAGCATGTTGGAATTTTTTTTTGGTCGTTTTTTTTAAGACAAAAAACGACGTTTTGCCCACACACGATCAATTTAAATGACGTTTTAAAAAACGTCGTTTTTTTTTCATCGCAAAAAGTGATCGTGTGTACGCGGCATTACTTCATACAATATTTCACATAGGATAACTTAAAAAAATAATGTTTTGTGATAGCCCCAACACTGGAAATTCCTACTTAGTTCTTTTTGTTTATGAGGGGCAGGGAAGATGTATTTTTTTTTCATTTAGGATAGAGTAGAACCCTTGTTTTGGTTACCATTGAGGAGATTTGCACTCTATTAGTGTTTTGGTGTCAATCCAAATGTGGGATTGTCTTGTCCTCTCACTTCTCACTTTCATTGTTAAGGATAAACCGGAGCAATTGAGAGTGAATCTCCCTACCGGGAGCAGAGACAGCTAGAGGAACTGACAGGTGATAGGACAAGTCCCTATCCAAAACAAAAGATATTTTTTTTCTTTTAGTTACTTTTTAATGCAGTGCAATACAGAGTCACATATAAAAAATATACATTCTACATAAAACTGGAAGATATAGTTTAACACAATGGAAGGGGACCAGCAGAAGAAGGGAAATCAGGCAGTGAATTAACCACTTCCTGCCGGCCGTACGACTTTGTACTGCCACAGTGTGGATCCCAATTGCCAGAAGGCCGTCTGTATATGGCCTTCTGCCTCCAGCCACTGGGGGGTGCGCGTGCTCCGCCGCCACCGCCGGCGCGTGTGCCCGCCACATCACTGAGATGCCGATGCGCATGCCTGGCAAACCGCGATGTCTGCCTGGCGCCCGCGATCGGCAGTTACACAGACAAGGACGTGGATCTGTGTGTGTAAACACACAGATCCACGTCCTGTCAGGACGAGGAGACCGATGCTGTGTCCCTTGTACATAGGGACACAGATCGGTCACCTCCCCCAGTCAATTCCCTTCCCCTACAGTTATAACATTCACTGGGCTACACATTTAACCCCTTCCTTGCCCCCTAGTGTTAACCCCTTCCCTGCCACTCACATTTATACAGTAATTAGTGCATATTTATAGCACTGATCGCTGTATAAATGTGAATGGTCCCAAAAATGTATCAAAAGTGTCTGACGTGTCCGCCATAATGTCGCAGTCCCAATAAAAAATTGCAGATCCCTTCCATTACTAGTAAAAAAATAAAAAAACAAAATAATAATTCTGTCCCCTATTTTGTAGGCGCTATAACTTTTGCACAAACCAGTCACTGATTGCTGATTTATAGCGCAAAAAATAAAAACCGCAGAGGTGATCAAATACCACCAAAAGAAAGCTCTATTTGTGGGAAAAAAGGATGTCAATTTTGTTTGGGAGCCACGTCGTCTGACTGCACAATTGTCAGTTAAATCTACGCAGTGCCGGAAGCTGAAATTTCGTCTGGGCAGGAGGGGGGTATATGTGCCCAGTACTTGTTGAGCGACTGACTGAGTAACTTAATTTTCATTTGTCGATATCCTGTCGTATTTGCTATTCATGCTATTCATGCTCTTACGTTCACCTTCAATGGCCTTTAAATGACCCTCTAACATTTGATGATATTCTACTTTAGCTTGATGAAACATCTCGCTCTGCTGTTGGTCAAAAATAAGTTGTCCTTGGCCAGGATTTCATGTGTGAGATATGGTACATCCACGTTGCATGCCCATTGGGGAAGTATGAGATACCAAGCTGTCGTTCACATCTGCTGTACTTGCTTGTAAGTTGGTATCACTTGCATTCAAACTTGAGGATAATGGCAAAAGGTTGACTACCTCGACACTCACATCAGTTTGGTAATTTGTAGAATGCCAAAATTGTCTTCATTCTTTTCAAATGGAGTGAAGGCAGGAACATCTGCTCGTTCAGAATATAGCAGGAGGATTCCTTGATCTTTCAGGTTATCTGCAATATAATAGATTTTTTTATTGTAACTTTTTTATTATTTCTTATTTAATTTTTCAATTTTTTCTTATGATTTATGTTATCGTATCCAAAACTATTTTGTCATGGACATGCAAAAAATGTCTGAAAGCTTAACTTTTCCTCATGCGTCCATTAGAGGCCTGACTCTCTTCTGGCTGCCTTTTTATCATCTCTCCTTCCTGTATGGCCCCACCCCAGGCCATCCCAGGAAGTCTATATTAACTGTTGCACTGCAGGTCTGCTGTGTGCTACGTTTACCTTTCTATGTACCGATTTTGCCTCATCTCTGACTACTCCTGTTTGCCTGTGTCCCTGGCCTTTTGGCCTGCCCCTTGGTTACCCTTGTCTGCCTGTTGCCCCAACCTTGGCTTACCGATCATCATCCCTTGTGTCCTCAGTGACTGCTTCCCCTCTCTCTCTCTACGGAGCATGACCTGGGGGACTCCAGGGGCTGTGACCTGGGTTCAGTTGCAGCAAAGGCCATCCTCACCACTAGAGGCTCTGGTGAACACCTGCTGGACCTTAGGCTCTGCACCCTGGGGAATCTTGGGTTCACATTTCCTGTCCATCTGCAGCAGTCTGCTATTGGATTCACTACCTTGCGGTGCACCCCTGTCTCCAAAGGGGTGCATTTGTCACCTAGCCACAGGTGACCTGACATATTTTTTTTTCTTTATATCATTTTGGAATATATATCTTTTTGTTCAAATGGTATTTTTTTCATATGCTTTTCAGATATTCTTTCAAATTTTTTTATATTTTACTTCTTTTTTTT
Source organism: Rana kukunoris (assembly GCA_029574335.1). Lineage (NCBI taxonomy): Eukaryota > Metazoa > Chordata > Amphibia > Anura > Ranidae > Rana > Rana kukunoris. Next base: position 118,320,263 of record CM056049.1, on the reverse strand, counting down.
ACCTCCTCTATAACTCTAAACTGGTAACCGTTATATTTTTTTAAAGCGTTGCCTATGGAGATTTTTAAGTACTGTAGTTTGTCGCCATTCCAAGAGTGTGTGCAATTTTAAAGTGTAAAATATTAGATCGACTTGATGTAACATCATCCTTTACAATATAAAAAAAATGGGCCCTTACTGTTTAGTTCTTTTAAAATTCAGTGAAGTGAGTTCTTTCCTAAAAAAATGCATTTGAAAGACCGCTGCGCAAATACCATGTTACAATTTTTTTTGCAATGAACGGTCGTTGCTATAAAATTATATATAATGTTTGGGGGTTCTAAGTAATTTTATAGCAAACAATACTGATTTTAACTTGTAAACAACAAGTGTCAGAAATAGGCTTGGTCTTGAAGTGGTTAATGGAGTTTTGCATTTTTGAATGTTTCACTGTAATCATTGATACAAAACTGTCCTCCATAAAACAATTTTTTTAACAATTTATTTTTGCTTTGGGACATGTTCCCTCGACCAGTGTCCATCCACCATGCCAACTGTTTGACAATATTGCTTATTATCCTATAACATTGCTATTATTGTTTTTTTTTATTTATTTATTTTTTTAACATGTGGGCCCCATTGACTAATCACCTAAACTTTACTTCATGATCTTTTTAAACTAATCCATTCTGTTTTAGGTTATGCATTAAATTATATATATATATATATATATATATATATATATATATATATATATATATACACACATATATGAAGAAAGTTCAAGAGTTGCTGCACTTAAAATAATTTCTTTATTTTTCAAATATCTTCATAAAGGTTACATACCAAAAAAGTATTTTAAAATTATTCAGACATGGATTTCCGTTTCGGGCCTACATGCTTATGGCCTTCCTCAGATCAAGTCAGAACACATCTAACATTTCATGAAAGTCATGTGATTTTAAACACTTTACAAGCTACATCACATATGGAATCAATTACATGGTTAATTGCTTACTAATACAATCCAATTCCTACATGGTTATTACAAGTATTTCACACCAACAATACAAAAAAGGGTATTACATATGAGATGCATGTATACATGAACAAATACCATGTGGTCGAGACAATAGACCTAGTAACCCAAGACCTATCTTCCAAATGCAAAGTGTTCGAAGGGAAACAGGTCACCGAGTGGAAGGGAGGGAGGGCGTCAGGGGGTACTTATTGATATGCATAAGGAGTTTCCAATACCTGACGCTTACAACTAGCTAAGGTACCTTGCCCGTCTTTATACGCCCAGCAGCTACCGCTCAGGTTCCCCTCTATACAGGATATGGGTGGGCTAGCCAGCCGGAGACCATCCCGCCCACCCAACCCCGTGTGCCGAGGGTACAAAAAAAAGGGGGAAAGGGAAGAAAGGAAGACCGCCAGACAAGGGAGAGAAAAAAAAAAAAAAAAGGGGGGAAGAAAAAAAAATATAAAAAAAAAGGGGGGGGGAAGGAAGGGAGGTGGAATCAGAGGGAAGAAGCGAGATGTAGGAATGTAAGCCTGAGAGGGCAGGGAAGTAAGCTCACTGCCCCCCTCGTCCACCAGACACCGGAAGGAGCACACCCCAAAGCAAGCCGGGACCATGGAATCGTTAGGTCAGAATTATTGATCATCGGTCAACGCACGAAACTCCGCCAAATGACGGAATTCGAGCCACCCGTTCCAGACTCCAGTGAAAGCGAGAATCCTGTCTTGTGTAATGCTTATCAGCTCCTCTATCGCGGCCAAATGATCAATACGCGTCACCCATTCTTTGATAGAAGGGGGTACAGCAGATCTCCAGTGAACGGGGACACAAAGTCTCGCAGCATTGATCATGTGAATCGCTATTGAGTTACGGAACGTTTTCTTGGGAAGTTCAGAAAGATGAAGTAAATATTGTGCTGGTGAAAACTCCAGGGGAAGCTCAGACACTAATGCCGTCACCTCGTGAACCTTCTGCCAATAGGACCGGATCAGTGGGCAATCCCACCATATGTGGAGGAAAGAGCCCAAAGCCTGTCCACATCTCCAGCACCTGTCTGACACCGAAGGGGCGAATTTGTGCACAACATCTGGTGTCCTATACCATCGAGTCCTGATCTTGTAACCGTTCTCCTGAACGTGAACACTTGGTGAACCCTTAAAGATAAGCCAGTTTATCTTCTTCCACGCCTTCAGCTCAATCGACCTTCCCAACTGGGCTTCCCAGAAAGCCCTTTCGGTTTGAAGAGCCGCAAAGGGAGCCTGAAACAGAGACGCGTACAGTATCGAAATAACATGTCTCTGGGGCGAGGAACTCAAGCACAGCGATTCAAACGCAGTAGGTGACCTTGCAAAGCTTTCTCGTAGCTTGGGGTTGTCGAGGAAGTGTCTCACCTGGAAGTAGGCGAATAGCGGGAATGTCTTAGTTGGGGATCTCATTTCCAGTTCTTTTTTAGACAAAAATCTGTCGCCCGAAAAGAAATGTTTAGCCAACATCTCTTTATGTGGCCATTCATCCATCACGTAGCGCCCGTCTCGTCCCGGCACAAAGTCTGGGTTACCCCTAAGAGGAGTGAGCCCACACGCCGTCCCAGAGATCGCCTGTGTAGAGCAAGCTTTCAGAAAAACCAACAGCGTCACCCCTATAAGTGGGTGAGCATGAACATTAGACGGCCAGTGTCTGTAGGAAATCCAGGGTAATTTCCCTAGCTCAGATCCCACGATCTGATTTTCCAGTCGAACCCATCCTTTACAGCGGGCGTGGACTCGCCAGTCCACTATTCGCGCTAAGTGTGTAGCCCGATGATATCTCTGCAAGTCCGGAAGGCCAATACCCCCCATCTATCTTTGGCAACACCAGTTTCGACCAGCTTATTCTAGGGGCTTTGGATCCCCACAGAAATTTCCTGCATAATCTTTTGTAGGTTGCGAAAAAGGAAGGTGGTAAGGCAACCGGAATCGTCTGTAGTTTGTATAGGAGTCTGGGAAGCACCGTCATTTTCAAGATGGCGGCCCGTCCAAACCAAGAGATCGAGGGAGAGTCCCATTGCAGTAAATCCTGTTGTATGGACCTCAGTTCCGCGGAGAAGTTCTTCTCATATAGATCCGAGAAATTCCCCGGAAGCCGAATGCCCAAATACGTGATGTCATCCGATTTCCACCGAAAGGGGAAGTGTTCCTGGCAGCGAGACACCAATGCCGAAGGTAAGGAAACATTTAAGGCAAAGGACTTTGAATAATTGATTTTCAGGTGAGAGATAAGACGGAAGTGTTCAAATGCCTGAAGTAGGTTTGGAAGGGATATCAAAGGGGCCGATAGGAAAAGCAAGATGTCGTCGGCGAAGGCAGCAAGCTTGAATTCGGTGTGATCTGTTTTGACACTCCGTATGTCCGGATGCTCCCGAATGCAGCGGAGGAGCGGTTCCAAAGTGAGGATGTACAGTATGGGGGAAAGGGGACATCCCTGTCTGGTGCCATTGTGGATGGAGAAGGCCTCCGACAGGTGGCCATTGACTCGTATTTGCGCGCTAGGGTTCGTGTACAGGGCACCTACCAGGGCCCTCAACCTGTACCCCAACCCCAGGGCTTCCAAAACCGAGCCCATGTAGTCCCAGGCCACCCGGTCAAAGGCCTTCTCCGCATCCAATGATAAAAAAAAACCTTCACTTTTAGTAGAAGTGAGCCAGTGGTGTAAGTTTAGGGCCTTGATGGTATTGTCCCTGGCCTCTCTGCCAGGGACAAACCCCACTTGGTCAAGGCCCACCCAAGCCGGGACATGTAGAGCTAATCGCGTCGCCAGAATCTTTGAAAAGATCTTCACGTCTACATTTAGGAGTGAAATCGGCCTGTAACTAGCTACTTCAGAGGGATCTTTACCCTCCTTAGGAATTACCGAGATGTGCGCTTCCAAAAGGGTGTTAGAATTATGAGATGGGTCCTCTAGCGAGTTGAAGGCCTTTAGGAAGCCTGGCGCCAACAGTTCTGGAAAACATTTGTAATATTGTGCCGTTAGGCCGTCCGGACCAGGGCTTTTGCCTGGTTTGGTAGCCTTAAGAGCTCTCTCCCATTCTTCTGTTGTCAATGGAGAGTCTAAGATTTGCTGGTCTTCCACAGAAACCGCTCGGGGGCAGTACCTCTGCAGAAAATCTTTCGTCAGGGACTCCCTGAGAGCCGGCGAGCCTACCCCTCCCTCCCTTGCCTTAATATTATAAAGATCACTATAGTAGTCCTGAAATTGACGAGCAATATCCTCCGTCTTCGTAAGGATCCTGCCGTGCTTATCTTTCACCTGGTGGATAGTGGTGGCAAGAACACGTTTTTGCGTGTACCTCGCTAGAAGCCTGCCCGGCTTATTCCCTTGCTCAAAAAATACTTTCTGTGAGAATAGCATGCGTTTACGTGCTTTTTTATACAGTTCCTCTTTTAGGAGTGACCTAGCTTCCGCGAGGTCCGCCGCCACCTGGGCCGCCCTAGAGCCTTTATGTTGCGCCTCTAGTCTAGAGACCCTGTCTGTGAGCCCCTGGATAAGGGCGGCATGTTCCCTTTTCCTCCTCGCTGCGATAGACAACAAATGGCCTCTCACCACACACTTGTGTGCCTCCCAGATGGTCAGGGGCGATACATCAGGCGTGTTATTCAGCCGAAAGTACTCCTCAATTGCCTGTTTGATGGCAGCACAATCTGCAGCATCCGTAAGTAAAGAAGCATCAAGCCTCCAAACTTTCGTACAAGCCTCCCTCTGTGGGAACCGTAAAGTCAGCGTAACTGGATGGTGGTCGGACAACACCATACTCTCTATCGTAGCGTCATGCAGGTATGAAAGATCATTCTGGGAAAGAAAAATGTAGTCCAGCCTCGAATACCGTTGATGTGGCGGCGAAAAGAACGTGTAGTCTCGACCTCTGGGGTTCAAAGTGCGCCATGTATCATGGAGAGCCAGAGAGGCCAAGCCAAGTTTCGCTTGCCTCAGGGCCGAAAAGGGAAGGGACGAAGCCCCCGTAGAAGTATCGAGAGTCGGATTTAGGGCCATGTTGAGGTCCCCCCCGAGAATTAGGAGGCCCGACTTAAATGCGGTAAGTTTCAAAAGCGTCTCCTTCAAAAAGGAAACCTGTTTAATGTTGGGGCAATACACATTAGCGAGAGTTATGGACCTGTTTTTCCACAGTCCCTTGAGGAAGACGAATCTTCCTTCAGGGTCAACCAATTGATCAGTGAGGCAGAAAGCAAGTGACTTTGCGAGTAAGATCGCCACCCCTTTTGTCTTGGAACCAGCACAAGTGGAGTGGAAAACCTCAGAGTAGCGTTTATCAGTGAGGCGTTGAATGCTGTCCGATCTGAAATGCGTCTCTTGAAAAAAGACGATTTGAGCTTTTTGTTTGTGTGCTTCAGCAAGAAAACTGGAACGTTTCTCCGGGAGATTAAGTCCCTTGGCATTAACCGAGAGAACCTTAAGCGATAGAGGAGCTAGAGAATGCACCACAGAAGCCATGGTTGCTCAACAGGTGCAATACCAACCAAATCCCCACGTGGACGAGGAGGGCTGCGAATTGGGAAGGGGCGAATAGAGGGGGGAGAAAGAAAAGAAAAAAAAAAAAGGGGGGGAGGGGAAGTTGGGGGATAAGAGAGAAATAGAAGGAAAGAAAAGCAAGAGGAAAGAGTGGATAGGACTTACTACAAGAACGGGACCCAGAGACTGAGACCCTAGGGAGATATTCTACCCACCTTAAACTGAGTGCCTATCCAAATCCCGGAAAGGAAACCCTGCAGTAGGGTTATCCGGGTATAATAAACCGGAGGTTAACTAAGCCCTGCTAAGCTACCTAAAAGAGAAAGAAGAAATAGGAAAAGAAAGAATACGTAAGAACACGAACAGAAACCCAAAATTATACTGGAAGAAACAGGGGGAGTACCAGCTTCTCCTGCAGCGGGGACGAGAGTCTGTACCCGAGAACTACCGCCCACCCCGCCGTCCAGCCCCCGGATCCCAGGTAGCCGTAAACTAATACAGGAACCCTCTGTCAGGTACTAGGACAGGATGAATGGCTCGCAAGAGCGCCCCTACCCACAGGCAACGGGTTCCCACAAACCCCCTCCCCTCAAGTCTCAGCTTCTCCAGCAACCACCCTAATATGAATTTCACCTCCCCTACAGTTTGGCGTGTCAGCATCATGAGGAGGTGCGCCTCACGTTGCTCGGTTTGTCAAACATATCCCCAAGCCGACCCAGCCCCAAAGGAGAACACTCCTATCCAAGGAGCCTGCTTACCCAATCTAGGTTTGGGCCCTCCCTAAGTGGGAGGGGGTACCAGAGTCCCCGGATTCCAGAGGTCCCACCAAATAAACATTAACAGTGAATCAAGATATATCAAGCATCAGTTAACTTAACGGAAAAGACATTTCACAAAATATTAAATAACTATCCCTGAGAGGGCAGCACAACGGATGAGGAGCTACACCAATATCTCTATGCCAACAGTCAAATGTCCCCAAAAGGGATTCAGACAAATTGTTGAATCCAACATGGGGAAAATCACAACCGACTGCAGTCAAATGTTGCATAGGCATATTGTAGCCTTGGGAATGTCCCTCGAAGCCTCCGTGCTCCGCCCAAGGCGGAACCCCAGGGACGCCAGGGATTCTCAACACCCAACATCAGAAAGACCTTTCCAGGTAGGAGTACAGCGACACAAGCTTAATCCCACTGCATACTCCTTCAGCCCCCCACCTCGCACAATCCACTATATTACCAGCACAATTTGTATAAGGTCACTATCCGTAAGGGCAAGGGAAGGAGGAACGGGGGAGGGAGGTTGACAGGGGGAAGGAGAAGAAGAGGGAAATAAGAGGGAGGGGGTGGGAGAAGAGAGGGAGAGAGAGAAAGAGAGTGAGGGGGGATCAGGGGAGGGGAAGAAACAGGACGGAGGAAATGAGAGGAGGGGGGAAGGAGGGGGAGGGGAAAGGGAACCCAGGGAACTCCCACATCCCATGTCTAAGGCTCATCACGGCATAACAATAAAGTAATAGACCTCCATTCAAGTTCATCAAGGGTATCTGTGGGGGAAGAGCACAATGAACGTTCAAATAACAGAAAACAAGCAGCAAAAAAAAAAAAAAAAAAAAAGGGGAGCCCCCCGAGTGAGTGAAGTGCAAAAAGGTCTTCAGCAGGTCGCCGTGGTATCAGAGGGGAGGTGGGTCAAGTAGCAAACTCCCATGTAGCTCATGCTTAAAGCACCAAGGTACTAGTCCCAACGTAGGAAGGGGTCGAGCGCGAGGGTGACAAAAGCCATCTCCATACCACGCCACAGTACGTTTAAGGAGACAAGGAGATCTGCTTCAACGATCCGATAAAACTTGCAGTGGGTTTACCACATGGTGCCCCAAAGCTCGGGGTGTGCTTGTAGCAGTCTCCAGCGAAGGTCCGTTAGGCTCCATAAAGAACACTCCTGGCCACATAGCAAAGCCTAAAGTATCAAGGGTACATGGGAGTCATATAAGGGGCAATCCTGGGGTGACCCAGTGTCCATCCAAAAGCCAGTAAGGTAGGAGTGTGGGTGGTAATAACCAAAAGAAAAAAAAAAATAGGGGGGGGAACATTCAGTCACAAGGAGAAGCAGGGGTCAGCTTACTGCATCCTGAAAGGAAGTCTCAATGCTCTGTTCGCCGCCGTACTGAGGATGGCGACACTCGTGGGCTCTCCTCAGTTTCCATGTCTCCTCGGAATCTGGGAGGAGAGACATCGGATGACCTGCGTCTTCTTTGCCGGTTCTTCCGGGATCTCGGGGTGTCATCAGACCGGGTGGGGATCCAGGGCTCAGGCCGGAAAAAATGTGCTATACCAATCTGGTACATTGACTACTGGAATGCCAAGTGTATCACAGAATTGCTGTAGGTCTGCCGGTGTTCTCAGAGCGGCCGTGCGATTACCCGCAGTAGCCTGCAAGCAAAAAGGAAATTTCCATTTATACAAAATGCGCCTGTCCCGTAGGGTCTGTAGAAGGGGTCTCAGGTCCCTTCGGTGCTGCAGTGTGATGGCAGATAGGTCCTGGTACAGCTGAATGCGTGCCCCCTCATATTCCAAATTGGCGTGTGTGCGCGCCAGGCGCAGTATGTCTTCCTTTTGGACAAAGCTAACCAATGCGCATACTATATCCCTGGGAGGGTCTGTGTCTCTGCCTCGGGGCCTGAGCGCTCTGTGACAGCGCTCCATCTCTATGGGGGCATCAGGCGGTCTGCCCAGTACCGTGTTAAAAACAGCCCAGACAGCTTGTTGAATGTGTTGGGGTCCCTCCACGGACTCCGGGATACCCCTGACACGTAGATTCCTCCTGCGTCCCCTATTATCTAAGTCCTCTAAATGCCTGTGCATCTCCATGAGGTGGTGGGCATGGGAGTCAGAGGCCTGCTGAACTTGCTGGATAGCCGCCCCCTGTGACATGGCCGCAGCTTCCACGTGCTCTACCCGGGTGGTGATCGTTTTGATCTCGCCCTTTAGGTCTGCAATAGCAGTCAGCATGGCTGTTTTAATATCCAGCGCTACTTGTTGCAGGTCCGCCATACAAAGCGGGCGCGGGGTATATGTATAGGGCGTACCTTGAGCTGGACCTGAGGCGGCCGTGGAGGAGGCTGCGGGCGGCTCCAAACTCCAGTCCGCGGTCGGAGATGCGGCCTGCACGTCCGTCGGCTGCGTGCGGAACATCGCCGGGATGGTCTTGCTCAGCTGAGTAGCGGGATCGGGCTGCTGCCGGGTGGTTGCCTGGTTCTTGCCTGCCATCGTGGCAGGTTAGATTTGAGGAGAACCGCGAGAGCCATGACTAAGCACTGATCGAGTGCGAAACGCGTCGGCTGTCCTGTTTTCTGTGATTGCTGTGACTGTACATGTTTTTGGATTTACAATAAAGACAACTTTTTTCGTTTGAAAATCCTTGGAGTGCGGCCGTCCTTCCCTCTTTTCTTCATCATCAGCGGGATCGGGCTGCTGCCGGGTGGTTGCCTGGTTCTTGCCTGCCATCGTGGCAGGTTAGATTTGAGGAGAACCCCGAATGGTAGCTAATCTCAGGGTCTGGACGGCGGAGCTCTCCTATTAGGCAGCCATCTCGCTCCGGAACCAGGCCACGCCCCCTGAAAAATATATTATATGTAAAAAAAAATTACCTGAAAAGCATATATATAGGAATTGAAAAAATATATATGTAAAAATAAAAATAAAAGTGAAAAGAAAAAAATCATACAATTAAATGCAGACACATATAAATCTTTCGAAAAAATTTAAATCATAAAAATAAATATAGATCCAAATCTGTGTTCAATCCATTAGGTGTAATAGTACTAAGAACATGTATCCAATGTACATATATATATATATATATATATATATATATATAAATTAATAATAATAAAAAATGCACCATAACAGGAAATAACAGTGGCAATACATATAATTATCATTGCCTTAATGTTTTTTGTTATTTGTAGAAGATATCTTTAGCATGTGTTATCTTTAGATGAAAAAAAAACTATAAAGAACATATTATAATTTTGGGGGGAAATGTGTACACAGTATAATGCAAAGCAAAAGGTCTATGCAGCACAGATGCACAGTATAAGAAATGGTATTCATTTGGAAGTAGTTACATATACACAGCACAAAGTAACAGAAAAATAAATAATACAAAGGTGTATATTTATTATGCTTAAAAACTCATGTCCTAGTTGTAAAAGAGTAGTAAAAACAAAAAAAAAAAACACTTAGCAGTACAAAATAACAGTTTAGGAACACATAACAAATATAAATGTGTCTATGTCTTGTTCTGAATAAAAATATAGACATACAGAAGATATAGGGCCAGATTCAGGTAGATGAGAGTATCTTTCCTCTGGAGTAACGCTTCTCATTTACGTTACTCTGAAGACCCTTTCAGCGCAAGTCCTGTAATTCACATAGCAGTTGCGCGTAAACTTGCGCCAGAGTAACGATAATGCGCTGGCGTAACCCGACGCAAGTGGAAGTGGGTGTGATCATATGTAAATGATGGGCGGAGCCCAGCGCAGAGGCTTACGTTCAGCGCATCATCCACGGAGCATGCGCAGTGAGTGCGGCTCCACTCGCCCCCCTTGTGCGCATGCTCACAACTTCCGTCGGCACCACTTCCTGGGAAACGTCAGCGCAATGCGTTCCGCTGGGCGCTTAAAAGCGCTGGCGGAAACGCCATTCCGGCGCAAAAGTAGTTCCGCTTCCCCCCACCCCAGGGAAGATACTTTTGTGCTGTGATGGCTGCTCCCGCTACCCCCAGAGAGAGGAGGAACCTGAATTTTAATGCCCAGGAGGTCTCAGTGATCATTTCGGCAATGGAGAGGGATAATGAATTTCTCCATGGCAAAAAAAGCCGGAAGACCAGCCGGGAAAGGAAGCAGGGCATCCTGGAGTCGATTGCTGCCAGGGTCAATGTCCTGGGCTACTCCACCCGGACTGCTGGGGACATACAAAAAAAAATAAATGACCTGCGGCGCAAGGTGAGCGACAAGGTGGCCTCCATCAGGAGGTATGAGAGGGGCACAGGTGGTGGTCCCCCATGTCCTGTCACCCTGACCGCAGAGGAGGAGGTGGTTGCTCGCTGCCTGGAGAGGGAGCAGGTGGAGGGGGTCGCAGGCTATGACTCCGTGGAGGAAGGCACAAGGACAGGTAAGTGTTTTATAATCCCCTATTTGTTGTTTAGCATTTGGGGGGGGGGGGTACATGTGCCAAGTGTGTGGGACCACCAACATGTGTCTGCTTTGTGTCATCCACAGATGACGGAGCTGGGCCATCATCTGTCAGCGTGCATTCCACCCCATCCCCCCCACGCCATCGTGTGCCTGAGCCACTGGGTGGTGAAGAGGTTGTGGAGGAGGAGAGTGGCCACACCACACCTGCCGAGGTGGTTGTGGAGGATCCTGCTGTGGCAGAGCAGGACTTTTCATTAGTGTTGTCTGTCTCCTCCCCTTCTCCTGGGCCGTCTGTCGTCCCCTCCCCCATCCTTGGAAGCCCCTCAAGGGCGACTCCTTCCACCCGAGGACATCCATCTTCTGGCCCCAGGAAGGCGACCCAGAAGACCAGGGGGGTGTCTGATGGTATACAGGACCAGTTGGCGAGGGATCACGCCAGGCAGACGGAACAGATGGGGGCCATAGCGGTGCACTTGGAGAAAGTGTCTGACAGCCTGGGCTCCGTTGCCAACCTCAGCAACGCATTGCAGGATGTCAGCTGTAATTGCGCTGCAGTGGTCACCACTTTGGGGGAGGTGCAGGGGGATATTCGGCACCTTACTGCAGCCGTCCAGGCCAACAGTGCTGCCATCCGGGACCAGGGGAGGCTGAGTCGGCTGGCCCAGCACTACCAGGTCACCCGTCAGCTCCGGATGCAGGCCCAGACCAACTCCTACCTTGGACGGATAGCCAGGGCCTTGGAGGGCACGCAGGCCACACCTGCCAGGAGTGGCCCACCTGGGGATCAGCCACCTCCAGATGCCCCCCCACCCCCACCCACTCCATCCAGGCAGCTGAGGAGCCAGAGAGGGGCCCCCAGAAGAAGCCCCCGGCATCCCCGATGAGGCCTTTTTTTTTTGTTGTTTTATATTTTTGATTTGGACATACTCAGGTCATGAGTTTATTTTTTCTTTTTCTCAGGTTATGAGATTTTGTTTCTTTTAATTATCAGGATATGATATTATTAATTTATTTTTGTACTGCACACGGTCAGGAGTGCAGGGGACAGTGTGAATGGTGTGTGAATGTGAGGGGGTGGCACTCCTGAAAGTAAGGGGTGTCACCCTCGGCCGTGGTGGTGAAGTTAACCCCACGGCTGAATGAATCACGTGTGAAAGGTGTGTGAATGGACAGTGACATCATTGGGGCCTTGACGCTGGCGTTACTGCTCCCAACTCCTACATGCTGGACTTGGGCTAATCCAATGCGATGTGCATGTGGTGTGTGTGATCCAGTGGTGTACACGCGTGCACTGTCTGTGTGATTAATGTTTTGGTTTAGTGTCCAAAGATGCCTACGGCGAGGACCCTCCTGACTGCTCTTCCATCAGCAGACTGGGTGTCCTCTGGCAGGGGGGGGCTGTGTGGGTCGGGGGTCAGGTCATCACGTATGTCAATCTGCAGGCCTTTTTTCATAGCAAAGTTATGTAGTATGCAACATGCAGCGATGATCTGACACACAAAGGTAGGGGAATACAATAGGGTCCCCCCGGACTTATCCAGGCAGCGGAAACGGGACTTCAGGAGCCCAAATGTTTGCTCCACCACTGCACGGGTTTTGATGTGTGCTTCATTGTATTTTCTCTCTCCTCTGGTTTGGGGGTTCCGGAAAGGAGTCATTAGATGGGGTCCCAGTGCATATGCAGAGTCACCTGTGAGGTAAAAGACAGGAGAATGTTAGTCATGCATGTGCGATTTCTGTTGTGCATCACGGGAGGGGATAGTCATGCCTGCCACCCATGTCACTCACCAACCAGCCAGCTGTCCCCATACATGTTCTGGTTAAATTCTGCTGGGATGGGGCTCTGATTGTATATGTAGCTGTCATGGCTGGACCCGGGGTGTTTGGCACGGACGTGCCATATGAGGCGTTGGGCATCAGCTATCACCTGTACGTTGATGGAATGCCAATGCTTCCGATTGCGGTATATGTGCTCTGTGGCACTGGGGGGCTGTAGGGCCACATGTGTGCAATCAATGGCCCCCACAGTGCGTGGGAATCTGGCAATGCTGTAGAAATCTGTCATAGCCTTCTGCCGCAGCTCCTCAGTGGTGGGTCTGATGAACTGGTTGGACATGCGTCTGAGGATTGCAGGGACAACCTGGTGCACACATCTGCTTATGGAGGATTGTGACATCCCAGCCACCACTCCACTTGTACGCTGGAATGATCCACTGGCAAGGAAATGAAGTGTTGCCAGGACCTTCACCAGTGGCTGCACTGCTTGTGAGCGGTATGTCTTGCTGGTGATGTCACCCTGCAGGGTCGTGGTTAGTTCAAGTTTTGCAACAGGGCTGAATCTGAAGAGGCGATACACCTCCTCCTCCCCCATGCCAAAGAGGTTCATACGAGTGCGGTATATCCTCTCACGTGCCCGCCTTCTTGGTTCCGGGGGACCCATCAGTAGTTCTAGGACCACAATTGCCCCTGGCATGTTGGCACACAGAGGTGTTGTCCTTGCAAGTGGGGGTGCTCAGCAAGCTCCTATCGTCGGTAACGCTGCTGTAGCTGCTCTCCTGCTGACCTGTGACCGTCTGGAGTAAAGATAAAGCAGCCTTTTGTAGAAATAACTTTGCGCCGGACGGACCAGATACGCGCGGCGCATGTAGCCAGCGTATGGTGCTAATCCGTTCGTGAATTGGGAAAAATACCTAATTTGCATATTTGCAGGGGAAATCAATGGGCGCGACTGATGCGCCCAGCGAAAATAAGCGCTGACGATACTCTGGCGTCGGAACGTTCCGCCGGTCGCAAATGACCCGTTATTGGGCGCATCTAGTTTGCTGGGTACGGGCACATAGAAACGACGGCGCATCATCACAGTTACGCGGCGCATATCCAAATACTCCAGCGCAAGTGTTCGTGAATCTGGCCCATAGTCTACATTAATAGAAATGTGTATCTGGGCTTTTTCTAAAAAGGCAACAGTTCAAATACAATGCAATGCATTATATTTCCAATAGAGTATTATCTAGCTTGGTGTACTACAGTAATCACAAAAACAAGCAAGCTATATTCATTGATAATTCAATGGCTCAACAGCTCTATTTGTATAAATTAGAGTTAATGTGCTTGCATTGTAAGCTAAATCCAAAAGCTCTGCATTTCTGATTTTCTGTCTGTGAAAAACCTGTGTTTGGATTAAAGATAAGGGTTATATTCATGAATGCTAACTACACCAAAATAATCCTAATTTTTCTTCTTGTCTATTTTATTATATTCTGTTATTATGTATGTCAGTGTTTGGTTAAAATTGCAGGGTATGAACAATGTTTTACATTATTTAATTAAATTCACTATAATGGTGCTCAATGAAAAAATATACAGCAGTAGGAACACATGTGTATAACAGTTAACACCAACAGTTAAGCCCTGTACACACGATCGGTTCGTCTGATGAAAACGGACCGATAGAACGTTTTCATTGGACCAACTGATCGAGTGTGGGCCCCATAGTTTTTTTATCCATCGGTGAAAAAAAATAGAACCTGTTTTAAATTTTTCTTATGGTTAAAAAACCGATAGAAAAAAACGATCGTCTGTGGGGAAATCCATCGGTCAAAAATCCATGCATGCTCAGAATCAAGTCGACGCATGATCGGAAGCATTGAACTTTTCTCAGCACGTCGTAGTGTTTTACGTCACCGCACTGGACACGATCGGATTTTTACTGATGGTGTGTAGGCAAGACTGATGAAAGTCAGCTTCATCGGATATCCGATGAAAAAATCCATCGGATTACATTCCACCAGATATCCGATCATGTGTACAGGGTTTAAGATCATCCAAAAAGTGTCTATAAGGGCCCTTTCACACGTACGGACCGTATATCAGTTTTTTCATCCATCCGTTTGCGGATGAAAAAGGGACATACATTGGTCCCTATGTGATTGCAGGTGTCAGCGGATAAACATCCGTTGACACCCGTAATTGTCCTCCTCCGCAAACATCCGATTTTGCAGACGTAAGAAAACCCTATTTTTTCTTTCGTCTGCACGGTCCGTGTTCATCCGCTTCCCCATAGGGGAGAGTGGAGGAAAAAACAGGGCGGTCTCTGCACAGTGTGCGGAGACCGCCCTGTCATCCGATGGATCAGTGGGGATTTACGGAGCGATCCCCGCTGAGCTTACAGACACATGGAGATGGATCAATACTGATCCGCCCCGTGTGAAAGGGCCCTAAAGCAGTAGCGTGCTCACACAGCCTCAAATAATATGTTTGATTTACTAGAGGCGAAAATGTTGTTCAATTTGCAGAGTGAATATTCACTTTGCCAACTAAATGTTGACAAATAATGGGATAAAACTTTAAAGGTAACGACCCATACACTGTTGATGGAAATTTGTTTAAAATCCAACAAACAAAGTTTATTATAGCTATAAAAGCATTAAAAAGTTTTGGACAACATATTTCAAGAACATGACTTGTACACATAAATCTACTGTATGAGAAAAGTTTTACAGTGTATCATAGATCCCCTCACCCATACTTGTTAGCACTTGGCTTCTTGAGTTATATAAACTTGATTTTTTTACCCTTCTTGCTTAACTGCTGAGATTGTAAATTAGGACCTGGGGACCACCAAATCACCCAAAGTCTCCCCCTGGGAGGAGAACCATGTGGAACTAAAGGGGAAAAAGGGGGGAGTGCGGAGGGAAAAGGAGAAGAGTTATTATATAAATCCAAATACCAGAGAAGGGAGAAATGTGTAATCTCTCATAGCAAAACACCTTCCAATCAATGCAAGATTTGTAGAGAAAAACTAGGACGGCCGCACTCCGGTATAAGGGGGACTTACTATATAAAATTATATTATTATAGTGATAATTTCTTGGCTATCCATTCACACAGTGGGACAATATTTTATTATCACTGAAGGCTCTTGTTTCCTAATTTTATCAGGGTTCATTATACATTTATTTGGTAAGAATGTTTCATGAATGGTTTGTTAAGTATAGTTCTCATGGGAGGTGTTTATCAAGAATACAAGTGTGTTTGTGGAGGCTGGTTCATATATTTGTATGAATAAGCCTGATATATAGTCAGTATATTTCATAGCTATGAATAAGCACTGTATGATAGTGTGAAACACGTCAGCTTTTTCATCTGATTTTTTGCTGTGACATGTTTGTTTTGTAACCAGTTTTATTAAAAAGGAACAATATTGTTTTTGGAGTGCGGCCGTCCTAGTTTTTCTCTACAAATCTTGTATATCATTGCAGCACCGGCACCCAAGTGTTTGGATTCAGCCATCAAGTTCTCTGGGACTTTGGAGCGGTTAAACTCTTTTTCTCACCTTCCAATCAATACATACCCCAAACAATTAAAGCATATGTAAACCTTAACATGTTATGCCCATATTTAGGGTATAACATGTAACATGTTCAGTAACCTCCCTCCATACTGCTTATCCCCCTGTCATTGTGACAGCAAATGCAATTCTCTGCAGCCACATATGAAAAAAAAATATATTACCTGCATATTGCCTGCAACAAAATATGCATTTGTTATTTTTTTTTTAAGTGCACTTATCCTGTAATAAGGCTCATACAGAAGGGGGTGAAAATAAAATACTGTATGTGCTTCACATAAATCTGGTAGTCATACCCCATAATGTACTGAGCGAACTTGCAAATCCTAATATGAAACAGGGCATAATTTAGACCCAGTGGCGGCCCGTCCATAGGGACGCACGGACGCCGCCCCCCCTCCCGCAGTCACAAAAAAAGAATAAAAAAAAATAAAAAAAACGGGCCCTTTAAGAACTTTTATTCTGCTAAAATGTTATTTTTACATTTTAGCCGAAGTTATGGCGGCCGTCTATAGAGGGCGCTGCAGCGCCACCCCCTCTCGCAAATAACACACGTTCAATGCAATGCATTGAACGTGAGTTATTGTTGCCAGATGCCTGGTCTATTCATATAACCGGACATGGGTCGCTGGTTACCCGAATAGTGGCAGCTGGTTGGCTGAGGGGAACTGCCTATCAAAGCCAGCGGCTCTGATAGGCTTTTCCAGTACCGCCCTCCGGCTCTCGGAAGTCTATACTCGGAGCGCAGGCAACCTGCGGTCCTTGCATAAGACTGACGGCCGTTTCAGCCAATCAGGTTCCCGGATTCTGGTTATCAGGAACCTGATTGGCTGAAGCTTCTCCACGGTGGCAGAAGACATCGAGGGAGGACATGGAAGCGTCAGGTAAGTGTTTTTTACAGGGAAAGGGGCATCATGGGGCACAGTGGCATCATGGGGCACAGTGGCATCATGGGGCACAGTGGTGACAAAGGGCACAGAGGCGACAATGAGCACAGTGGCATGGGGCACAGTGGTGACAATTAAAGGGCACAGTGGTGACAATTGATGGCACAGTGACTGCATATGATGGCATGGCACAGTGGTGACAATTGATGGCACAGTGACTGCATATGATGGCATGGCACAGTGGTGACAATTGATGGCACAGTGACTGCATATGATGGCATGGCACAGTGGTGACAATTGATGGCACAGTGACTGCATTTGATGGCATGGCACATTGGTGACAATTGATGGGCACAGTAGCTGCGTTTGATGGCATGGCACATTGGGGACAATTGATGGCACAGTGGTGGCGTTTGATGGCATGGCACAGTGGTGACAATTGATGGCACAGTGGTGGCGTTTGATGGCATGGCACAGTGGTGACAATTGATGGCACAGTGACTGCATATGATGTCATGGCACAGTGGTGACAATTGATGGCACAGTGACTGCATTTGATGGCATGGCACAGTGGTGACAATTGATGGCACAGTGACTGCATATGATGGCATGGCACAGTGGTGCAAATTGATGATGGCACAGTGGTGACAATTGATGGCACAATGACTGCATATGATGGCATGGCACAGTGGTGACAATTGATGGCACAGTGACTGCATATGATGGCATGGCACAGTGGTGACAATTGATGGCACAGTGACTGCATATGATGGCATGGCACAGTGGTGACAATTGATGGCACAGTGACTGCATTTGATGGCATGGCACAGTGGTGACAATTGATGGCACAGGGGTGGCGTTTGATGGCATGGCACAGTGGTGACAATTGATGGCACAGTGGTGGCGTTTGATGGCATGGCACAGTGGTGACAATTGATGGCACATTGGTGGCGTTTGATGGCATGGCACAGTGGTGACAATTGATGGCACAGTGACTGCATTTGATGGCATGGCACAGTGGTGACAATTAATGGCACAGTTGCTGTGTTGCATGGCATAGTGGTGACAATTGATGGCACAATGGCTGCATTTGATGGCATGGCACAGTGGTGACAATTGATGGCACAGTTGCTGTGTTTGATGGCATGGCACAGTGGTGACAATTGATGGCACAGTGGCTGCATTTGGTGGCATGGCACAGTGGTGACAATTGATGGCACAGTGACTGCATATGATGGCATAGTGGTGACAATTGATGGCACAGTGGTGGCGTTTGATGGCATGGCACAGTGGTGACAATTGATGGCACAGTGGTGGCGTTTGATGGCATGGCACAGTGGTGACAATTGATGGCACAGTGACTGCCTTTGATGGCATGGCACAGTGGTGACAATTGATGGCACAGTTGCTGTGCTGCATGGCATAGTGGTGACAATTGATGGCACAGTGGCTGCATTTGATGGCATGGCACAGTGGTGACAATTCATGGCACAGTTGCTGTGTTTGATGGCATGGCACAGTGGTGACAATTGATGGCACAGTCGCTGCATTTGGTGGCATGGCACATTGGTGACAATTGATGGCACAGTTTCTGTGTTTGATGGCATGGCACAGTGGTGACAATTGATGGCACAGTGGCTGCATTTGGTGGCATGGCACAGTGGTGACAATTGATGGCACAGTGGCTGCATTTGGTGGCATGGCACAGTGGCTGCATGTGATGGGCACAGTGAGGCTGCAATATTTTTTTTTTTCGTTTGCTCCCCCCAAAAAATGTTGAGCACCAGCCGCCACTGCTTAGGCCTGTAATATCAAAAACCAAAATAAAACCCCATATATTATGTGAAGCCTACTGAAATCTACTGACTATATATCAGGCTTATTCATACAAATACTGTATATGAACCAGCCTCCACAAACACACTTGTATTCTTGATAAACACCTCCCATAAGAACTATACTTAACAAACCATTCATGAAACATCCTTACCAAATAAATTTATAATGAACCCTAATAAAACTAGGAAACAAGAGCCTTCAGTGATAATAAAATATTGTCCCACTGTGTGAATGGATAGCCAAGAAGTTATCACTAAAATAATATAATTTTATATAGTAAGTCCCCCTTATACCGTTTAAATCACATAAGGTCTCTCCAAGCAACATATCCTACTACACCCACCTCTAAATGATATAATTAAGGGCAAGGGTCAGCATCCTCTCCATCCAAATAAAGAACATCCTGGGTATCATATTTGCTATTTATATATTCCCCCATTAGGGGGAGTTTTCCCAGTATATAACTTCCACCCTCCCCAAGGTATAAGTCATTATCAAATACCCAAATGGTGCTTAATTCACCCCATCACTTCCGTCCTAGTAGTCTGGGGGTGGAAGACACCGCACACAGTATACAATAGGGAATCAAATATGCCCTGCCAGTACCAATGACAAAGTCTGCAGCCTGGTACAAACCAACACATCGATCCCCCAACATAGGCTCCCAACCAAATCAAAAACAAACAAACCGTCAACCAGACCATCCAAGAACAGACTACACAACTATCTAAAAATCGCCCCCATGTCTCCATGCATAGGGTGCTTCTTATAAAACAAAAAAAAAGAAGGAAGGAAAAGTCCTACCACGTTAATAGGTCCCAAGAGAAAACCATTTGGGACCAGATACAATATTTAAAGCCACTGGGCCATTTGTTCCATTCGTATTCAAAACTAAGCCACATACAATAAAATTAAATTTGAACATACCATAAGCATATAATAAACAAAAAAATGCATATGCAATAGTAAATAATCAGAGCCTATGTCTTAACTGCAGAAAAGGTTTAACCACTTGGCGAGTTCCCCTCAGCATCAGATTTTGTCAGATTGCCCACTTCACTTTCACAGTCCAATTAAAAGTCACTACATAAGTCAGTGTACTGTATTTACTGCCTACAACCCCTTGTGATGGGGATACTGCAAAAAATTGCTTCCACACCAATGGATACCAGGAGAGTGTTTTGTGGAATTGACACAGATTAAAAGCTCTGGTGAATGGGAGTGAACCACAACTGTGGAGAGCAAGGAGTTCAATGCACTTCTCTATGTTATGTGAGAATTCAGTATTGGACCCCAGGTGTCACTCAAATCAGAGCACAGGAGTTTGGAGGTTCACTACATCATCTCTCTCTCTCACATAAAGGAATGCATTGAGCTACTAGGGGTGGATGTATTACAAACATGCGTCCAACCACTAGCGTTGAAAGGTGACAATGCATGTGAAGATTCCAATGCACTTCCTTATGCAAGTGATTATCAGTACTGGACCCCAGGCATCACTCAAAATCAAGAACAAGAGTTTGGGGGTTCTCTACATCATATTACTTAAACATAAGGAAATGCATTAGGCCACTAAGGGAGCAGGTATAAAATACCTCAACCCTTAGCATAGAAAAGATAAGGCGAACATATTCAGTAACTTAGGGCATGGGCCCATAAATAAGTAACAACTTATGTCAAGCACGTAGTAAATAGAGTTTGTGATAGCAACTAATAGTTGCGTAAGAGAGGCAAATATAGCTCAGCTTAATTTGAGAGTATATGTTCCTTTAAGATACTCTACAGCGGGCAGCTGAAGACACGCTAAGTAATCCCAGGCAGCAAAATACTATTCAATAATCCATATTTAAATACAGTACTTCAAAGGGGCAATATATGAAGCAGGTAACTCTATGCAGAAATAGAACTTATCCATTTTGCAGGGATAAGTATTTTCAAGAGTATTGCAGCAGCAATGGGATTCTCCTATGGAGGGTCTCCTGGTGGGGGATAGCTTGGAGTGTCCGCAACAACTTTTAGCAAGAATAGCAGGGCAGCTCCAAGATTCCGTAGTGCAGGATGGTCTCCAGCTCAGGGATGGATGGTAGCTGTAGTTTGGTAGCCAAGCCGGCTACGGCCGACAATAATAGAACAACGTTTCAATTGACTCTGAATGCCTTTATAGGCAGGGGACAGGTGCAGTGCATAAGCACTGATCCCAGCGCAGCGATGATGTGCGGCGCACTTCCGTGTTTCAAGCTAGAATGTACGCGGCGCCGGGCGATGGCGTCATTGCGCGGGCGCCGTGTGCGTTCCAGCATAGAACGGATTATGGCGCTAAGAGCGCCTGTTTCACACCGCCTCAAGAATTTGAAAGATGTGTTTTTTGTGTAAGAGGGAAGGCTCATCACATAGGGTATCAAATGCTGATCTACAGCCTTGCTGTCTTATTCTGTATAATTTCCCACTCTAGAGGACTTTTAGCCTAGCTGGTAGTTTTAGCCACTTCAATAAAGGTCACGTTTACCCCCTTCCTGCCCAGGACAATTTTTATCGCAGTTTGCATGGTCATGCATCACTGTACCCAAACTCAATTTCTTTTGGTGGTATTTAATCGCCACTCTGTTTTTTATTTTTTGCTAAATAAATGAAAAAACAAATAGACTGAATATTTTGAAATAAATAATTGTTTTTCTTTGTTTCTCTTATAACATTTTGCAAATAAATAATTGTTCTTCATAAATTTAACCACTTGCGGACCGCCGCATGTACATTTACGTCGGCAGAATGGCACGTACAGGCACATTGGAGTACCTGTACGTCCCTGCCTACCTGCGGCTTCAGGAGCGATCCAGGATGAGGGGGCGGCAGTTCGTTTTTGTCCACCCCCTCCGGATCGCTCCCAGCCAATTTGCGCGCTCCCATTGCGTGTCACTTCCTCCTCCTGTGTAAACACAGGAAGGGGGAAGTGATGTAATCTCTCCTCTCAGTGGTATTTTCAACCACCGGTGAGGAAAGAATACAACACACAGTAAGTGGCACCAACACTACACTGACACCAGGACACGTAGGCACATTTAACCCCTTGCGATCACCCCCCTGTCACAGTGTCACTGAATGCAGTGATCATATATGTACTGATCACTGCATTTAGTGTCAGTATGACAGGCAGTGTGACAGGCAGTTAGTATTAGGATCAGGGTAGCCCCGTACCCCCCTAATAAAGTTTTAACCCCTTGATCACCGCCCTAGTTAACCCTTTCACTCCCTATTGCCAGTGTCACTAAGCGATCATTTTTCTGATCGCTGTATTAGTGTCGCTGTTCCCGCTAGGTAGCTATTTTTTTTTTATTGAGATTTTTTTTTACTAAAGACATGTGACTGAATAAATTTTGGCCTAAATGTTTGACTAAAATTTAGTTTATTTGATTTTTCTTATAACAAAAAGTGAAAAAATATTGTTTTTTTTTTTTCAAAAATGTCTCTATTTTTGTATATAGCGCAAATAATAAAAATCACAGAGGCGATCAAATACCACCAAAAGAAAGCTCTATTTGTGGGAAGAAAAGGACACACATTTTGTTTGGGAGCCACGACCGCGCAATTGTCTGTTAAAGCGACGCAGTGCCGAATTGTAAAAACCGTCATTTAGCAGCATATTGGTCCGGTCCTTAAGTGGTTAACCTAAAATGTATTCTGCTACATTTCTTTGGTGAAAATAAAACCAATAAGTGTATAATATTTAGTGTGAAACCTATAGAGTCAACAAACTATGGTATATATCAGAAAATTAATCAATCCTGAGTTATATTACAACCCTCCTCTTTCCCCCCCTTTAGTTCCACGTGGTTCTTCTCCTAGGTAAGGCTTGATGTGGTTTTAGTGGTCTCCAGGCCCTGATTTACAATCTCAGTAGTCAAGTAAGAAATGTATTAACAAAGTTGTGCATGTTTATGAATATTAAAAAATACATGTTTGAAGCAAAACAAATTGTGAGCTATAGTTTCACAGCACCTGAAGAAGTGGGGTTTCTGGTACCCATGAAATACATTGTGATAAATCATGTAAGTCTCCTTTACTAGTTAGTAGGTGGAGTCTGAAGTGGTGGGATAAAAAAAAAAAATATCAAGTTTATGTAAATCAAGAAGCCAACTGCTAACAAGTATGGGGGGAGAAACTGCAATGTATTTGACAATATACTTGACAATATATTTTTTTTAAAGATTTAAGTGTATAAGTCAATGATCTTGCAATATGTTGTATAAAAAAATGTATGGCTATAATAAGGTTTTGTCTTTTAAAGCGGGATTCCAACCGTAATTTTTTTTTTGCTATATGTAGCTGCTGACTTTTAATAAGGACACCTACCTGTCCCAGCGATCACTTGGTCCTGGCGTCTCCATTCTTACTAAGGGAAACAGGCAGTGAAGCCTTTACGGCTTCACTGCCTGTTTCCTACTGCAAATGCGCGACTCCCATGGCGCTTTGTGAATGGGCGCCTGCCTCAAAGGATACACACAGTTGCCAGAAGGCAGCGCGGCTTTTTCACCAGAAGACACCGCGATGGAGGACGAGCCAGAAGATCCACCATGGTGGAAGAGGAGGCAGAAGAGCTACTTCTGCATAGCAACCGCCCTTTCAATTTTTTTTTATTTATTTTAAGATTTTTGGGGTTAAAAAAAAAAAACGGGGGGAACTCCACTTTAAACAAATTTCTATCAACAGTGTATGAGTGGGTCACTTAAAAGTTCTATCCCTTGATAACTTGTAAGCAACTATGTTCCAGTGTTCTTAAGGATCTGTTCCCCATATGTGCTTTCAACAAAATGTTTTTATGCAATCGGTACAAGGGCATATCATAAACACTAAAATCTGTATCTTCTTTAAAATAAACACCATTACACTGCTTTTAACTCCAGGAAATCAGCACCATGCTTCTGATCCCCAAGCTCTTACTCTCTCCAGTGACTCCAGGCCAGGTCTCTGGGATGCCCTGTACTGCAGTTGGATCGAGGTGAGAGGACTAACCACTAGGGTAGAAATCCAAGCACCATAATTCGTTCACTACTGGGGTTCTCTGGCTGGCTGCTATATTATCATAGACACGTGTATATTGATTTTCCTGCAGTGGCAAAACAAAACAAAAGGGTTAACTCAGTCACACATGGGACCCTTGTACTTTACCTTCACATTGCAATGTATCCACCATTATGAGAC
Organism: Rana kukunoris; assembly: GCA_029574335.1. Classification (NCBI taxonomy): domain Eukaryota; kingdom Metazoa; phylum Chordata; class Amphibia; order Anura; family Ranidae; genus Rana; species Rana kukunoris. The sequence continues at coordinate 118,296,294 of CM056049.1, read as the reverse complement.
TATGTTCCTTGGTTCTTGGATTCACCACTATTTATATACTCTTGAAAAAACTTCAGACCAGGCAATAACTCTAAGGCGGCGTACACACGACCGAGGTTCTCGCTAGAAACCAGCGAGAACCTCGCTGGAAGCTGCATTCCAGCGAGAACCTCGGCCGTGTGTACGCTCTCGGCGAGCATCCCGTCGGGAATGCCGTCGAGCAGAAATAGAGAGCATGTTCTCTATTTGCTCGACGGCCCGCCTGGATGAATGGCTGGTTGCCATTCCCCACGGGCGGGTCGCCGAATCTGATGGCCGGCAGATAACCTCGACGGGCGGAACAATGTGTTCTGCCCGTCGAGGTTCTCTGCCGTGTGTACGCGGCTTTACTTAGATTAAAGTGTATGCTTAAAGATATCTTTGATGCACTCACAACAAAGACATAATTGTGCAAATATACATTAATGGCTGTGCTGCCCCTGGTGCCCCTACCCCATGGTCTGGCTCAATACTTCATTATTAAAGTCCATAGTAACAGGATCCAAGAACATCTAGTTTGTAGATGCTATAACTTTTGCACAAACTATGAATATATGCTTATTGCGATTTCTTTTTACCAAAAATATGTAGAAGAATACACATCAGCCTAAACTGAGAAAGAAATATATATTTTTTATATATATTTTTAGGGGATAATTATTATAGCAAAAAGTTAAAAATATTGCTTTTTTTTTTTTTTTTAACTCAGTCTTTTTTTGTTTATAGTGCAAAAAATGAAAACCACAGAGGTGATGAAATACCACCAAAAGAAAGCTCTATTTGTGGGGGAAAAAAAAAAAGACTTAAATTTTGTTTGGGTACAGCATCAAGAAGAGGGTAAATTCTTCCGGAGCTGAAGCGATTAAATATCGTGTCTTGGGGCTCCCCTTAACCTGCCTGTAAAGTAGCTCCTCTTCCCCATGTTTATAACAGTACCGCAGCAAAATAAAATTTTGAAAGGAATTTTTTTTATTTAAAATTGCTCTGGGCTGTAATGTATTGTCTGATTCCGGCAATAAACATAAAGGGCCAGATTCACGTACATCGGCACATTTTTTGACTGGCGGAGCGCACCTCCTTTACGTTAGACTACAGCAATGTAGCGGCACAATCACCGTATTCTCGTTTGATTTGCGCAGAAATTAGCGCCGGTGCAACGTAATTTCAGAGGCGTAAGGCGGAGTAATTCAAATTGGGAAGGACGTGGGCGTGTTACATTGAAATGAGCCGTGACCCCATGCAAATGAAGGGCCGGCTGGCTCGCGCGCATGCATGAAGCAGACCATGGTCAGCACCTTTGTGAACTACGCAGACAGCATAAATAGACAGACACAAACGCACTTCCTTTGCAAAAGTAAATCCCTTTGTATCCCATCCTATACAGCAAGGTGCTTTTGTTCTGTTGTTTGTTGCGTTGTGACTTGTCTTTGTTATATTTGTTGACTGTTTGATCTAGTGTTTTGTAGAATATATTTGAAAGTGTTTTTTGGTGACTGCTTGTGAGACTTTTTGGTTGATAGATTTTGGTTTGTTTGTTTTGTTGCTTGATTTTTCCTGCTTGTTTTTGTGAGTGATTTTTGTTGATTGTTTGGGAGAGAGTTGTTGTATGAGTATGACTGAGAGGAAGAGGAAGTTGAATTTTACTTTGGGGGAGAAAAAAATTCTTGCTCGGGCCATTACCCAATATGGGCATTTCCTCCAAGGCTCGGAGAGTGCCAACACCACCCTGGCCAGGAGGCGGGAGATTTTGCTGCACATTCCTGACCAGGTGAATTCAGCGGGGGGGGGGGGAGACCCGGACACGCGAGGGGATCGAAAAGAAAATCAATGATCTCCGGCGTTTGGTCCGAAAAATAGCTGGCCAAAATGGCAGCCCATGCCAGGGGCACAGGAGGGGGCCCACCATGCCCTGTTAGGCTGACAGCGGAGGAGCGTGCGGTGGCCCAGTCCTTTCATAGACAACAGGTGGAGGGCCTGCCTGGCTATGACTCCAGTCATGAAGCCGTGATGCCAGGTAAGGTTTTTTTGCCTTATCAGGTGTGTAGCATGTGTGAGGGAGGGGGGGGAAAGGAATATGTGGCAAGTGTGTGGATCCTCCAACCTGTGAATGTTTTTTGTCATCCACAGATGTGCAGGAGGGTGCTGGGCCATCTGGGCTGACCGCACCATCCCCAGGACAGCAGCCTGATGAGGACCCTCCAACAAGGCCAGAGTCCTCGGGGGAGGTTGAGGAGGAGGAGTTTGAGGAGGAGGAGGATGTCATGTCAGCCAGTGGATTGTTGTTTTTGGAGGAGTCTTCCTCTCTGGCTGGCAGCAGCCAGCCCTCCATAAGGGCTAGCCCCTCCCACTTCTCCCCCAACAGGGCTCCCCTCCCAAGGGGCTCCCCTTCTCCCGGCCACAAGCCTCAGCTGGAGGCAGGAAGTCATCCCAGAAGACCAGGGGGGTGGCCGAGGTTCTGCCCGCCAATCTGAGAAGGGACCAGGCCCTTCAGACCCGCCATCTGGGACAGGTCAGCCAGACTTTGGTGCGGATGGAGGAGAGACTGTCCTCCATAAAGGATACACTTGGGGACCTGGACTGCCACTCCCGGGCTCTTACAAACTGCCTAAACGTACTGCAGACTACAACAGCAGACGTTGGGCAGGATGTGAGGGCCCTCACCCAGGCTATCCAGGCCAACACGGCAACACTAAGTGCTGGCCTGAACAGAATTGCCGTGGCCTTGGAGGGCAGGCCGCCAGGTGGGCAGAGAGCAGGGGCTGCTCCTCCTTCCCCGGATTACCCCCCCCTCCCATGAGTCTGCCCTGAGGAGCCAGGGCCATGGCCGTGGGCGCCCCACGCGTGGCTCATGCCAGCGGCATTAATTAGTTTTCCCCCTTTTTTTTTCAGGTTTTTTTTTTGCCTTTTTTTTGCTGGAATTTTTCTTTTTTGCTGGACAATTTTTTTTTGTGTTGTGAATGTTTTTGGAATGTGGGGTGATATTCCTGCCGGAAAAGGGGTGTCACCCTCAGTTTTGGTGGAGAAGGGCTCCCCAGGACCAGGGAGAAGTGATCCCCAGGTCCGTGTGAATGGTGTATGAATGTACAGTGACATAATTGAAGCCGTGGCGTGGCGTTGCTGCTCACAAGTCCAGCATGGTGGGCTTGTGCTAATCCAATTAGATGAGGATGTGATGTGTCTGTGCTAGGGACCACAGTGGTGTGCATGCATGTATTCTCATTGTGCCATGATTAATGTGTGTGTTTAACGTGCAAAGATGCCTAATGTGAGCTGTCTCCTGGCTGCTCTTCCCTCAGAAGATAGGGTAACCTTGGTTAGGGGGGGATTGTCTGGTTCAGGGGTCAGGTCATCACGTAGGTCAATCTGCAGGCCCTTTCTCACTGCGAAGTTGTGCAGCAGGCAACATGCACCGATGATCTGGCACACAAAGTTTGGGGAATACAACAGGGTACCCCCAGACTTATCCAGGCATCGGAAACGTGACTTCAGGAGGCCAAAGGTGCGCTCCACCACTGCACGTGTTTGGGCGTGGGCTTCATTGTATCTTTCCTCTCCTGGTGTTTGGGGGTTTCGGATAGGAGTCATGAGATGGGGTCCCAGTGCATATGCAGAGTCACCTGTAAGGGAAAAGACAGGAGGAAGTTAGTCATGCATGTGCCCCTTGTGATGTGTGCATCATGGGGGGGGGACAGTCATGCCTGCCACCCATGTCACTCACCCACCAGCCATACACGTTCTGTTTGAATTCCATTCGAATGGGGCTCTGATTGTAGATGTAGCTGTCATGGCTGGAGCCGGGGTGTTTGGCACGGTATACAGTGGTTGACCGTGATATTGTGTTAATCTCGCTCCCTTTCTCGGCGAGAATGAGCACTTGCGAGCCCCATCGCGGGAGCCAGCGCCGAGCTGGCTTGCCGCGATGGAGACAAAGCCGTCATAGAAGCGATGGGGATCCGACGCGGATTCCCGCCAATTCTACACGTGGGCGGAGTTTGTTATGAATCCTGAGAAGGAAGTCCCCGCCGGATTTTAAATAAAAATCCGGCATGGGTTCCCCCCTCAGGAGCATAACGGGCCCTTAGGTCTGGTATGGGTTGTAAGGAGACCCCCCTACGCCGAAAAAACGGCGTGGGGGTCCCCCCACAATCCATACCAGACCCATATCCAAAGCACGCCGGCCGGCCGGTCAGGAAGGGAGTGGGGGCGAGCGAGCGCCCCCCCTCCTGAGCTGTAACGGGCAGCATGCCCTCAACATGGGGGGGTCAGGTGCTCTGGGGCAGGGGGCGCACTGCGGCCCCCCACCCCAGAGCACCCTGTCCCCATGTTGATGAGGACAGGGCCCCTTCCCGACAACCCTGGCCGTTGGTTGTCGGGGTATGCGGGCAGGAGGCTTATCGGAATCTGGAAGCCCCCTTTAATAAGGGGGCCCCCAGATACCGGCCCCCCACCCTAAGTGAATGAGTATGGGGTACATACCCCTACCCATTCACCTGCAATAAAAAGTGCAAACACAAATAAACCACACAGGGTATTGAAATATTTTATTAGTTGGCCGCCGGGGGGGGTGTGTATGATCGCTTTTATAAAAGCGCCCCCCTCCGGCGGGCTTCTGCGGGGGGGTGGGTGCCGCTGTTCTTCGCCGCCGTCTGGTTCTCTTCCGCCGCCGGGGGTGCGCTTTGATAAAAGCGCCCACCACCCGGCGGGCTTCCTTCGACATCTTCGGCGGCGGGGGGGGGGGTCTTCTCCCACTCTGCGGGGTCTTCTCCAGCTCTCCGGGGGTCTTCTCCGCTCTCCGGGGGTCTTCTCCGCTCTCCGAGGGTCTTCTTCTTCTTCAGGACTCGCCGCCGCTATCTTCGTGTGTTAGATCAATTACTAGCGGCGACGAGTCCCCTCTTCTGTGACGTTTTCTTCTTCTCTTCTCCAGATGTTGACGCGACGCTTCCTTCCGCTGTTATGGCTGGCGCGCGGCTCGCAGCGAGTTATATAGGCCTGTCTTGTGACGTCGCAGTCCCATCATGCTCCGGTAGGTACCACGTGGGTAGGTAGTACGTGGTACCTACCGGAGCATGATGGGACTGCGATGTCACAAGACAGGCCTATATAACTCGCTGCGAGCCGCGCGCCAGCCATAACAGCGGAAGGAAGCGTCGCGTCAACATCTGGGGATTAGAAGAAGAAGACGTCACAGAAGAGGGGACTCGCCGCCGCTAGTAATTGAGCTAACACACGAAGATAGCGGCGGCGAGTCCTGAAGAAGAAGAAGACCCCCGGAGAGCGGAGAAGACCCCCGGAGAGCGGAGAAAACCCCCGGAGAGCCAGAGAAGACTCCGGAGAGTGGGAGAAGACCCCGGAGAGTGGGAGAAGACCTCCCCGCCGCCAAAGATGTCAAAGGAAGCCCGCCGGGTGGCGGGCGCTTTTATCAAAGCGCCCCCCCCGGCGGCGGAAGAGAACCAGACGGCGGCGAAAAACAGCGGCACCCACCCCCCCGCAGAAGCCCGCCGGAGGGGGGCGCTTTTATAAAAGCGATCATACACACCCCCGGCGGCCAACTAATAAAATATTTCAATACCCTGTGTGGTTTATTTGTGTTTGCACTTTTTATTGCAGGTGAATGGGTAGTGGTACCCCATACTCATTCACTTAGGGTGGGGGGGCCGGTATTAATTAAAGGGGGCTTCCAGATTCCGATAAGCCTCCCGCCCGCATACCCCGACAACCAACGGCCAGGGTTGTCGGGAAGGGGCCCTGTCCTCATCAACATGGGGACAGGGTGCTCTGGGGTGGGGGGCCGCAGTGCGCTTGCTCGCCCCCACTCCCTTCCTGACCGGCCGGCCGGCGTGCTTTGGATACGGGTCTGGTATGGATTGTGGGGGGACCCCCACGCCGTTTTTTCGGCATAGGGGGGTCTCCTTACAACCCATACCAGACCTAAGGGCCCGTTATGCTCCTGAGGGGGGAACCCATGCCGGATTTTTATTTAAAATCCGGCGGGGACTTCCTTCTCAGGATTCATAACAAACTCCGCCCACGTGTAGAATTGGCGGGAATCCGCGTCGGATCCCCGTCGCTTCTATGATGCACTCGCTGGAATGTGCTTTTACTATTCCAGCGAGTGCGAGATGTCGGCAGCCTGTCGCCGAGAATCAGCATGATGCTGTCGTGCTAAAAACACATTCTCGGCGGCAGGCACTGTATGTGCTCTGTCTCATGGGGGGGGGGGCTGGAGTGCCACATGTGTGCAATCAATGGCCCCCACGGTGCGTGGGAATCTGGCAATTCTGTAGAAATCTGTCATTGCCTTCAGCCGAAGGGTCCTCAGTGGTGGGTTTGATGATTTGGTTGGCCATGCGTCTGAGGATTGCAGGGACAACCTGGTGCACACATCTGCTCATGGAGGATTGTGACATCCCAGCCACCACTCCACTTGTTCTTTGAAAAGAGCCACTGGCAAGGAAATGTAGTGTTGCCATGACCTTGACCAGTGGCTGCACTGCATGTGAGCGGTGTGTTGGGCTGGTGATGTCCTCCTGCAAGGTTGTGGTTAATTCCAGGATGGCATGAGGGGTGAATCTGAAGATGCGATACACCTCAGAATCACTCATGCCAAAGAGGTCTATGCGGGTGCGGTATATCCTCTCCCGTGCCCTCCTCCATGCCCTCCTCCTTCTTTGCTCCTCTAAAGTCAGTAGTATAGCTATGAGCAAGGATGTCCCTGGCATGTTGGCATACAGATTGTTGTGCAACAAGTGTGACTGCTCAGCTCCTCACTAACAGTGTTGCTTTCTCTGACATGTAGACGGATTGTCTAATTTTATACCACCTTTTATATGGTCTAATTTTAGACAGGACGTGCAGCTGTTGCTCACAGCGCGTAGCCTGCGCTGCAACAACATTCTTTTGTGGATCCCCATAACTCCCTCATTAGCATATTTGAATAGCAAATCAATGGTGTGTCTAGCGCAGTTTTGCGCGGACGGATGCGCCTGTCTATCGAAATTATGCCGGTCAAAAAAAAGTAGATTTCTTGCGTAACTCGTTTTGGGGATGCGGCGCATCGAAACGCATGCGCAAATTTAGACTTGCGCCGCGCATCTCCTGCAACGCCGGAGTAATCGCTCTGTGAATCTGGCCCAAAGAATCATTGAAAAAAACTACATGGTTCCCCCCAGTCTATTACCAGGTCCTTTGGGTGTGGATATTAAGGGAAACTCCATGCCAATTACTTTTTTAAATGGCAATGGAGGCAGAGTTTTTCCATTTGTTTTCCTTGTTCTCTGGACCGTCAGCACTTTAATTGAAGATGAATAGACATCACGGGACACTTTTTTACTTTTTTTACACTAAGGGGCCTGGTATGGATTTTGTGGTGACCCCCATGCCATTTTTTTTATTTTGGCACAGGGCTACCCTTAAAATCCATACTAGACCTGAAGAGCCTCTTAACTACTTCAACACACTGGCCCAGATTCACAGAGCGATTACGCGTGCGCAACTGCTGTTGCGCGTGCGTAAGTCTAAATGTGCGCGTGCGTATAGTTGCACGCGATTCACAAAACAATATACGCCAGAAATCTACGTTTTTTGGTCCGGCGTAATTGAGTTAGACATTCGCTTCCCTTCGCGCAAAACTGCGCTAGACACACCATTGATTTGCTAGTCAAATATGCTAATGAGGGACTTACGGGGATTCACAAAAAAACGCAGTTGCTGCGCAGGCTACGCGATGTGCGCAACAGCAAAATGTCCTGTCTAAAGTTAGAGGACCTAAAAGCTGGTCTAAATTTTGAAAAAAAGTCTAATTGTCAGATAAAGCAACACTGTTAGTGAGGAGTTCAGCAGTCACACGTGTTGCCCAACAATCTGTATGCCAACATGCCAGGGGCATCGTCGCGCATAGCTATACTACTGACTTTAGATGAACAAAGAAGGATGAGGGCACGGAGGATGGCACGGGAGATGTTTTTTTTTTTTTTTTTTGCTTATATAAAATTTACAATTTAATCTAATCTAATACAATATTCTTATCTGATACAAGCCCCTCACTCTTCACTTGATATATCACACACGCATAGACATCTTTGGCATGAGAGATTCTGAGGTGTCTCGCATCTTCAGATTCACCCCTCATGCCATCATGGAATTACCACAACCTTGCAGGAGGACATCAGCAGCCCAACACATGGCACCACCCATGACACCCATGACAGCTACATATACAATCAGAGCCCCATCCCCACAGATTTCAAACAGAACATGTATGGGGACAGCTGGCTGGTTGGTGAGTGACATGGGAGTCAGGCATGACTATCCCCTCCCGTGATGCACACCTCACAAGTGGCACATGCATGACTAACATCCTCCTGTCTTTTCCCTTCAAGGTGACTCTGCATATGCACTGGTACCCCATCTCATGACCCCATCTCATGCCAGCTCACATTATGCATCTTTGCACGTTAAACACACACATTAATCATGGCACAATGAGAATGCATGCATGCACACCACTGTGGTCCCTAGCACACACACCCCACATCCTCATCAAATTGGATTGGCACCAGTCCACCATGCAAGACTGGTGAGCAGTAACGCCACGTCAAGGCTCCAATTATGTCACTGTACATTCATACACCATTCACACGGACCTGGGAATCACTTCTCCCTGGTCCTGGGGAACCCTTCTCCACCCAAATTGAGGATGACACCCCTTTTCCAGCAGGAATGTCACCCCCACATTCAAACATCATTCACAACCCAAAATATGCCAAAAATGTCAGCAAAAAAATAAAAAAATGCATAGAAAAAAAAAATGCAGAGAACAAAAATAAAAATGCTTTCAAACCAAAAAAAGGGGGAAAAAAAAATTAATGCCCTCTGCCTGAGCCACGCCTGGGGCGCCCCCGGCCACGGCCCCGGACCCTCAGGGGAGACGCATGGGGGAGGGGAAAAGCCGGGGAAGGAGGAGCAGCCCCTGAGATCTGCCCACCTGGCGGCCTGCCCTCCAAGGCCACGGCTATTCTGTCCAGGGCAGCACCAAGTGTTGCCGTGTTGCCCTGGATAGCCTGGGTAAGGGCCCTCACATCCTGCCCAACGACTGCTGCTGTAGTTTGCAGGTCATTTAGGCAGGTTGTGGAGGCCCGGGAGTGGGAGTCCAGGTTACCCAGCCTATCGTTGATGGAGGACAGGCTCTGATCCACCCGCCCCATAGTCTGGCAGAGCTGTCTCAGAAGGCGGGTCTGGGTGGCCAGGTTCCTTCTCAGACAGGCGGGCAGGAGATTGGGCGCCCCCCTGGTGCTCTGGGATGACCTCCTGGCTCCAGCTGATGGTTGTGGCCGGGGAGAAGGGGAGGCCCTTGTGAGGGGAGCCATGTTGGGGGAGGAGGGGGGGGGGCTCACCCTTAGGGAGGGCAGGCTTCTTGCAGCCAGAGGGGAAGAGTCCGCAGAAACCAAACGTCCAGTGCCTGCCATGGACTCCTCCTCCTCATGATTCTCCTCCTCCTCATGATCGTCCTCCGCATGATCATCCTCCTCCTCTTGTTCCTCCTCCGCGGACTCTGGCCTTGTTGGGGGGGCCTCATTAGGCTGCTGTCCTGGCGTTGGAGCGGTCAGGCCAGATGGCCCTGCACCCTCCTGCACATCTGTGGATGACACAAACCATTCACAGGTTGGAGGATCCACACACTTGCCACATATTCCCTTTCACCCCCTCCCCCACACATGCTACACACCTGAGAGAAATAAAAACCTTACCTGGCACCGCGGGGACCGGACTTGTGTCAAAGCCTGGCAGGCCCTCCACTTCATGCCGGTGAAAGGTCAGGGCCACCACACGCTCCGTCGCTGTAAATCTAACCCGGCATGGTGGGCCCCCTCCTGTGCCCCTGGCATGGGCATTTATTGCGGCCAGTTTTTTTTTCACCTCACGCCGGAGGTCATTTATTTTCTTTTCAATACCAGACCGGGTCCGTGTCTCCCCCTCCCCCGATGAATTGACCTGCTCCGTGATCATATCCAATATCTCCCTCCTCCTGGCCGGGGTGGTGGTGGCACTCTGCAGGCCGTGGAGGTAACGCCCATAGTCGGTAATGGCCCGGGCAAGAATTCTTTTTTCCCCCACTGTAAAATTGAGCTTTCTTTTTCTCTCAGTCATACTTCCAAACAAACTCACTAGCAGTCACCAAAAATCTGTCACAAATACAAGCACAACCAATCAGACAAGAACACACACAAAGAGAAAAAGAACACCCAAAAATCACACTAGCACTCAGCAAGAAACAGACACAAAAAAATCAGATGAAAAAATAAAGCAAGAAAACAAACGCCCAGAAATCTATCAATCAAACAAACAGTCTCAAACACTTATCAAAACTCACTTTCACAAAACTACCAACAAGCACTAGATCACACAGAACACTAATCTGACAACTACAAAACACACTCTAACGAACAACAGAGTAAAAGCACTAGGTTAAATGGGAAGGGACACAGAGGGATGTACTTTTGCAATGGAAGTGCGTTTGTGTGTGTCTATTTATGCTGTCTGCGTAGTTCACAACGTTGCCCTAGTCCATTTCCAATTTCACTGATTGCGCCGCTCCCGAGTTGTGAGCATGCGCACAACGGAGCTGACATGGTTTCCTTCACGCGCGCATGCGCGAGTCGGCCGGCCCTTCATTTGCATGGGGTCACGGCTCATTTCAATGTAACACGCCCACGTCCCTCCCAATTTGTATTACTCCTCCTTACGCCTCCGGAAAAAACCTTACGCTTGCGCAATCTCTTGCGCAAAAGCTACGTGAATCGCGGGATTACGCGGCTAGATTGCGCAAGTCTAACGGAAAAGTGGTGCGCTACGCCGGACCGATAATGCGCCGATCTACGTGAATCTGGGCCACTGTGTTATAAAAACTACACTGCTTGCATTGACTGAATATAGTGTCTACACTGAATATATAGGCTACACTAAATATTTACTAGACTATGGGCCAGATTCAGGTAGATGGGCGCTTCTTTACTTTGGAGTAACGTTTCTCATTTACGTTACTCCGCCGACACTTTCGGCGCAAGTACTGTTATTCACATAGCAGTTGCGCGTAAACTTGCGCCAGAGTAACGATAATGCGCTGGCGTAACCCGACGCAAGTGGAAGTGGGTGTGATCATATGTAAATGATGGGCGGAGCCCAGCGCAGAGGCTTACGTTCAGCGCATCATCCACGGAGCATGCGCAGTAAGTGAGGATTCACTCGGCCCCCTGTGCGCATGCTCACAACTTCCGTCGGCACCACTTCACGGGAAACGCCAGCGCAATGTGTTCCGTTGCGCGTATAAAAGCGCCAGCGGAAGCGCCATTCCGGCGCAAAAGTATTTCCGTTTCCCCTCACCCCAGGGAATTTACTTTTGCTCTGTTATGGCTGCTCCCGCTACCCCCAAAGAGAGGAGGAACATCAATTTTAATGCCCAGGAGGTCTCTGTGGTCATCTCTGGTATGGAGACTTACAATGATTTCCTGCATGGGAAAAAAAGTAGGAAGACCACCCGGGAGAGGAAGCAGGCCATCCTGGACACTATTGCTGGCAGGGTAAATGTCTTGGGGTACTCCACCCGGACTGCTGGGGATATACAAAAAAAATCAATGACCTGCGGCGCAAGGTCCGTGGCAAGGTGGCCACCATTCGGAGCCATGAGCGGGGCACAGGTGGTGGACCCCCATGTCCGGTCAGCCTGACCACAGAGGAGGAGGTGGTCGCCCGCTGCCTGGAGAGGGAGCAATTGGAGGGGGTACCAGGCTATGATTCTGTGGAGGAAGGCTCCAGGACAGGTAAGTGTTTTTTATCCCCTATTTGGTGTGTTGCATGTGGGAGGGGGAGGGTACATGTGCCAAGTGTGTGGGACCACCAACATGTGTCTGCTTTGTGTCATCCACAGATGACGGAGCTGGGCCATCATCTGTCGGCGGCCAGTCCACCCCATCCCCCCAACGGCACCCAGTGCCTGTGCCCCTGGGTGGTCAAGACACCGAGGTGGAGGAGGAGAGTGCCCACACCTCACCTGCAGAGGTCTTTGTGGAGGAGCCTGTTGGGGCAGAGCAGGACTTATTTTATTGTTGGAGGATACCTCCTCTTCTGCAGGACCCTCTCAGATCCCCTCCCCCATTATAGGAAGCCCCTCAAGGGCGACTCCATCCCCCCGGGGACAAACATCTACTGGCCCCAGGAAGGCCACCCATAAGACCAGGGGGGTGTCTGATCTGGTCCAGGACCAGGTGGCGAGGGATCACGCCCGGCAGACCCAACAAATGGGGGACATAGTTGGGCACCTGGACAGAGTGGCTGACAGCCTGTGCTCCGTGGCCCAGATTTCTTCAGCAGTGCAGGACGTGAGCTGCAACTGTGCTGCAGTGGTGACCAGTCTGGGGGAGGTGCAGGGTGACATAAGGGACCTCACTGCAGCCGTCCAGGCAAACACTGCTGCCATCCGGGACCAGGGGAGGCTGAGTCGGCGGGCCCAGCATTATCAGGTCACCCGGCAGCTCAGGATGCAGGCCCAGCAGCTCAGGGTGCAGGCCCAGACCAGTGCGTACCTCGGCCGAATTGCCGTGGCCTTGGAGGGCAGGCAGGCCACACCTGCCAGGAGTGGCCCACCCGGGGATCAGCCACCTCCAGATGCTCCCCCACCCCCACCCACTCCATCCAGGCAGCTGAGGAGCCAGAGAGGGGCCGCCAGAAGAAGCCCCCGGCATCCCAGATAATTTTTATTTTATTTTTTTGATTGATGCTCAGGACATGAGTTTTGTATTTTTTTTTTCTGAATGCTCAGGTTATGAGATTTTTATTTTAATCTTAATGCTCAGATTATGAGTTATTTTATTTGTGATTATGCTCTGGATATGAGATATTTTTTTTTGATACTGCACACGTTGCAGTGTGAATGGTGTGTGAATGTGAGGGGGTGGCACTCCAGCCAGTAAGGGGTGTCACCCTCGGCCGTGGTGGTGAAGTTAACCCCACGGCTGTATGAATGACGTGTGAAAGGTGTATGAATGGACAGCGACATCATTGGGGCCTTGACGCTGGCGTTGCTGCTCCCAAGTCCTACATGCTGGACTTGGGCTAATCCAATGTGATGTGGATGTGGTGTGTGTGATCTAGGGACCTCAGTGGTGTGCATGCATGCATTGTCAGTGTGATCAATGTATTTGTTTATTGTCCAAAGATGCCTACGGCGAGGACCCTCCTGACTGCTCTTCCATCAGCTGAATGGGTCTCCTCTGGCAGGGGGGGGCTGTCTGGTTGGGGGGTCAGGTCATCACACATGTCAATCTGCAGGCCTTTTCTCATGGCACAGTTGTGCAGAATGCAACATGCACCGATGATCTGACACACGAAGGTAGGGGAATACTTATCCAGGCAGCGGAAACGGGACTTCAGGAGCCCAAATGTTTGCTTCACCACTGCACGGGTTTTGATGTGTGCTTCATTGTATTTTCTCTCTCCTCTGGTTTAGGGGTTCCGGAAAGGAGTCATGAGATGGGGTCCCAATGCATATGCAGAGTCACCTGGAAGGGAAAAAACAGGAGGATGTTAGTCATGCATGTGCCACTTGTGAGGTGTGCATCATGGGAGGGCATAGTCATGCCTGCCACCCATGTCACTCACCAACCAGCCAGCTGTCCCCATACATGTTCTGCTCGAATTCTGCTGGGATGGGACTCTGACGGTATATGAAACTGTCATGGCTGGACCCGGGGTGTTTGGCACGGACGTGCCATATGAGGCGTTGGGCATCAGCTATCACCTGTACGTTGATGGAATGCCAATGCTTCCGATTGTGGTATATGTGCTCTGTGGCACTGGGGGGCTGGAGTGCCACATGTGTGCAATCAATGGCCCCCACAGTGCGTGGGAATCTGGCAATGCTGTAGAAATCTGTCATTGCCTTCAGCCGCAGCTCCTCAGTGGTTGGTCTGATGAACTGGTTGGACATGCGTCTGAGGATTGCAGGGACAACCTGGTGCACACATCTGCTTATGGTGGACTGTGACATCCCAGCCACCACTCCACTTGTACGCTGGAATGATCCACTTGCAAGGAAATGAAGTGTTGCCAGGACCTTCACCAGTGGCTGCACTGCTTGTGAGCGGTGTGTCTTGCTGGTGATGTCCTCCTGCAGGGTTGTGGTTAGTTCAAGTATTGCATCAGGGCTGAACCTGAAGAGGCGATACACCTCCTCATCCCCCATGCCAAAGAGGCTCATGCGCGTGCGGTATATCTTCTCACGTTCCCCGCCTCCTCCGTACCGGGGGACCCAGTACTAGTGCTAGGACCGCGACTGCCCCTGGCATGTTGGCACACAGAGGTGTTGTCCTTGCAAGTGTGGTTGTTCAGCTTGCTAGTTTCGTCGGTAACGCTGCTGCTGTAGCTGCTCTCCTGCTGACCTGTGGCCGTCTGGAGTAAAGATAAAGCAGCTATTTGTAGAAATAACTTTGCACCGGACGGACGAGATACGCGCGGCGCATGTAGCCAGCGTATGGTGCTAATCCGTTCGCGAATCAGGAAATCTCCCTCATTTGCATATTTGCAGGGGAAATCAATAGGCGCGACTGATGCGCCAAGCGAAATTATGCGCTGACGAGACTCTGGCGTCGGAAAGTTAAGCCGATCGGAAATGGCCCGTTTTCTGTCGCATCTAGTTTGGTGGGTACGGCCAGACTCCATAGGTAGGTTCCTGTGTTGGGAAGGTAGACGCCCAAGTGGCAAGGGTTTATTTTGTTTATGCTGTTTTGATGCTTGCACGTGTATCCAGCAAGATGGAGAAATAAACCATATAATTTGTTTTCAGTCATCTTCAACTGCCTTTTTGTACAGTTCAGCGTGTAGTGAACCCATAGGGGGGGGTCACACACACCCACTACCAAGTTAATCCCTCACACATGGTGGAGTGCCGCGGGCAGTTAAAGTAAACCCAAAATGGAGGAGATGCTGAAATGCAAATCACCAGCGGAGTTTTAAAGCTCAACAACAGGTTCACCGAGAGAGAATGGCAGGTTGGGAACAGAGACACCAGCAGCAAATGGAGGCCATCGTGAAACAATTTGAGAGAACAGAGGAAAAGGATAGCAAGCCCTCTCTGATTGAGAATCCAGAGGACCGTAATGCTATGGAGGTTACCACGTCTGTTGTTGAGACGGAATCATCACCGGAGTGTAGTACTTCACCAGAGGAACAAGAAGTGGAGCCAGAGGAGTGTGCCCTGGCAGAGCCTGAAACTCCTGAAGTAAAGGAGCCGCCATTAGTAGTAGAAGAGTCTGTAGAGCCTGTTGAATCCAATGTTGTGAATGGCGTTCCAGAGGTCAAACCAGACGAGACCAAACCAGAAGAGAAAGACCCACATGTACAAGAAGATGCTGAGGAGGTCCCGGCTGTCCCCGCAGTAGCAGCTCCTATGAAGCTGAATCAACGGTCTGACAGTTCTGCTAAATACAGGAGAGAACCTTTAGCAAATACTTTGAAGAAACTTGATGATCAAGCTACCAAAGCTGTTACCTTGGAACTGGAACCCAACAAATTTAAGGGCAAGATTTTGGATTGCGACAGATCTTTTCGCAAAGCCAAATTGCTGCATTACCATATGAAATATTTCCCTGGCATTGACAAGTCAGAGCAGGATCAGATTCCTGTCACGAGGCATATGCAGACAAAGGGCTCTTTAGCTCACGAAAAGACCAGTCAGCAAAGCTTGAAAGAGAAGACGCACCACAAACAGTTCAAAATTCCCACCGACCGTCCCTAAAAGACAAAGCAAGGAGAACTTAATCCAGAAGTCTCATCGCAAGCCAGACAAGCTGTCTGAAAGTGTTAAAGAAAAAGTAAAAGAGAAGTTCAAAGATTTCTTGAGTCTGAAGTCAAAGAAAAAAAAGAAGAAAAAGAAGGCAAAGTCAGAGCTGTCTGGTAGTGAAGAGAACATAGAAGTTTCTAAGGAGCTCTCACCAAAAAAATTACAACCTTCAAAGCTCAACAGTGATTATAAGGCCCCATGTTCCGGTAAAAGCAGCAATCATGGATGCCGTCCATATACAAGACTAAGTGATGAGGAGACGCTCAGCGATTCTTGCACGGAAAGCTTACTTTGGAGTGATGAAGATTACAACGAAGAGATCGTTGTCATGCATGCTGATGGTTTTATAAATCTTGGCCGCAACAGGAGCAAGTACAGCTCTGCCAAGCAAAGACTTGTGATGGACAATATGGATGAGAATGCTATGGATGCAAATATGGGCGAACTGTTAGATCTCTGCTCAGGAAAGTTTCAGCAATCACAGTCCAACACCAGCCAGCCTGAAGCAAATGACTCCAAGATAGGGGTTATGGATGAGTTGCTAGGACTCTTCTCTGGAAAATTTGTCTGTCAAGATGATGGTCCAAATCAAAAATCTTTTAGTTGTACAAAGGCTCATGCTGAAAATTAGAAAAATGACCTAATGTCTGAAGTAGTTGCTCTCTGTTCCGGGTTCTTTCTCCAACAGAGAAAATGAAGAAAATGAGGTCGGGCTGGAGGATTTCCATCTTCTACCATGTGATGATTCTGACAGCAAAGAGCTTGCAGAAGTTGAAAGTGGTGCAGAAGATGAAGAGGAGGAAGTGAAGGAGGAAGTAAAGGTGGAAATGGCAGTAAAGGAAGAGGCGGTCCTGTCACTGCTGGATGTCCTGGAGGAGGATGACACCCTGCAGGATGAGGCGTCTGCTGTGCTGGCGGGGAGCGATTCCAAAAAATGTGCTCCTACCCCCTGGGTTGTGTGAAGAGACAAGCGCTGTACGCCTGCAGTACCTGCACCCTGGATAAAGAGGAGCCTGCTGGGATATGTCTGGCCTGTACATACAAGTGTCATGAAGGCCACAACCTGTTTGAGCTCTACACCAAGAGGAACTTTCTCTGCGATTGTGGAAATGCCAAATTTAAACAGCTGGAGTGCAAGTTATATCCGGATAAAGAGAAGAAAAACCTGGCTAATAATTACAAGGACAATTTCTTTGGCATCTACTGCACATGTAAGAGACCGTACCCCGATCCTGAGGATGAGACCTCAGATGAGATGGTGTGCAGAGTAACCAGAGTCGCAGAAGGCAATTTATCTTGGTTCTCCTCTTTTTTGGAAAACCGATTGCAAATAGTGAAGTTAGGACCTTTCACTTCTGAGAAACGCACATTATCGTGCGGAGTCCCTCAATGATCCCCCCTGTCGCCGGTGTTATTCAACATCTATCTTCGCGCTCTTTTTGAGATCATTAGCAGCCAAAAACTGCTTTACCACTCATATGCAGACGACACGCAACTGTATTTTCGCATTTGCAATAAAAAGGATCATCACCTCAATCTAGAGACATGCCTTTCTTTGATAGAGGACTGGATGACAAAGAGTTATCTTAAACTCAATGGAGCGAAAACAGAACTTCTCCTGTTTCACGCCAAGCGTATGATTCAACCTGCAACAACCTGGACCCCCCGCCCATTCTGGGCAAAATCATCACCCCTTGCGACAAAGTCAAAAGTCTTGGGGTCATCTTCGACTCCGACATGACAATGGACGCACAAATAGGGTCAGTAGTCAGCAGTTCTCATCATCTGCTGCGCCTACTACGCAGACTTACTCCTTTTATTCCCAAGGAAGACATAGCGGTCGTGGTGGGAACAATTGTAAACTCAAGATTGGACTATGCAGAGATTACCAAAGCAGAAAGATTACCAAAGCAGAAACGGAACATGAAGATGTTAAAGTTGATGATTGTCCTACGGAAACAGCCAACCCTCAGAATGGACTAACAATAAATAATGAAGAATGTGTGGAAAGATAACGACGATGAGAAGGAGGCAATTCTTAGAAAGCTAAATCTGAAGGACTTTATGGAAAATGAAGCTGAACTTTCTGGAAGTGATATTGAAAGTGAAATCCCTGACCGCTTCAGGGCAAATGAAGTGGCTGAAGTGCAGGAAGTAGGGGTTTGCACATCTTCAGTTCTCATTCAGTTGCTTGATGGAAATAAAGCTGAAAAACGTAATTCTGACACTGCACTAAATGATAAAGGAAAAGTGTGTCCAATATCCACTGAGCCTTGTGAATGTAGTAAGGCAGGTGATATTCATGACTTTCCCATAATTGATGATCAGCAGAGCAGGGTCATTGAGGAATCTGAATTGCAAGATATATGCACCCAGACTGAAGCTATTTTTGCCTATGTGAATTATTTGCATGTTGAAGAGCAGTGTGTTAATTTTTATGTTAATGAAATGAAAGCAGTAAATACAATGTCACCCCTACCACAGGCAGGATCTGTAGAGAGGGGTTTGGTGTCCACCGAAGTAAAAAGGAGTCATTTTGGGTCTTCAGAATTAATGGTACCAGCATGTCATGATTGGAATAGAATTCAGGAAATCATCTGTGATACCTTAAATCGGCAGAGTGAAGACATCTGTGATGTTGAATCTGGAAAACCACGCTCCCACAGTGAGGATATTGCAAAGTCTGATATAACCAGTGCAGTTTCTGTCCAAGACTTGGATAGACCGCCCTCTGTGGTTGAAACACAGTTAGATGATGCAGGGAGCCATGTAGTACAGTGCTGCCAGTTCATACATGATGAAATCGGATTTGAATATAAAGGTAATGTCACATCCTGTGAAACCCAGACTTTGGAAAGTGTTCTGTCAGAGCCAGTGATGCAGGAAAATACTTTGGACTTGACTACCGAGATTCCTCTGGAAGTAAAATCTATTTTTCAAAGTGTAGAATCTGTAATGGCAGGTGAGCCCTCTGAAAGTTGTGAAATCTCCATCACTGAAGTGGTCAGAGAGGCTAAATGTACTAATTTAATGGATGCTTTTTCCAAATGTCTTGAAAGGAATGAAGAATATGAGAATTTGTGTCCAATAGTCGATGGTTTCAAAGAAACAAGTGCTAAAACATTTTTGGGAGACTATGAGGCAAATATAGTTGAACAACTAGCCATAAACATAATTTCAAAAGTTATTGTAGCTGCTAGACAGGAAATGTTGTCTAGCTCAGTTAATGATTTGTCCGATAGCAGTTGTCAAGTTCTTGGTGAGAATAGGGATGTGCGAACACGTGATGCACAGAGTAAGCAGTTGGTTCAAGAAAGTGACGAGGATTCAGTTTCTGAAAACCTTACATTGGGTTTGGTAGATTTTCACCATACTTGTGAGTCTGAACTATCACAAAGTAAGAAACTTGGAAATACAGAATTGACAAGTAATGATTTCCCTCTAAAGCACCAAAGGGAAGAAAAACTGCCTAGTACATCGGTTTATCAGAGGTCATATGCGTCAGACTTTAGTCCAGTTCATAGAAGAACAGAATTTTTTGAGTGTCACCATGTCTTGGAGGATTGCAGTCTTAGTGTGTTTATACAGTATATGAAGAAGGCATCCACATAGATGATCCATTGCAGAGCACAATGTTATCAGCTCTTGGTATTGGTTATGACTCGCTGAGTTCTTCAGGGATTGAGCTATCGAGGGAAACCTTTGTGTCCATTGAAAAACCAATTAAGGTTTTGTATGGTTTACAACTGAAAATGAGTATATTACAGAGCAAGGAACACCCTCTTATGTACCTCAGCCAAAATTTAAAGACCAGTAGGAGAATAAATACGTGGTTCCTGGCCCTTCAGGAATTTAGTTTTGTTGTAACGCATCGCCCGGTGTTAAAATGGGGAATGCAGATGGTTTGTCCCGAGTGCATGCGTGCCTGGCAACCTGTGTCCCAACCCTAGGGTTGAAACAAGAGGGGGGGGTATGTGACAGGAAGTCAGGTAAATCTGTGTGTGTTGTCCCAGATGGGAGATGTTTTTCTGCCTTGTTTAGACAATACACCAATTACTATCAGTCACAGTCACAGTGACTATCAATCACAGGAGTCAGTCAGTCAGTCAGTCAGACTGGTGCAGCAGGACGCTCTCACACGAGTCGGCTCACCTGAGACAGATTAGTCAGGCAGGTGCTCCCTCAGCCCCCGGCTGCATCCAGGACATCCAGGACTCACGGATCTCAGCTCTCCTTGCACCCTTTGGCCTCCATACTCTCCTTCACTATCAGCTAGGGCCGTGTCTAGCCTTCTTTCTGGGCGCTTGTGTTCCCCCCGCCTCCCTGCCTCCCTGGGACAGCGCGGCCGTCCTTCTAAGGATAAGCCGCAGCTCTGCCCAGTGGAGCAACGGTTGCACACCACAGAGCCGGCTGCCCCCCTTTCTCCTCCTGGCCACCGGCTCCTTCCCAAAGCCATCCGTATTCGAGGCATCCCCCCGTCGCCTCTCCGCCTCAGTTCCTTCCCTCTCTAGCCATCCGCGCCGACCTATGCAGATTTTGGGCGGCCACGCTTAGGAAAAACCGCGGCTTCACCCGCGGCCTAGCGGCGCACCGCACAAACACCGAAGAAATCCCTCTAAAGTGGCCCAGAAACCCCCACCTACCCTATGAGGACCCCCATCCTCTCCCAGTCGCCCACCAGACTTCTCTAGTGTCCTATCCACCAAGGTGACAGCCCCCAGCTCAGGTCCTTTTTCCTGAATGGTGGCCATCTTGGTACACCCCAGCACATCTCCCCCTATTTTGCCCCACCGCGTATCCACCACCCCTTTAGCACTTGATCCAGGGTTTCGGCTGATCGCTCTTGAGGGGTCAGGAAGGAATTTTTTTCCCTTACCGCAGCACACTGGTTAGCACGGCCAGGGTTTTTTTTGCCTTCCTCTGGATCAACCTGGGAGTGAGGATTAAAGATTCTCCCCCCCACCATCCCATTAAAAACCTCACTGGCACCCCCGATGCTTGGCGACAATGGCTAATCTGCGATATTCTGCAGACACCATCCTGGGTCTGAGGCGATTCGCCACAGTATTACCAGCCATCACCAAAAAGACCTTAAGAATTGAGCAACTATTGAGAATCGATCGACGATCGACTATCAAAAATTTCAGTTATTCACCCCAGCCTAAGCACATATCATGTGCTTTGATCAACACAAGATCGGCAGTTAAACACTGATTAGAAATCCATGATTTCATTCTACAATATGATTTAGACTGCCTCTTCATTACAGAAAGCTGGCTCACAGCCGACTGTAACACCATTCTAGGTGAACTGGTGCCAGAAAACTATCGTATTATAACCGAAAACAGAATAGGGCAAAGAGGAGGAGGCCTGGCGGTGATCCACAGGACTCACCTTGCGATCACTAAACCAGTCCTTCAAAATCCTCTTCCATTCATGGAAACCCTTGCTCTGCAGCTGCAAACAAATCCCCAGGAGACCGTCCGCGTTCTTTTCTGTTATAGGCCACTCGGGCCACGGGCCAAAATCGCAGCTTCTATCATCATTGACGGACTTCATCTCCACTTATACCCTTAACAGCAAACACCTTTTGCTGCTCGGGGATTTCAACCTCTGGGCCAATTCCTCACAAGACCCCATTGCTGACGCCTGTATTGACCACCTGGAAGGATTAGGGCTACAGCAACTAGTATGTGGGCCCACACATGCTTCAGGTCACACACTCGATCTTATTTTCAGACAAAATCTGAAAATAGGTATTTTGGAAAATGAACCGTTGCCATGGACAGATCACCATGCAATTAAATTCATAATTTCCAAAACTCCCCCATTGATAAAAACACCTAAGCCGTTGACAACACACTGGACTAGATCTCAGAAGAAGCTCCATTCGGAAATCTACCTTAGGAAATAAAATTAAAACATTCCAACCATTTCGAACAGCTTCAGATACACTGGATGCCATAAATGCAGCCCTACTACAGTCAGCCGACTTAGTAGCGCCAAAACGCAAAGCCCACATCCGGAAAAACAAGTCCGGCTGGTTTAACAACCAGCTGTCGCTACTGAAGCAAGAACGCAGAAGGGCGGAAGGCGCCTGGAAAAGAAGCGCTTCAGAGGAAAACCTCATCATCTACAAAGCAGCAACAAGAAAATATCACAAAGCAATCTTTAAAGCCAAGAAAAAATATTTTTCCAAGGCTATCAACAACGCCCTAAACTGCCCCCGCAAACTTTTCAAGCTGGTCACGCAGACCATGAATCCAGGCTGTCTTGAAGCCCCCAATTCAGATACCCAAGAATTTTGCAATGAATTATCGGATTTCTTCATCAATAAAATTGAGAGAATCCGGGAAAGCATTGGACAAAACAATACCCCCCTCAACCCCGCCCTCAATCAACCACACAACACCCATAGAAACTTTCTACATTTAACAAAGTTCACTCTGGAACCCATCTCCATCGATGCCACAAAAAATATCATCGGTACTTTGTGAAACAGCACAGCGCCTAACGATATCATCCCCACTAAACTGCTGAAGGAATGTGCCGATATCCTGGCACCACCTATCACGCAGCTTATAAACCAGTCATTTAAGGAAGGCATAGTGCCCTCCCTGCTGAAAGAGGGCACAATCCAGCCCATCTTGAAGAAACCCACGCTGGACCCCAAGGATCCAAATCACCACCGTCCCATAACAGGCCTAAACGTCCTCTCCAAGGTAATGGAGAAAGTAGTGGTACAACAGCTGCAACAGCATCTAGATACCCATAATCTACTTGATCCATTTCAATCGGGTTTCCATCCCGGACACGGGACAGAGACAGCATTACTCAAAATATGGGATGACGCTCTCGAGGCCACAGACGAAGGAGAATCTTGTCTTCTGGTTCTACTGGACCTAAGCGCAGCCTTTGACACGGTAGATCACAGACTATTACTGACGCGGCTAGCTGAAGTAGCCAGAGTCGCAAAAGGTGATTTACCATGGTTTTCCTCCTTCCTGGAAAACCGATCACAAACAGTGAAATTGGGACCTTTCACCTCGGAAAAACGCACAGTGTCATGTGGAGTCCCTCAAGGATCACCCCTGTCACCGGTGCTCTTCAACATCTATCTTCGCCCTCTCTTTGAAATCATTAGTAGCCAACAACTACTTTATCGAGGGGGCGTGGCCTGGACATGCAGCGGTGAAGACGTGTCTCTTTGGAGCTCCAGCGCCAACACTGTAAAAACCTGCTTTTTTACCACTTATCGGACCTGTGCACCCGCTCACCATGAGGAAAAAGTCGGGCAGGACTCTTCCTAAGACGGGGACGTCCTCGGGCTCCATTAAAAGGTTTCTTTCCATGGAGTCGGGAGCTGTGGAGGTTGCGGATGGCCTAGGCCGCACTACACGTGGCAATAGCTCCGGGGCGGGATCCGCCCCCCGTCGCAAGCCGGAGCTCAGGCACCATTCGCCTGCCTCGACTGTCTGCTCGGAAGGTGAGGAAAGCTTCCCTGGACGGTCCGGTATCACAGCCCTGGTAGAAGACTTCCCGACCAAGGCTGAGTTTGCCTCTATGTTCCGAGGCTTGGAACGCTCGATTAAGAAAGATCTCTCCGCAGTGAGAGGGGACCTAGCGCTGGTGTTGGAACGTGTGGAGGAATCCGAACTCCGCCTGGACCGCCACGCGGCCGCCATTAGAGACTTGCAATCTACCACTAGATCCCTCACAATAGTGCACAGGATGGCCCTATACAAGATCGAGGACCAGGAGAACCGCGCCAGGAGGAACAACATTCGCCTTAGGGGTCTTCCTGAGGCGACGGGAGATGACGACCTCCTCCACTCGGTTCGTGGCATCTTCAATGGCTTGCTAGGCCTCCCGGCAGACTATCCGCTTAAACTGGACAGGGTCCACAGGGCCCTCCGTCCCCGCAATCTTTCCTCTGATACCCCAAGGGATGTGATCTGTAGGCTCCATTACTATGAGGAAAAGGAGCAAATCATGCGGAAAGCTCGGGAATCTGCCACTGTGGACTTTGGCGGTGCTACATTATCCCTCTTCCCTGATCTGGCTAGGGAGACTCTGGCCCGTCGTAGAGCACTGAAGCCGCTGACAGAGAAACTCAGGGCCGCTTCTATCTCCTATCGCTGGGGCTTCCCATCAGCTCTAATTGCCCAACATGGAGGTAAGACTGCAGTACTCCGCTTCCCAGAAGACCTGGACAAGTTCTGCTCGGACATTGGTATCTCTCCTCCGGAGCTACCTGGCTGGCAGGAAGTCATCCCCTCCCTTCCTACTCAGGAAGGGAGGAAACCTAGTCAGTCAGTCAGACTGGTGCAGCAGGACGCTCTCACACGAGTCGGCTCACCTGAGACAGATTAGTCAGGCAGGTGCTCCCTCAGCCCCCGGCTGCATCCAGGACATCCAGGACTCACGGATCTCAGCTCTCCTTGCACCCTTTGGCCTCCATACTCTCCTTCACTATCAGCTAGGGCCGTGTCTAGCCTTCTTTCTGGGCGCTTGTGTTCCCCCAGCCTCCCTGCCTCCCTGGGACAGCGCGGCCGTCCTTCTAAGGATAAGCCGCAGCTCTGCCCAGTGGAGCAACGGTTGCACACCACAGAGCCGGCTGCCCCCCTTTCTCCTCCTGGCCACCGGCTCCTTCCCAAAGCCATCCGTATTCGAGGCATCCCCCCGTCGCCTCTCCGCCTCAGTTCCTTCCCTCTCTAGCCATCCGCGCCGACCTATGCAGATTTTGGGCGGCCACGCTTAGGAAAAACCGTGGCTTCACCCGCGGCCTAGCAGCGCACCGCACAAACACCGAAGAAATCCATCTAAAGTGGCCCAGAAACCCCCACCTACCCTAGGAGGACCCCCATCCTCTCCCAGTCGCCCACCAGACTTCTCTAGTGTCCTATCCACCAAGGTGACAGCCCCCAGCTCAGGTCCTTTTTCCTGAATGGTGGCCATCTTGGTACACCCCAGCACATCTCCCCCTATTTTGCCCCACCGCGTATCCACCACCCCTTTAGCACTTGATCCAGGGTTTCGGCTGATCGCTCTTGAGGGGTCAGGAAGGAATTTTTTTCCCTTACCGCAGCACACTGGTTAGCACGGCCAGGGTTTTTTTTTGCCTTCCTCTGGATCAACCTGGGAGTGAGGATTTAAAGATCCCCCCCCCCCCCATCCCATTAAAAACCTCACTGGCACCCCCGATGCTTGGCGACAATGGCTAATCTGCGATATTCTGCAGACACCATCCTGGGTCTGAGGCGATTCGCCACAGTATTACCAGCCATCACCAAAAAGACCTTAAGAATTGAGCAACTATTGAGAATCGATCGACGATCGACTATCAAAAATTTCAGTTATTCACCCCAGCCTAAGCACATATCATGTGCTTTGATCAACACAAGATCGGCAGTTAAACACTGATTAGAAATCCATGATTTCATTCTACAATATGATTTAGACTGCCTCTTCATTACAGAAAGCTGGCTCACAGCCGACTGTAACACCATTCTAGGTGAACTGGTGCCAGAAAACTATCGTATTATAACCGAAAACAGAATAGGGCAAAGAGGAGGAGGCCTGGCGGTGATCCACAGGACTCACCTTGCGATCACTAAACCAGTCCTTCAAAATCCTCTTCCATTCATGGAAACCCTTGCTCTGCAGCTGCAAACAAATCCCCAGGAGACCGTCCGCGTTCTTTTCTGTTATAGGCCACTCGGGCCACGGGCCAAAATCGCAGCTTCTATCATCATTGACGGACTTCATCTCCACTTATACCCTTAACAGCAAACACCTTTTGCTGCTCGGGGATTTCAACCTCTGGGCCAATTCCTCACAAGACCCCATTGCTGACGCCTGTATTGACCACCTGGAAGGATTAGGGCTACAGCAACTAGTATGTGGGCCCACACATGCTTCAGGTCACACACTCGATCTTATTTTCAGACAAAATCTGAAAATAGGTATTTTGGAAAATGAACCGTTGCCATGGACAGATCACCATGCAATTAAATTCATAATTTCCAAAACTCCCCCATTGATAAAAACACCTAAGCCGGTGACAACACACTGGACTAAATCTCAGAAGAAGCTCCATTCGGAACTCTTCAAATCTACCTTAGGAAATAAAATTAAAACATTCCAACCATTTCGAACAGCTTCAGAAACACTGGATGCCATAAATGCAGCCCTACTACAGTCAGCCGACTTAGTAGCGCCAAAACGCAAATCCGGAAAAACAAGTCCGGCTGGTTTAACAACCAGCTGTCGCTACTGAAGCAAGAACGCAGAAGGGCGGAAGGCGCCTGGAAAAGAAGCGCTTCAGAGGAAAACCTCATCATCTACAAAGCAGCAACAAGAAAATATCACAAAGCAATCTTTAAAGCCAAAAAAAATATTTTTCCAAGGCTATCAACAACGCCCTAAACTGCCCCCGCAAACTTTTCAAGCTGGTCACGCAGACCATGAATCCAGGCTGTCTTGAAGCCCCCAATTCAGATACCCAAGAATTTTGCAATGAATTATCGGATTTCTTCATCAATAAAATTGAGAGAATCCGGGAAAGCATTGGACAAAACAATACCCCCCTCAACCCCGCCCTCAATCAACCACAAAACACCCATAGAAACTTTCTACATTTAACAAAGTTCACTCTGGAACCCATCTCCATCGATGCCACAAAAAATATCATCGGTACTTTGTGAAACAGCACAGCGCCTAATGATATCATCCCCACTAAACTGCTGAAGGAATGTGCCGATATCCTGGCACCACCTATCACGCAGCTTATAAACCAGTCATTTAAGGAAGGCATAGTGCCCTCCCTGCTGAAAGAGGGCAAAATCCAGCCCATCTTGAAGAAACCCACGCTGGACCCCAAGGATCCAAATCACCACCGTCCCATAACAGGCCTAAACGTCCTCTCCAAGGTAATGGAGAAAGTAGTGGTACAACAGCTGCAACAGCATCTAGATACCCATAATCTACTTGATCCATTTCAATCGGGTTTCCATCCCGGACACGGGACAGAGACAGCATTACTCAAAATATGGGATGACGCTCTCGAGGCCACAGACGAAGGAGAATCTTGTCTTCTGGTTCTACTGGACCTAAGCGCAGCCTTTGACACGGTAGATCACAGACTATTACTGACGCGGCTAGCTGAAGTAGCCAGAGTCGCAAAAGGTGATTTACCATGGTTTTCCTCCTTCCTGGAAAACCGATCACAAACAGTGAAATTGGGACCTTTCACCTCGGAAAAACGCACAGTGTCATGTGGAGTCCCTCAAGGATCACCCCTGTCACCGGTGCTCTTCAACATCTATCTTCGCCCTCTCTTTGAAATCATTAGTAGCCAACAACTACTTTATCGAGGGGGCGTGGCCTGGACATGCAGCGGTGAAGACGTGTCTCTTTGGAGCTCCAGCGCCAACACTGTAAAAACCTGCTTTTTTACCACTTATCGGACCTGTGCACCCGCTCACCATGAGGAAAAAGTCGGGCAGGACTCTTCCTAAGACGGGGACGTCCTCGGGCTCCATTAAAAGGTTTCTTTCCATGGAGTCGGGAGCTGTGGAGGTTGCGGATGGCCTAGGCCGCACTACACGTGGCAATAGCTCCGGGGCGGGATCCGCCCCCCGTCGCAAGCCGGAGCTCAGGCACCATTCGCCTGCCTCGACTGTCTGCTCGGAAGGTGAGGAAAGCTTCCCTGGACGGTCCGGTATCACAGCCCTGGTAGAAGACTTCCCGACCAAGGCTGAGTTTGCCTCTATGTTCCGAGGCTTGGAACGCTCGATTAAGAAAGATCTCTCCGCAGTGAGAGGGGACCTAGCGCTGGTGTTGGAACGTGTGGAGGAATCCGAACTCCGCCTGGACCGCCACGCGGCCGCCATTAGAGACTTGCAATCTACCACTAGATCCCTCACAATAGTGCACAGGATGGCCCTATACAAGATCGAGGACCAGGAAAACCGCGCCAGCAGGAACAACATTCGCCTTAGGGGTCTCCCTGAGGCGACGGGAGATGACGACCTCCTCCACTCGGTTCGTGGCATCTTCAATGGCTTGCTAGGCCTCCCGGCAGACTATCCGCTTAAACTGGACAGGGTCCACAGGGCCCTTCGTCCCCGCAATCTTTCCTCTGATACCCCAAGGGATGTGATCTGTAGGCTCCATTACTATGAGGAAAAGGAGCAAATCATGCGGAAAGCTCGGGAATCTGCCACTGTGGACTTTGACGGTGCTACAATATCCCTCTTCCCTGATCTGGCTAGGGAGACTCTGGCCCGTCGTAGAGCACTGAAGCCGCTGACAGAGAAACTCAGGGCCGCTTCTATCTCCTATCGCTGGGGCTTCCCATCAGCTCTAATTGCCCAACATGGAGGTAAGACTGCAGTACTCCACTTCCCAGAAGACCTGGACAAGTTCTGCTCGGACATTGGTATCTCTCCTCCGGAGCTACCTGGCTGGCAGGATGTCATCCCCTCCCTTCCTACTGCCCAAACCCCTCAATGGCGAAATGTAGGCCGCGGACGCCGCTCCGCCAACGTGGAGGCCTCTCCGCAGCAGGAGTGAGACTTGCTGGGCCAATTAGAGGCCTCTTTGTTTCTGTGATTTTGTTTCTTCGATTTTGTTTCGCACCCATCTGAACGGCCCGACCTAGTCACTTTTTTTTTATTTTATTTTTTTCAGCGCCCCCATGGCGGTCTGACTCACCGAGTGCCATGTGATAGTTAATCCCGCCTGGGACCGCATTGCCCTGATACGCCAGATTTTGTATCCTACTGGGGGCCCCTTCTTTATTTCTTTGTTCTTGGGCTGACTTTGACTTTTTTTTTTTTTTTTTTATGCTCAATTCGCTATATGGGTATTCAGGTTCTGAATCCTTGTTTCACTTACCTAGTTTAGTGTGCTTAAATTTGAGTTCTGTTATTATTACAATATGTTTGGTGTCGGCGCTGGATCTCCTTGACGGCGACCATGGTTTTTTTAATGCTCGCCGCCGGATCCCGGCGTGGTTTCACCCCATTCCTGAGGGCGTGCGGCGCGGTCCGGCACTCCTGTGGCCTGGTCCCCTCAGGGGCTGTGGTTATGGGGGGGTCGGCTCGCTCGCACCGCCCTCCTTTGCACAGCATTCACTTGCGTGCAATTACAGGATGCCCCCTTTTGGGGGTTAGTCGTGGTTTTTGTGTTGATACTTACTGTCTCTTTCTTGTTTCCCTTTTTTCTGGATCTATGGTCCATCCCATCTTTTCCCTCCCCCCCACGTCCCTTATTCTTTCCCTCCGCTGCAGGTGCCACCTTGTTTGTGATGATGGATTGTACCTCCGCTGTGAAACCCAATGGCTACATTGAATCTGATCTCCCTGAATGTTCGGGGTCTACACTCCCCAGGTAAGAGACACAACCTATACATAGAGCTGGGTCGCCTGCATGGGGACATTGTGCTCCTGCAGGAAACCCACCTCACGCACACTTCCACTGTGAAGCTCACCTCCCCTCAATTCCCATTATGGTATTATAGCCTTTCTGATGTTCACAAATCTAAGGGTGTGGCCATTGGGTTTCGCAGGGGGACTCCTTTCACATTAGATACCATGCTTAGTGACGACCTGGGTCACTTCCTGTTCCTACGGGCAGCCAGGGCAACATGACGTGTACCATTGCTACTTTATATGCCCCCAATAGAGATCAGGTCTCCTTTATAGCCTCTACCCTTAAAAAACTGAGTGATTTCGCACAGGGCTGTGTTATCCTTGCCGGGGACTTTAATGTGTCCCTAGAGCCATCTCTTGATACATCCCTGGGTCAATCCTGTATTTCGCAGAGGCGCCTAGCGTTTCTGCGTAAATGTTTACACAATGCTCAATTGATGGACGTGTGGCGGATCATGCATCCCTGGGTGAAAGACTATACCCATTATTCCCACTTACACCAAACTCATTCAAGGATAGACCTCTTTTTTATTGATCACCACCATCTCTCTCTCCCAACGGGTTCAATGATTGCCGCCACTACTATATCGGACCATGCCCCGATCGTCCTTACTCTAAATATCCCTTCCATCCCCTGCAGATCCACGAACTGGAAACTCAATGATAATCTCCTTTCGGAAGAAGTAGATAGGAAGGTGCTTCAGGGTGATCTCGCTCGATATTTCACTGAAAACCAGACCCCAGACGTCACGTCGAGCATTTTGTGGGAGGCACATAAGGCCTTCATCCGGGGTAAATTGATTGAATTAGGCTCGAGAAAGAAAAGGGAACGTAACTTTCAACAGTAAGAATTGATCAAAGCAATTGAGAATTTGGAACGTCAGCATGAAGCTGGTCGATCCAAGGCGATCTTCCATGTCTTGACTCAGAAGCGGGAGGAACTGAGGGTCTTATATCATTTAGACCAGAAACAATCCTATCACATTGTAGCGCAACGTGTGCACGAATGTGGTAACAGACCAGGTCGCCGGTTGGCTCGTTCACTGCAGCAAAAAAAGACAGCCACTTTTGTGTCACGGATAAAAACTGCTCAAGATTCTATGGTACATGATACATAGTTACATAGTTACATAGTTAGTCAGGTTGAAAAAAGACACAAGTCCATCCAGTTCAACCATAAAAATAAATAAAAATAAAACAAAGTAAAACACAGTACATCCTCCCATACACCCAACTCCATACCCACAGTTGATCCAGAGGAAGGCAAAAAACCCCAGCAGTGCGATGATCCAATTTGCTACCGGAGGGGAAAAAATTCCTTCCTGATCCCCTGAAAGGCAATCGGATTTACCCCGGATCAACTTTACCTACAAAACTTAGTACTCAGTTATATTATGTGCATTTAGGAAAGAATCCAGGCCTCTCTTAAAGCAATCTACTGAGCTGGCCAGAACCACCTCTGGAGGGAGTCTGTTCCACATTTTCACAGCTCTTACTGTGAAGAAACCTTTCCGTATTTGGAGGTGAAATCTCTTTTCCTCCAGACGTAAAGAGTGCCCCCTTGTCCTCAGTGTTGCCCTTAAAGTGAATAACTCAACACCAAGTTCACTATATGGACCTCTTATGTATTTGTACATGTTGATCATATCCCCCCTTATTCTCCTCTTCTCAAGAGTGAATAAATTCAGTTCCTCTAATCTTTCCTCATAGCTGAGCTCCTCCATGCCTCTTATCAGTTTGGTTGCCCTTCTCTGCACTTTCTCCAGTTCTCCGATATCCTTTTTGAGAACTGGTGCCCAAAACTGGACTGCATACTCCAGATGAGGTCTTACTAATGATTTGTACAGGGGCAAAATGATATCTCTATCTCTGGAGTCCATACCTCTCTCAATACAAGAAAGGACTTTGCTCGCTTTGGAAACCGCAGCTTGGCATTGCATGCCATTATTGAGCTTATGATCAACTAAAACCCCCAGATCCTTCTCCACTACAGATCCCCCCAGTTGTACTCCCCCTAGCATGTATGATGCATGCATATTCTTAGCCCCCAAGTGCATAACTTTACATTTATCAACATTAAACCTCATCTGCCACTCAGTCACCCAATTAGACAGAGCATTGAGGTCGGCTTGTAAATTGGAGACATCCTGCAAGGACATTATTCCACTGCATAGCTTGCATACGTCTGCTATTGCAAGGGAATTCCGCTCGTTCTACCAGGCTCTGTATCATGTACATAGTACGGTTGGAGATGGGGAGGTTAAATCCCGACTCATTAGTGAATACCTGTCCCAAGCCAATTTACCTAAACTTCCAGCGGACAAACTAGCAGCTTTAGATGGGGAGATTACTGTCTCAGAGGTGCGATTGGCGTTAAAAGCTATGGCCTCTGGTAAAGCTCCAGGCCCGGATGGGTTCACGGTTCACTATTATCGGTCCTTTGCTGATTTATTGATTCCGCACTTGACCAATTATGCTAATTCCATCTCGGAGACTAGTGCCGTCCGACCTGAAACTCTTCACGCACACATCACGGTCATTCCCAAGCCGGGTAAGGATCCCTGCATTTGCGGGAGCTATAGACCCATCTCTTTGTTAAATATTGACGCCAAGCTCTACTCTAAGGTCCTAGCGAACAGGCTCCTCCCGCTCCTTCCCCAATGGGTCTCTATGGACCAGTCGGGTTTTATTCCTGGCAGGGAGGCTCGGGACAATTCCCTTCGCAGCCTCTCATTGATGTCATATGTTTGCCGATCCTCCCAGCCCACCCTTCTCCTATCTACAGATGCTGAGAAGAAGTTTGACAGGGTGGACTGGGAGTATCTCATGGCGACCCTTTCCCATCTTGGCATCGGCCCCCCATTACTGTCCTGTATTCCGGCCCTTTATTCCGCTCCCACCGCCTAACTCCGTATAAATGGCACATTGAGTGAGCCCTTCACACTATATAATGGCACCCGGCAGGGATGCCCCCTTTCCCCTATTTTATTCGCCCTCTCCCTTGAACCCTTCCTTTCATCGGTCAGGTTAGACCCGAAAATCCGCGGAATCACGGTTGGCCCTATTGAACATAAATATGCCGCTTACGCGGATGATATCCTCTTTTACATACAACAACCTCTCATTTCCCTCCCTAACCTGAGGTCCGCTTTTTCGAAATTTAGTGTCATCTCAAATTTTAAAATTAATATGTCCAAATCTGAAATTCTGAACCTTACTGTCCCGAACGCAATTGCCGCCCGTCTGAAGGAATCCTTCCCTTTTAATTGGCAATCTCGGTCCCTTAAGTACCTAGGCATTTTCTTGACCCCCTAACCTTTCCTCACTCTTCCAAGCTAACTACATCCCCTTGTTGAATGCTATTAAAATTGATTTACAGAGGTGGTCCCAACTTGCTCACTCCTGGTTGGGGAGAATCAGCGTGGTGAAGATGAACATTTTGCCCAGGCTGCTATTCCTGTTTCAAATGATCCCCTTCAAAGTTCCGGTGGGCTTCTTCACTTTGATAAGATCCCTTTTATGTAAATATATTTGGCATGGGAGGCGACCCAGGTTGGCCAGATCCACACTTATCAGGCCTAAATCAGAAGGAGGCCTTGGTTTGCCAGACGTTAAAGGTCACTTTGTGTCCACAGTCCTCACGAGGATACTGGATTGGAAATACCATAAGCATTCTAAATTGTGGGTATCTTTGGAGGAATCCCTATGTGCTACTGATCCTTACACTCAGATATGGATCCCCAGAAAATGCAGGTCTCTGGCCACATCTACTTCCCCTCTTAGGCCTCGTACACACGATCAAATCTGTCTGCTGGAAACGGTCTGCTAGACCGTTTCAGCAGACAGATTCGATCGTGTGTACGGGCAAACAGACGGATTTGGCCACCCGACAGATTTCAAAGCATGCTTTGAAATCTGTCGGCTGGGAACCCGTCCGCCCGACATGTCTGCTGGTTAGTATGCTAACCAGCAGACATTTCGTCTTCTCGCACGTTAATATCGTGTGATATTTTATAAAAAAAAAAAATTGCCAAAATGATTTTCGCTTTGAAATTTCGCATTTTTTTTTTTTTTTTATAAAATATCACGAATATTCGCGGGTATATTTTATATAAAAAAAAAGCGAAATTTCAATATGTGTTTTACTTCCTGGTTTTATTGCGAATTTCTTTGCGAAATTTGAAAAATATCGATGTGCGAATATTCGCTGAGATATTCGTACAACGTCAATATTCCGCGAATATTCACGCAGACATGTCACCGACACGTCAGCGCGCTGTCTGCTGGCGGGGATTTTGGTTTGCTCGTGTGTACACGCAAGCAAACCAAAATGCCAGCAGACAGATTTGTTCAAATCGGTCGGACAGACCGTTTTGAACAAATATATTTAATCGTGTGTACGAGGCCTTACGCTCTCAACATTGATGATCTGGGATTCGCTGTGTTGAACCCACAAATGGGCACACAATTTTCCACTGATGGCCCTGGCTGGTCACAACTACTTCCCCCCAGGAAATACGCACACCTCAGGGAAGACTTGGTCTTTGGGCACTGCGACAAAACTATACCAAGTGCTCACCCCCACTGGAATTGCTCCTCTGACTGATTTGACGGGACCCCCCCCCCCCCGTGCCTCATATGGTCCACTGGAAATATCACCAATTTTCAGCCTTTGTGAGATCACTCCCGCGTCCACTCCACTTACTTCTACAAGGCCCTTCTAGCCCTGTCCTCCAAGGACCAGCCCATCTTTCTCCACAACTGGGAACAAGACCTCAATAATGCCTCATTTCCACTGAGCGGATCGGTTCGGTACGGTTCGGTACGGTTCGCTATTTTGGGTGTTTCCATTATGAAAGCGCGCCATAAAAGCGAACCGTACCGCGCCAGCAAGGGTCCTGCTTCAGATGAGGGTCCAAAGAAAAGTGGAGCGGTACGGTTAGGGCGGAGCTACTGGCGTCACATAGTTCATTCCACTGATTGGTGGACAGAAAACAGCTATGCTGACGTCAAAGCAAAGCGCCAACCAATCACCACGTCGCTAGTCCATATAAAGGAGAAGGATGGCAGCAAACAACAGGCTTTGGTTATCTGAGGAACTATCTACTTTCCTATCAATTATTGGTGATGGCGTTATTCAGAGTGAGCTTGATGGATCAGTGAGAAATGAGAAGGTCTATAAAGAAATTTCTCAGCGGATGGCAGCCGAGGGATTCGAACGGACGTCGGGCCAGTGTAGGGCAAAGCTGAAAAAGCTTAAAGCTCAATATAAAAAAATTAAGGACGCCAACAGCCGTAGTGGAAATTGTCCAACTGCTTGGAGGTGGTACGACGCCATGGACGCCATTTACGGTCATCGGCCAGCAAACCAAGGCAGGGAGGGAGATCTGGACTCTGCAACTGTAATTCTGGAATCCATGGTAGACCCCTTTGGTAAGTTAATTTTTTTTAAACTTTGCATAGGATATCGCTCTGCTAACCATTTTAAATGAAATATCTAACCATATGTTTATTTTCAGAAACAGTTGATGGACTCTCCAATGATGTATCAAACATTTCAGATGATGGAACTTCAACGTCTTTCAGCAGCAACAGTAGTTTTTCATTAGACCAACCACAGAGTAGCCAACCACCGAGTAGCCAACCACCGAGTAGCCAACCACCGAGTAGCCAACCACCGAGTACTCCCAATGCACCCCGACACAATGGTAAGACATGATGATAATTAATAAATTCTCTGGGGGGCAGATGAGCAGTGCTGTGTATTGGTGTAGCAGATGAGAGGGGGGGGTGGTGATGAGTTTTGGGGCAGATGAGCAGTGCTGTGTATTGGTGTATCAGATGAGAGGGGGTGGTGATGAGTTTTGGGGGAGATGTGCAGAAGGTACAGTGGTGGAAGAGATGAGAGGGGGGGGTTCAGCTCTGGGGGGCAGATTAGCAGTGCTGTGTATTGGTGTAGCACAGGGATCTCCAAACTACGGCCCTCCAGCTGCTGTGGAACTACACTTCCCATGAGGCATTGTAAAACTCTGACATTCATAGACATGACTAGGCATGATGGGAATTGTAGTTCCTGAACACCTGGAGGGCCATAGTTTGGAGACTCCTGGTGTAGCAGATGAGAGGGGGGGTGGTGATGAGTTTTGGGGGAGATGTGCAGGAGGTACAGTGGTGGAAGAGATGAAAAGGGGGGTTCAGCTCTGGGGGGCAGATGAGCAGTGCTGTGTATTGGTGTATCAGATGAGAGGGGGGGTGATGATGAGTTTTGGGGGAGATGAGCAGTGCTGTGTATTGGTGTAGCAGATGAGAGGGGGGGTTCAGCTCTGGGGGGCAGATGAGCAGTGCTGTGTATTGGTGTAGCAGATGAGAGGGGGGAACAGAAGTGGGCCAGTGTGGTACAGTCTGGTGGGGCAGATGAGAAAGGGGCTTACAGTATTGGTTGGACAGATGACAAAAACAATGTTTTTTTTTTGTATAATACAGGTGAAAGAAGAAGGTTGCAGTTGGATCTGCGCACAGTCATGGAGGATATGCGGGCAGCAGAAGAAAGGCAGCTGGAAAGAATGGATAACCTTTCTGAGAGAAGGTTTCAAGCACTACGTCAGGATGCACAGGAAGCTATGCGCCAGGAGGCAGAAATTGCCCGGATGCAGATGGAGCAGTTGGCTACCTTCAACCAGGCCTTCCTCGGTGTCCTTGGTCAGCTTGTTCAAGTGATTGGAGCCAATCGTCAACCCAGGTCACCACCCAGACAGTAGTGCCTTTCATGCAGCACAGGACCTGTACCCATTTTTACTTTTAAAGGAAATATAATTATTTTGTGTTTAAAAAGTTATATTTTATTTTATTAATAGGCTACTTTTGAGCCAGCACCAATCACACAAGATTGGACACATTTCCTCCTTGCTGCACATGGCTTTAGTTGTAGTGCTGCTCTGGCACCTTCCCTCCTGGCACCTTTGCATTATCACCCACGCCTTGGAAGGTGCAGCCTGGATTTCACCAAAAGGCACCCCCGGTGGCTTCATATGTTTTTTCTTTGTCTGAATTTCTCACTTCCTGTTCCTTCTCAGTAAACTTTACAACATGCTTACTGAGGAGGAACAGAAATTGAGAAATTCAGACAAATATTCCAAAAAACATTTAAAAGTGATGTTGAAAAAAATGTTTTACAACCTCTTTAGGTTATTGTTTAAGAGATTGTACATTCCCCAAATGTTTACTTTAAAAAAAAGTATGAAGATGAATTTTTTGTTGAATAAAAAAACAAAATAGACTTCTACGAGTATGTCGTTTCTGCAACATTTTATTAAACTTATGGCATAATTCATAAAGTAAATAAACATTGTACTAATAAATGAGAAAAAATTAAAAGTTAAGGTGCCGCATCAGAGCCTGACGTATTTCACTGCACTCTTCTTCCACATCCTGTGCTGCTGTTACTGGTACTGGCTCTTCTGGAGATGTATTCCAATCCTGGTCAAAGTCTTCTCCATGACTTTCACAAAGATTGTGAAGAGTGCAGCAAGTTAGGACCATGGATTTGGTGAGTTGAATGTCACTGTCATTCCTCTTCATAAGACACCTCCACCTACCCTTAAGTCTTCCAAAAGCATTTTCCACTACAACACGTGCCCTGGATGTTTTCTTGTTGTAGGTTTGCTGCTCTGTTGTTAGGCGCCCATTGTCAGGAAATGGTTTCAGAAGCCAATTTTGTAAAGGGTAGGCAGAGTCTCCAAGCACATAGTAGCCAACATTCACCCCACAAATGTTCTTAGTGCTCACCGGGTAGAGTCCTCCCTGGCCAACCCAATCCCAAAGTGTTGACAATCGGAGAACCCAAGCATCATGCAAACTACCTGGCTTTCCTACATTCACATTCCAGAACAGTCCCTTGCCATCCACTACTAGTGTTGAGCAGAATATGCCATATTCGATTTCGCGATATATCTCGAATATATAGTTGAATATTCGAGATATATTCGTTAAATGCGAATATTCGCGATATTTTTTGGAAATGAAATGATTGCGAAATTTCGCTATTGCGAATGTGAATGCGAATGCGAATTGCGAATGCGAATGAAATTTCGAGAAATGCGGAAGGAGCACTCTGATTGGCTCAGAATATTCGTGATATTTTATAATACAAAATAATTGCGAAATTTCGAGAAATGCGGAATGGAGCACTCTGATTGGCTCAGAATATTCGTGATATATTACAATACAAAATAATTGCGAATATTCGGCAAATGCGGAAGGAGGACTCTGATTGGCTCAGAATATTCGTG
The DNA here is from genome assembly GCA_029574335.1 of Rana kukunoris. Lineage (NCBI taxonomy): Eukaryota > Metazoa > Chordata > Amphibia > Anura > Ranidae > Rana > Rana kukunoris. Next base: position 118,258,720 of record CM056049.1, on the reverse strand, counting down.
ATATTTTATAATACAAAATAATTGCGAAATTTCCAGAAATGCGGAATGGAGCACTCTGATTGGCTCAGAATATTTTCGTGATATATTACAATACAAAATAATTGCGAATATTCGGCAAATGCGGAAGGAGCACTCTGATTGGCTCAGAATATTCGTGATATATTACAATACAAAATAATTGCGAATATTCGAGAAATGCGGAAGGAGCACTCTGATTGGCTCAGAATATTTGTGATATTTTATAATACAAAATAATTGCGAAATTTCGAGAAATGCGTAATGGAGCACTCTGATTGGCTCAGAATATTCGTGATATATTACAATACAAAATAATTGCGAATATTCGGCAAATGCGGAAGGAGCACTCTGATTGGCTCAGAATATTCTTTATATTTTATCGTAATTTCGCAAAAATGCGAATGAGAAATTGATTGCGGAATTTCGACAGTAAACACTCTGAAATCGAATATATGTGTTATTTTAGCTAAAAACAATATTGCGAATTTCTCAAAAATAATCGCGCGATATCGCTATTGCCGAATAATCGCAGTGCGATTTTTCGGCAATATAAAATGATCGCTGCAGCTACTCGGCCCAAGGTCTCTAATCATACCAGCAATGCTTTTAGACGTCGATGGGGATCTCTAGGATGTGATCTGTTCTAAAAAAAAATTGAAAAAATACGAATATTCGAAATAGCGAATATTCACCGCGAAATTCGGAATATATTGCGAATACTCGAATATGCCATATTCGAGCCGAATATTCGCAATACGAATATTCGTGAGCAACACTATCCACTACTGCCTGGAGGATGATGGAATGCCAGCCTTTTCGGTTGAAGTAGTCGGTGTGGTATTCTTGTGGTGCTATTATTGGTATGTGTGAGCCATCAATAGCACCAACACACTGTGGAAGGCCCCACCTGTTCTCAAAGTACTCAGCCATGTCTTTTAGCTTTTCCCTGTCCGGAAAATGCACAATGTCAAGAGCTAGCAATGTGCACACAGCCTTACAGAAGTCCTGCACACACCGACACACTGAAGATTTGCTCACACCGAAAAGATGGCCTATACTCCTGTATTCACTGTTGGTAGCCAGCTTCCACAGTGCAATGGCAACTCTCTTCCTCACAGGCAAACTGGGTCTGAAGTTTGTATTTCTCTTTTCCATTACTGGACGTAGCTTGGCAGAAAGGAAGGAGAAGGTTTCCTCTGACATCCTGAAATTCTGCACCCACTGTCTGTGTGTAAATCCTGGGACGGTCACATTCCACCAATCATTGGCACGAGGGAAAGCCCAAATCACTGGGCTGCGGCGCTGCTTTGCCAAAAGGAGAAGCACCTGAAAAAAATAAAAATGGTAACATATCTCAAAAAATAAACATCTTTTAAGTCAATGTGTATGTCAAGGTTGGTTGGTAGGTCAGTGAGTGTGTGTGTGTGTCATATTGGTGGGTCAGTGTGTGGGTCAGTGTGTGTGTGTGTGTCAGTGTGTGTGTGTGTCAGTGTGTCAGTGTGTGTGTGTGTGTCAGTATGTGTGTGTGTGTGTCAGTATGTGTGTGTGTGTGTCAGTGTGTGTGTCAGTGTGTGTGTGTGTCAGTGTGTGTGTGTGTGTGTCAGTGTGTGTGTTTGTGTCAGTGTGTGTGTGTGTGTCAGTGTGTGTGTGTGTGTCAGTGTGTGTCAGTGTGTGTGTGTCAGTGTGTGTGTGTCAGTGTGTGTGTGTGTGTGTGTCAGTGTGTGTGCGTTTCAGTTAAGTCGGTCAGTTGTGCTTACCCTATAGCGCTGCCGTCTTAGCCGCACCAATGTGTACTTCTCCTCCCGGCTACACATCCAAGCTAAAAGTTTCCTTTTCTTTTCTGCTGTGTTTCTCCTGGCCGCTCGCAACCTTCTCCCATACAATGCGGCATGTATTTTGACTATAAAGAACCAAAAGGCTAGCAGAGAAAACACAAGCTGCTGAATGACCTCCATTGTTGTTTATTTTTTTGGTGTTTGGTTGACGCTGAGTGACGCTGCATCACGTTTCTCGTCGCACTAGTGTGACATCACGAGAGGGATTTTTTTCTAAAACCTGTATGGCCCTGGTGGTCCGACTGGCAGTGGAAACGCTCACCAGAATAGACCTGGCCCCTCAGAATCGTTCCGTTCCAAGCGACCCGAACCGATCTGCTCAGTGGAAAGGAGGCATAAGTCCTTCACAGAGGCCCAAAAGACCAAGATCATGTGTCTAGCCCACACCTCTTCGATCTCTTCTAAGACAGCGGAGATTAATTACAAAGTTCTTACTAGGTGGCACCTTACCCCTGCAGTGCTCCATGGGATTTTCCCCCAGACCTCTCCCCTTTGTTGGCGGGGCTGCGGGAATCGAGCGACACATGCTCACCTATGGTGGTTCTGCCCAGTTATTCGCCCATTCTGGCGTTCTGTTCCAGAATGCATGAAGGTCATACAGGGATTTGAGACCCCTAGCGACCCCTGGGTTGTGCTCCTACACTGTACGGACAAACCAGTTAGCTCATATAATAAGTCCCTGACACCACATTTTCTAAATGCGGCAAAGTCTCTAATTCCTAGGTTCTGGAAGTTATCCACAGTCCCAACTTTACGTCAATGGCTGGAGGAAGTTGATAGTATATATCGCATAGAGGACCTCACGCTCTCTAGCAGAAATAAAACTGACTTAGCGATCAAAATATGGGCTGACTGGTTTGCCTTCAAATTTACTTCTGCATATGCCAACCTTGTATCTTTAACCCAGGGGTGATGTTATCTGATGTTATCTGGTATGCTTGTTCCTAACATGTTTGTCTTACCTAAACGTTCTTGGTGGTCACCTGTGGCGGATTACCCTCCCGTTTTGGTTCAAGTGTTGTTTGACAGGGGTACTGGAGGGGAACGGTTTGCGGCTGAGTCGGAGGGCGATGTTTAACCGACTATGACTGTATGACACCTGTATTGTCTTGGTAGCTCGCCGCGGCCTGGCCGCATTCCCTTTCCCCTACCCCCTCCTTTTTATTTTATTGTACTGTCCTTGACCATATGCATATTTTGTTTATGTGTCAGAATTGTTCTTCCTTTTTTTCTCCTTTCTTTATTTGTACGCAGGCTGAGTTTTTCCGGTCGACTAGCGAGAGGTATCGGATCTTGGATCGAGATTGTTATATGCCGTTCTTGGATCGAAATTGTTACATGCCGTTCCTTCATCGAATAGATGTAAGTGCATTATCTATTAAAGCTCTTCTTTGTTCATACGTTATACGCTATGAGAGTCTCCCTTTTTATTATTTACCATACATGTACCCTTCCCGGAGCCATTGCTGAAAGTCAATTCGGATTCATGCTGTTTGGTTGTTGGGAGACCGGATGTCCCTGTGCTCCATAAGGCTGGTGCAAAACAGTCTTTCCTTGCGGTAAGCAGGCAATCTTACCACATATGTATACGGTGTTTCCTTTTCTTCCTCATCTGATGATTATTGGAATTTACCTGGCATTCTTTTCTCCTTCTTTTCACATCACAATTTATGAAGAACTAACACTGGACTTTTTATTAGATCTCACAATGATCATTATTAGAGATTTCTAATTATTGTGATTTTTTTTTCTTTATTGTTATTCACCTTTAATTATTATTAATTAATGATTAGTATTTTTGTCTAGCTCAGCTCATTAATTTTTCAATATTGAGAATAATTCACTCCAGGAGCTTTTAATTTTAATTCCTGTATGCTGGTGATTTGCCAGGTTCCTAGCAAAGTGTGTTTCACATTTTCCTTGATTGGACTTAGAAGTTTGTCTTCACATTGTTGTATCACTACAATTTCTCTACAATAAGTAATTTTAGCGCTGCATTCCTTTTTATTTTTTATGTCTTTTTGATTGTTGTACACGATTCTTGTGCCAGCTGCTTATTTTCAACCTTATCATTGGTAACCAATTTTGATTAGCGCAGCGTCAGCCCCTTGTGGGTTTCTTTTTCCATTCTTTATCTGTATGTCTTATATACTTTAATAAAAATGTATTGAAAAAAAACCAACTACTCATACGCAGACGACACGCAACTGTATTTTCGCATCTGCAACAAAAAGGATCATTATCGCAGTTTAGAGAATAGTCTCTCTTTGATAGAAAACTGGATGACAAAGAGTTATCTTAAACTCAATAGTTCCAAAATATAACTTTTTCTGTTTCATGCCAGTCGCAAGAGTCAACTGGCAACAACCTGGACACCTCCACCCATTCTGGGCCAAATCATCACCCCTAGCTCCAAAGTCAAAAGTCTCGGGGTAATTTTTGACTCCTACATGACAATGGACGCACAAATAGGGTCAGTAGTCAGCGGATCTCACCATCTGCTGCGCCTACTACGCAGACTTATTCCGTTTATTCCTAAAGAAGACACAGCAGTCGTGGTGGGAGCAATTGTAAACTCCAGACTGGACTATGCAAATGCCCTTTACCTCGGACTCCCAAAGTACCAAATCGCTTGTCTGCAAGTCGTTCAGAACACGGCCGCCAGACTTGTGACTGGGAAAAAACCCTGGGAATCCATCTCACCTTCACTGAGATCCCTTCATTGGTTGCCAGTAAAAGACAGAATTACTTTTAAAGCCCTCTGTCTGACACATAAATGCATCCATGGGAAAGCCCCGCAATATCTATGGGAAAAGATAGAAGCCCACAATTCCAATCGCGTCCTGCGATCCAGCAATCAAAATTTGCTCCAGATACCCAAAGTCAGATACAAGTCCAAAGGAGAAAGAAGGTTTGCTTTCCAGGGTCCCAGACTATGGAATGCTTTACCAACCAGCATTCGGTTGGAGGAGAACCACCTGAGCTTCAGAAGACGGATTAAAACTCTGCTCTTTTGAAGGCCTTGAGAGGCAGAAACAACGAGCGCCCAGAGGCGATTTAGTTCGCATGTATATAAGTTTTTCATTCATTCACAATTGGGCGTCGGCTGCAGAGATGACCAGAGAGGTTTGGGGCATTAAAAGGTTTCAGCTGTTCAGAATTAAGCAATTAAAGCCCCTATACAGACAGCCTAAGGATAACGACTGATTGCTGCATCCTGGAGGCTTTGGGAGTAAAGGAGCAGTCACAAGCACTTCTGAAGTGGTGAGGTGCTGATGGATATTTCTGTGTGAGAAATATCAAAGAGACTTTTTTGTTGTTTTCTGCTGTAGGACCAGCAGTGTCTGCCCAGCAGTAGGCTGTGCCAGACTCCATAGGTAGGTTCCTGTGTTGGGAAGGTAGACGCCCAAGTGGCAAGGGTTTATTTTATGTTTTGTTTTGTTTACGCTGTTTTGATGCTTGCACGTGTATCCAGCAAGATGGAGAAATAAACCATATCATTTGTTTTCAGTCATCCTCAACTGCCTTTTTGTACAGTTCAGCGTGTAGTGAACCCATAGAGGGGGTCACACACACGCGCTACGGACTTAATCCCTCACAATATATATATATATATATATGCCTGCACTGACTTGAATATAGAGTCTACACCGAATATCTAGTCTATGCTAAATGCAGAGTATGTATGTATATATATATATATATATATATATATATATATATATATATATATACACTAGACTGTATATACAGTATGTATCAAATACACTGTCACTAACTAACCTGTCTGCCTAATCTAGCTCAAACTATCTCTGTCCACACACTATACATGGCTGCTATGTAAGCAGCCTTACATAGTGTGGGGTGTGGACTTAGTCCCCCTGAGCCATGATTGGCCAAATGCACCTTGCCTTTGGTCAATTATGGCTCTCTCAACAGAACGTGCTGTGATTGGCCGAAGAATGCAGGTCAGATGCATGCTTTGGCCAATCATCATACAGCAATAGACTGCGATCTTTCAGTGCATATTGGGGTATTCTGCGGTGCTCGAATTTCCCGCAAACGTCCCATAATTTTTGCTGTTCGGTGAACACCCAATGTTTGAGTCGAATTTACGTTCGATTTGAACATCGAGCTCATTCCTATTTGTTCAGTTTCTGTGATCTTGGTTTCTTTTTTTAAACATGAGAGTAGCTTTATTGTAAATGTAACAATCATTATTGCTGAAATAAATTGTCTGTATTCCAACTCCAGTAATTAACTTTTTAGGCTAATCTCAATTACCACATCAATGTTTGTTTTAAAATCATATCTCTCAGGATTTTCAATTTTTCAGAGCAAACACAGTTATTTAATCAGCTGGTTAATGTTGCTTTTTTGTTATCTCCATTTCATACTCAATTTATTTTTTAATACAATATGTATCAAATGCATCGAAATGCAGACAGAAAAAAACAGCAATTGATATAGTTTAGTAAGAGATTACCTTCAACAACAAGTATGCAAAGCTATATTGTCATATTCATTCAACTATCCATTTTTTTTAAAGTGAAAGAAAAGCCTAAATATAAATGGTCTTCAATATGTTCCCTTCCCCCTCCTCTTACTTATCCCGCCGTATCTGTATAAATAGATGTGAGTACACATATCTTTTTTTATACAAGGTATGCAGAATAGTAGAATAGGTATAAGGAGGGGGACAGAACATTTTTAGGGAAAGTTTGACTTATGCCGCGTACACACGATTGGTATATTCGATGAGAACAGTCTGATGGACCGTTTTCATCGGTTAACCAATGAAGCTGACTGATGGTCCGTTGCGCCTACACACCATCGGTTAAAAAAACGATCGTGTCAGAATGCGGTGACGTAAAACACAACGACGTGCAGAAAAAAATGAAGTTCAATGCTTCCAAGCATGGGTCGACTTGATTCTGAGCATGCATGGATTTTTTAATTTAAAACAAGTTGGCTTTTTTTTAACTGATGGTTAAATAACCGATGGTGCCCACACACCATCGGTTTGGACCGATGAAAACGGTCCATCAGACGGTTCTCATCGGTTTAACCGATTGTGTGTACGCGGCATTAGGCTTTTCTTCAACTTTTATGTATTTGCTATTTTTTTTGTTTTTTAGCTACAGTTAATTCTTCATGAAATAAAATGTTTTTCCACATTTATGTGCAGTCTAAATTGACTGTGAGGCTTCGTACACACGATCGAATTTGTCCGCTGAAAACGGTCCGATGGACCGTTTCAGCAGACATCTCCGATCGTGTGTATGGGCTAGCGGACAGATTTGTCCACCCGACAGATTTCAAAGCATGCTTTGAAATCTAGATTTGAACAAATCTGTCCGCTCGTGTGTATGGGGCCTTACAGGGGTAGATATGTAGGTAGATAGATATTTTCCTTTTTTGTATTAAAATCAAATACACATATTACTCTAAATTCAGCATTTCTTCCATGCATTTTCTTTTTTTGCTTTACAGTAGGTCAATTTTGAACATAAAAACCTGGAAACTGCATTCAACACAGGACTATGAATTTTGATATTGTCATACCTTTGAGTTGGATATTTTAACTAAATTGAGGTTTTGGGCCAGAAACAAAGATACAGAGCATGTCTTTTTTCCAAACAAGTTTTCCTATAATCAAATGCATTGTTCTGAAAAGGAAACCTAAACATTTTGGTAACAAATTACAGCTTGCTGGCTTTTTCATTATATTCAGCTGCCAGCAAAACACCTTTCTTTAAAAACTATTACAGAAGCTACATTTTCTATGTATATTTTATGCTAGGTCATAACTAAAGGCTATGCAGATGGAGCAAATGGCACCATAACAAATACAAATGAGGAAAAATATGCACACAACCACTATACTCTACTTTTAAAGGGAGTTTAAAGATATTCACACATCATTTCTTTATGTAATTAATACGGTCATGATTGCATAAATTATTTTAAATTAAATTAAGTCAGGTAAGTATTAAATATGAACAATTTATATACCAATATTTTCACAGGCATCCAACATGTGATGTTGTTGGCTCCTTATAAATGTTTTTCTGTGTTCCTCCTCACCATCTGTTGTTCACTGCTCAAACTGAAAAGGTAAAAAGCAAAAGAATAAGTCAGGGTAGGTACCTGTCCCTTATTGGACAGCTCTGTTCCAGGTTTCAATGAGACAGTTGGTTTGAAAGGGAAGCACTTGTGCAGTGTTCTCGCTTTAGCTAGCCCATAGTGTTTGATGACACATTTCTTATGTAATAAATGTTTATTTGTAAAACAAGGATTGTACACATGATAAAAAGAAAATGCATACTGTATTAAAAAAAATATATATATATATTTTTAAACACACAAACTAAAAACTTAAAACAACTAAACAAACTTCAAAATATTGAAATAAAGTCCTTCGTCCATACACAGAACAATGTAGTAGCCATTACAATAAAGTCCACCTTTCAAACACATTTCTATATATTCCTATACTACTGATGTGCAGAAGGGTGGTGTACAGTAGTCTGGCACTGAACTGAGACCCTCCAAGACCCTGTTGGTAGTTAAATTATCAATAGCATAGCATCAGCAGTACAATTACTTTTTTTAATTACCATCTCAATCTCTAGGTCCCACTGGGTTGTGGGGAACAGCTTTTTAAATATTGCTTAAAAGGCAACTTTAAAATGCTCTACATTTGCACTACGCCTTGATTAATCTGCTTAGTGGATTCCCTTTCACTGTCTGTGAAATGGCACATCTGTACAATGTATACAATGTACTACAGCTAAACTGATGTAGGACCCTGCAGGAGCCGCTTGAGTATGTTTGTTTCTGTACTCTGCCTCTCATCCCTAAGAACACTCTCAGCCCCTCTGGCACACCTGCCAATAGTGTAAGTGCAAGGACCAATGAAAACACACACTTTATGATAAAATACAGAATTGTCTTTACTATTAGGCTTCTGTGGAGAAGTAACAGACAGTGATAGTATATTTTCTAATGTAAATGACCCCAAGAGCAGAAGCAACACTTAAATAGCTAAAAATCACAATATGGCAACTTTAAATTAGATTGGCTACCACTACTTAAATTTGGCTCTATAAATCCAGGCAGGAAGAGCGCAGAATAATTACTCTCTCTTATGTCAGACCTCTCTCTTCTGTCACTTGACACCACAGGCCCAAATATAAACATTGCACCCAATTCAACATTCAGTGACATAATTCCCAAGTCAGACTATCCTCCACACCCACTAGGCACACAGAGCCCTGAGTTTGCATGTGCATGCCCGTATAACACCAGTAACTTCAGTCCCTTGGAAGAGAAATGGGACCTTGGATCTTCGGCTACCCACTTTAGTTGGTGCACTTAAACTCCTACTTGGTAAAGTATATCTGTGGTATGCTGACAGTATCCAAATAGCAAGGTAGTAGTGAAGTCACAAAATGCTTTAGCTGGAAGTACCTCCATTAACCTCCCTGGCGGTATGATTCTGTCTGGAATTACGTACCAAAAGCGGTACAATTATTTTGCATGGAAATTCTGCGTTTTATACTGTAGGCCTGCAATTTTTAGGAATAACTCGCTTAAATATGTCAAAACCAGAGTCTAGTAGACATCCCGGGTATGATAAAGTTTGAAACACAAAATCATAAAATTATAATATAATAAATAACTATAAATAATTATAACAAATAATAATGTAATTATAATAAAAATTATTCACTAATGTAATCAAATCAAAATCACTGAAATTTGCTCAGTTGCAGAATTGTCGCTGTCATTACTTTTATTTTTTTATGACGAATTTTCCCACAAATCGCTAACGCTCAATTCTGCAAGTGATTATAATTTATTATCGCTGTTTTCTAGCTAATCTAAAATCCCACTTTTGACATAAAGGGACACTTTTGGTTGCTATGGACAATCTACAGTTTGCAGGGAGAAAAAAAATGTTTTTATTATGTAAAAGAACATGCAGGGCACTGGGCAGACCACTAGGGACAGGGGGGGTGTGTACTTTTTACATACAGTACTGTAATCTATAAGATTACAGTATTCTGTATGTAATGTGTTTGTTTACATTTTTGAATTTGCCGCCGGTCTCCGCCCCCGTGCGCCGTTACGTCGCAGGAAACGGAGATCGGCGGCGCGCGGGCACTGTGTGATGAATGGAGGACGCCACTGCTCACACAGCGGGGATGCATCGCTGGATCCAGGGACAAGGTAAGTCAGTACCCCGCCTGGATCCAAGGTAAGCCAGCGCGCGCTGCAGGCTCTGCATATTGACCCCGAGCGCGACTCGTGGATATCGCTATTTACATGAAAAATCCAACCCGAGTCGCGCTCGGGTTTACCGGCAGGGGGGTTAATTTAGCTATATGTTTGCACTTTTGTGCATTATTATCTGCATGGATCTTACAGTATTTCTCCTTTATTTACAATATCTTTTAATTGAGTGTTTCCTGTCCAATCTCCCACAGATTGCCCTTTTGCCAGGTTAAAGAAAATTGTCTCTAAAACTTAAATTAATGGTGAGTTATATTCCCATTATCTTGCCTATAGATTAAATCCCAACCTTTAAAAACATTTCTTGTGTTTCAGTCGTGTTCAATCGTGTGTGTCTATATTTAGTGTTCTGTATTTTATGAGGATCATGGGAAGGCTGGAGGAGTATTTAAACTAGGATTGTGGGGGAGGGTGAATTAGATTTTAATGGGGCAGACAGTGGCCAGCCCTTATTGGTGGGTGGAATGGGGAAAGATGTGGAAAGAGCTCTGGCAGATAATATGAAGGTTCCTATGTTACAATCAACCATTGGAAATTGTACTATTTGTACTGAAATAAAATAAATAAATGCAACATACATTTGCAAAATGTGACAATGAATTTAAATGTTTGTTCACAAAGATAGAATATGTGAGGGGTAGATAATATTTAAAATTTCAGTTAGCTTTTATTGATTTTCCTTTCAAAAACAAAACAAACAACAAAAAAAACCCATCACAGATGACACGCGTAGGCTGCCACTTCTAACTATTTTTTTCTGAAAACACAAATTTCCTGGGTATCATGCTCTTGCTTTAATGCAGATTACAATTTCTGACTGTATTATCTATATTATTTTTTCAGGTCAGTGACTCAGAGACAGTATTAAAGTCAGCAGAGCAGCATGAAAGCTAGAGTATTTTCAAAAAGATGTCAGCATCACTGGCTTCGCTCATATTTTGCCCTTGACAGATTCACCTTAAAGTGGAGTTCTTCTTAAAGCCTAAATTTACCTACAAAAAAAAACAAATAAGCACAAGGGGCATTACTTACCTTCACTGTGATGTGTTCTGTTTAGTTCAGTAGAAATCTTCCATCCTCCAATGCCACCCCCATCCTTGCCATGGTATTCTTCCGGTGTGGCAGGGATAATAGAACTGAGGAGCTGTCACAGGCTCTCAAAAAGAGTGCCTGACTATGCCTGCCCTTTCCAACCAGCTCCTCCATTCATAGACGCCATTAGTACAGCTTGTATGTAGAGAATGAAAGATTTCAACTGAACAAGAAGACAGAAGCACAATGGACAAATGGCACTGAAGGTAAGTAATGTCCCTTGTGCTAATTTTTTTTTTTGGTTGGTAAACTTAGGCTTTAACAACTTGATAGATAGATAGATAGATAGATAGATAGATAGATAGATAGATAGATAGATAGATAGATAGATAGATAGATAGATAGATAGATAGATAGATAGATAGATAGATTCATAGGCTAATATGTATGTTAGTAATTCAGCATGAAGACAAACCAGTTCTAAAAAATGGCATAATAAAATCTATACCTCAGCAAATACAATTAGTCTACGATTACAAACAGTCTGTAGCAGGAAACCTATGATTACTCTGACCAAAAGGAATTAGATCAATGAAAACAAATGATATGAATGTACCACAGGTGACTAGTAAAACTGTGCCATAAATTACTTTCTCTGTAAAATCTATGAACCTTATTTTTTTTTTATATAACAGACAATCGAGTGGATTAATGTATAGCAGTTTTTTATAGTGACAAAACAGACACAACACTAAACATACTATAAAATTTATTGCTACTTATTCATTGTCTTCTTCTTTTTAGCAAAGGAATATGTAAGCAGAAACGGAATCCAAATGGCAAAGCACTGAGCAAATATATTGTTACAAGGTAAGACAAGTACATCTGTTACACTGTGACACTCCTCAGGGAGTGAATTACACAATATAACATAACAGTTATAATAAGTTTTATGGATTCAGCTCTCCAAGGAATAAAGTGAATACGAACCAAAGCAGCTTATACAAACTAAGCTGATGCCTTTCTTTTTTATTAGCACAAAACTCTCAAGTAAGCAAATATCTAACACAACGTTATATATGGGAATAACACAGGTAGCAAATGGAGCAATCATTATAAACCATATGGGGAAAATATGTATTTAACAAAAAAATGCACAAATATTCTAAAAACGGCTTTCCTTAAAAAGAAAATCTAATCTGTATTATTAGGTATTTATACTATGTATTAGGTAGGCTTTTTACTAACAGGGGCAGGTCTAGGGTATAAGAATTTCCTCATGTTTTATCATTGTTTTGCTTGCCCAGGTTATGTAAGTCTTCAAGAAAAAATTAGTATATATGTAGAATATGTAGAATATATGTTTTTGCCTTTTCACACTTAAAGTATAAAGAATAAAAGCAGGAAAGCAACGAAAAAATAAATATGTTAAGTTAGCTTGTTGCTCATCCCTATTACACACATCATGTTTTTGTTAATTCTTTGTTTAGAAGAAGTGCTTAAACAAATAATTTTAACCAAGACATGTCAGCATTGGGTACAGTAAATGTCATACACAAAAATAAAATGTCAAGTACAGAAAAACTGCTGGAGGCCTGAGCCCTGGTATAAACAATGTGTGATACATGTATTCAGCAGAGCTACACAGCTGGAATATACAGTTTCTTCATCTGTTGATTTTTTTGTGATTGATTGAAGAAGATAAGCAACATTAGACCCCAGCCTGATGCCCAGAAGATTAAGTCACCTTTAGGGAATGGAGTGACCACTAGGATACCTCACCTCTAAAAGAGATTGTACAGAGATTGTATAATCAGATTGTATAGTGTATGAAAATCTTCATACATCTAAAATTAACTATTTGCATTTCCAGTGCCATTAATTGTTATTGGCACACCAAACACATAAGGAAAAACACACTTTGCAATGTGAAAAACCAAGTGACAAAGGCAGCAAAATGTACAGTAAAAAAACATTTTACCTGCATCATTCCAAATTGTCCCATGAGCTACTTTGCCACATGTAGTTCAGCCCATTGAAACCAATGGGCTCCCCTATGTCTGTCACAGGAAAAATGAGCCAAAAAATGTGTGCTTCCACTATGCTAGGTGTGAATGAGGCCTGAAACTGAAATTGATTTGTTTACACAAGAAGACTCAAGGATAGTGGCACTAGAGGGATGTAGTAAAAAAAAAATATGATACTGGTCATTAAAGCATCGTAAGGTCAAACAATGCGTCCATAATAGAAATGCCATGATGTCAGGTAATGACTAGCAGCACCAGGGGCAGCACCCTTAAGTGAAGCAGGCAGCTCTATAAATACAAGGGAAAAGGACAGAGGGGTGCCAGACTAAGTGCAGCATTTAAAGATACAAATGTATGGAAAACTAGACAATAAAATAATGTACCTAAATTCTACCGCCTCCCAAAGGTGAAAAAAAAAAAAAAAGTCTTGATAGACTGGTTCCCTATGGCCGCTATATTGATGATATAATCATCATTTGGGACAGTTCCACACAGTCTGTACAGGATTTTGTCACCCGCTGCAATTCTAAGGCCGCGTACACACAATCGAACAAGTCTGCTGAAACTGGTCCGCGGACCAGTTTCAGCGGAGAGATTCGATCGTGTGTACGGCCTAGAGGAAAAGTTTTTCAGCGGACAAAAGTTTTAAAGCATGCTTTAAAACTTGTCCGCTGGAAACCTGTCCGTCGGACATGTCCGCTGGTCAGTACGACTAACCAGCGGACCGAAATCCCCCGCATGCGCCGAATGGATTCGACGCATGCGTGGAAGTATTTTACTTCCTGGTTTGGTGACGTGGCGGCGTCAACGTCATCGCCACATCACCGCGTTCTCTGTCCGAGGGGATTTTCGTCCGATGGTGTGTACACACCGCCGGACCAAAATCCTGCAGGAGACATGTCCGATGAAAACGGTCTGTGGACCGTTTTCATCGGACATGTCTCCTCGTGTGTACAGGGCCTAACACATTTAGAGCCTCTTTCACTTCAGTTCTAGATACCACGGCCCAGATTCATAAAGCAATTACGCCTGTCTAACTGGTGTTAGACAGGAGTAATTTCAAATTTTGCGCGCCGTATCACTAGTTTGAATCCTCAAACCATGATACGGCGGCTTCGGGCTTCGATCCGAGAGGCTTACGTCTTTGTAAGCCTTCGGATCTACGCTGCAATATTTTTGCGGCCGCTGGGAGGAGTTCGCGTCGTTTTGATGCGTCGAGATATGCAAATGTGTTTTTACGGCGATCCACGAAGATACGAGCGGTCTTCGCAATCGCTTACGTCTGGTTTTTTTTACGTACTGTTAGACCAGCTTTTTGCTGGTCTAACGGTGCGTAGCCCATGTTAAGTATGGCCGTCGTTCCCGCGTCGAATTTAATTATTTATTTTTTTTGCGGAATAGAAATGTCCATAAACGACGCTACTCAAACAACGAATGACGTAACGACGTGATTTCGCGCAATGCACGGCGGGACATTTGCGAACGGAGCATGCGCAGTTCGATCGCCGCGGGAACGCGCCTATTTTAAATCCTTCACGCCCTACTTGTGTAGATGGATTGCGACGGGAGAAATACACTACGCCGCCGTCGTTTACTGGACAAAATCTACCTGGATTCCACGTAGAGCCAGGTAAAAAACGGCGGCGTAGTGTATTTCTGATACGCTACGAGAATCCAATTCTCTCTGAATCTGGGCCCACGTCTCTTTGTTTCCTGGATCCGGAGCTCAGCCACCTTAATTCTACCATCATATCAAGAATTACACCATACTTAAGGCTGGGAACTTCTTTCTGCACTTTACAAGTTGCCATCACTCGAGATGGGGCGAAAAATTACCCAATGAGTCAATTTTGCCATTTAATATTAATATACAGAGTGCTTCCCTAAAACAAAAAATTCAATTGGACAAAGGATACCCCCTCAGACCTTGTTGATCAGGCCTATCTCATTTAGAATACCCAGGATATCCCTGGGCCTAAATCACAGACTCATGGAGATAAAGGTGACATATTTACTACACAATATCATACCAAACATCAGAAAATGGGGAGTGTATTAAAAAAACTGGTCTATAATACAGCAAGATCCCCACTTTAAAACACTCCATTCCTGCCTTCCCCCAAACTTGCCTAAAGGAAGGCCCCTAATGAAAAAGGCAAAATTGCCTCAAGAAAAATCTAACCTCTCAAACCAGCATGCTTTAAAACTTGTTCGCTGGAAACCTGTCCGTCGGACATGTCTGCTGGTTAGTACGACTAACCAGCGGACCGAAATCCCCCGCATGCGCCGAATGGATTCGACGCATGCGTGGAAGTATTTTACTTTCTGGTTTGGTGACGTGGCGGCGTCAACGTCACCACCACGTCACCGCGTTCTCTGTCCGAGGGGATTTTTGTCCGATGGTGTGTACACACCGCCGGACCAAAATCCTGCAGGAGACATGTCCGATGAAAACGGTCTGTGGACCGTTTTCATCGGACATGTCTCCTCGTGTGTACAGGGCCTAACACATTTAGAGCCTCTTTCACTTCAGTTCTAGATACCACGTCTCTTTGTTTCCTGGATCCAGAGCTCAGCCACCTTAATTCTACCATCATATCAAGAATTACACCATACTTAAGGCTGGGAATTTCTTTCTGCACTTTACAAGTTGCCATCACTCGAGATGGGGCGAAAAATTACCCAATGAGTCAATTTTGCCATTTATGGCATAATTGTATGAGATTAGAAGACTATAATATACAGAGTGCTTCCCTAAAACAAAAAATTCAATTGGACAAAGGATACCCCCTCAGACTTTGTTGATCAGGCCTATCTCATTTAGAATACCCAGGATATCCCTGGGCCTAAATCACAGACTCATGGAGATAAAGGTGACAGATTTACTACACAATATCATACCAAACATCAGAAAATAGGGAGTGTATTAAAAAAACTGGTCTAAAATACAGCAAGATCCCCATCTCAAAACACCTATTCCTGCCTTCCCCCAAACTTGCCTAAAGGAAGGCCCCTAATGTAAAAGGCAAAATTGCCTCAAGAAAAATCAAACCTCTCAAACCACCTACAGGAAGAACCCAGCTAACCCTTATTTTATTAACCCCCCTGGCGATATTCCCGAGTCTGACTCAGGGTTAAATTTTCATGCTGTGATCGGTAACCCTCGGTCAGACTCGGGGTCACCTCACAGAGTGCACAGACAGGGTTTACTTACCTTGTTCCTGGATCCAGCGATGCATCCACGCTGTGTGAGCAAGCGGGTGCTCGCTCGATTCACACAGTGTCCCCGTGTGCCGCCGATCTCCGTTCCCTGCGACGTTACGACGCACGGGCGGAGAAACGGCGCCATATTCAAAAATGTAAACAAACACTATACATACAGTATACTGTAATCTTATAGATTACAGTGCTGTATGTAAAAAATATACACCCCCTTGTCCCTAGTGGTCTGCCCTGTGCCCTACGTGTACTTTTATATAATAAAAACGGTTCTTTCTCCCTGCAAACTGTAGATTGCCCATAGCAACCAAAAGTGTCCCTTTATGTCAAAAATTGTTTTAGAGCAGCTAAAAAACAGTGATAATAAATCAGAATCACTTGCAGAATTTAGCGATAGCGATTTGTGGGGAAATTCGTCATAAAAAAAAATAATGACAGCGAAAATTCTGCAACTGAGCAAATTTCAGTGTTTTTGATTTGATTACATAATTGAATAATTTTTACTATAATTATATTATTATTTGTTATAATTATTTATAATTATTTATTATATTATAACTTTTATTTTTTTTTTTTTAAATTCATACCCGGGATGCCTATTAGACTCTTATTTGGTCAGATTTAAGTGAGTTATTCCTAAGAATTACAGACCTACAATATAAAACGCCAAATTTCCTTGCAAATAATGGTACCGCTTTCAGCACCTTAAATCTGAAAGAATCATACCACCGGGGAGGTTAATTGGCATGTTTTGTTGCAATTTTTTTTTATCTTGTGCACATGTACAGCATGGCCAAAAATCATTTATGACAAATGGGAGAACTTTTCACTTTAATGCCTTTCATAACTGCTCCTCTGTGTTTGAGATTTATTGTGTCTCTTGCCCATGTGGTATGTTATATGTAGGCCACACCATGAGAACCCTATGAAAAAAAAAAGATTTGGAGAGCATCGCATATTTGTAGAGATGGGTAACCTCAAGCATAGTGTGCCCTGTAATTTTTTAGAATATCACAAAAAATCCTTTAAAGATCTTAAGGTATGGGTCCTTGAATCCATACCAGGCATAGTTTCCCCAGCAGAACATTTCCAACAGTTATGCCAACAGGAAACAAACTGGATCTTTACCCTTGACACTTTGGTGCTGAAGGACTTGAAGGGAGAAATTGAAATTAACACTTTTTTTTTAAATAATTCTTCAATATATAATTATTAGAATCTCTATTAATCTAATGCCTACTTTCATTAACTACCAAACATCTTCATAATATGTAATTTATTTAACCATTTCCATACTGGGCACTTAAACACCCCTCCTGACCAGACCAATTTTCAGCTTTCAGCGCTCTTACGCTTTGAATGACAATTATTCAGTCATGCAACACTGTACCCAAATGATTTTTTTGTCCTTTTTTTCCCCACAAATAGAGATTTCTTTTGGTGGTATTTGATCACCTCTGCAGTTTTTTTGTGCTATTAATAAAAAAAGACAGAAAATTTGGAAAAACATGTTTTTTTCTTAGTTTCTGTGATAAAATTTTGCAAATCATTTTTTTTTGCTACATGTCTTTGATAAAAATAACCCAAAGTTTTTGGAAATTATTTGGTCTGTGTGAAAGTTTTAGAGTCTACAAGCTATAGTGCAAATCATAAAAAATTATCACATCTGATCACACCTGATGTACTGAAGGCCTATCTCATTTCTTGAGACCCTAACAAGCCAGGAAAGTACAAATGCCCACAGATGGGACTGATGAGGCGGCACAGATGGCACTGAGGCGACACAGATGGCACTGAGGCGGCACAGATGGCACTGAGATGGGTACTGATGAGATGGGTACTGATGTGCACCGATAAGGCATGTGTACTGGTGGACACAGGTGGGCACTGATGAGGCAGCACAGATGGCACTAATAAGGTGGCACAGATGGCACTGAGATGGGTACTGATGAGATGGGTACTGATGTGCACTGATTGACTGCGGCACAGGTGGGCACTGATGAGGTGGCACAGGTGGGCGCTGATTGCAGATGTGCACTGAGGTGGCAGATGGGCACTTGGCACAGGTGGTACTGGTGGCACAGGTGGGCACAGGTGGGTACGGTGGTACTGATGGGCACGGTGGTACTGGTGAGCACGGTGGTACTGGTGGGCACAGTGGTACTGGTGGGCACAGGTGAGCACGGTGGTACTGGTGGGCGCACGGTGGGAACGGTGGTACTGGTGGGTGCACAGTGGTACTGATGGGCATGGTGGTACTGGTGGGCACGGTGGTACTGGTGGGCACAGGTGGGCACGGTGGTACTGGTGGGGGCACAGTGGTACTGGTGGGCACACAATGGTACTGGTGGACACATGGTGGTACTGGTGGGCACTGGTGGGCACAGTGGTACTGGTGGGCATGGCGGTACTGGTGGGCACTGTGGTACTGGGGGGCACTGTGGTACTGGGGGGCACCGGTGGTCCTGGGGGCACTGATTGGTCACTGGTTACTCACAGTTTGCTCTCCCCTCCTCACACATGGTGTCTGTGTGAGGAGGGTAGAGCCAGCAATGAGAGATGATCTCATATGTTTACATATGAGATCATCTCTCATTGGCCACACAGATCGTGCTGTAAATAGCCGCTGTGATTGGCTATTTACCGCGATCTGTGTTTGGCTGTGTCCAAGGGACACGGCCAGCACAGCAGTTCCCCGATGTGTGCGCGGGGAATGAGAAAAGGGGCGGCCGTAAAAACACGGCCTCCCAGAGAGGCTGCGGCCGTACATAGTCGTTCGGCCGTCAGCTAGTGGTTAATATACAAGATCTTTTCAATCACTAGCTATTTAATTACTTCAAACATTCCCTTTATAAAAATTTCTCCTATATTCCTTTTATTCAGAAGAATCAGTGTGTTCTTATTATTACCACTATAATTGTGCGTTTCTTACCTTTTCTGCTTTTTATAAAAATACCCTCTTTATAATCAGAGACATCATATAAGTGTGTATGTATGCGTGCTATAGCAAGCATATAAATCTCTAAATGTACTTGTGTATACTCGCATATACACGGACCGACTTTATTATAGACATTTTTAATGTCTAGTATGACTGAGTGTGTTCAGCAGGCACACTTGCACATAAGCAAATAAACCACACCAAAGGTGCGACAATTTACGTAGGGCTTGGGGGCATATTTTTCACCATTGGGCAGAGTTAGGTTGGACTTGACATTAATGAATTGGCAGTATGAACAGCCACCACATTAAAACGTTCCAGGACGTTTACAGGTTTCACGTTTCTCCAACCCCCCACATATTCGCTCATCATCAATTGATCCTTCAGAGATTTTGCTTGCTTAAAAGTAAAGGAAGGATGATCCTGTACGAAGAGGCCAATGGTCGGGTCCAATTTTAGAACATGCCAAGATTTCTCAATGATATTCTTTATCCTAGTATGTTTATTGGAGAATTTAATAATGATTCAAATTGGATTCATTTTGTTTTTGTTCTTAGCGGACAGGGTTATAAATGAGCTTGTGTTGTGTTTTGGAACAGGCTCTTTTGAACGCCTTCCTCAAACATGTCTTTGAATACCAATGCGTCAGGAGTCTGTCCCTCAAACAGTCAGCCTCTAGTTGGAAGACTTTATCATCGGTACAGTTTCTCCTGACGCGTAGGTACTGACTGTAAGTAATCAAACCAATTAGTTGTTTGGGGTGGAAGATACTGGCTTGTAATATTGAATTGCCTGATGTGGGCTTCCGGTACAGGGAACTTGTTAACAAACCATTAATGTCTTTGTGGATAGTCACATACAAAAAAAGTAATAGTGCTCTCATGGGAGGTCAGGGTAAATGTTAAGTTGAACGTATTTGTGTTCAGCTCACACAAGAAGCTTTGCAGCTAATCCGATGACCCATCCCATACTAGCATGACATTGTCAATATAACAATGCCATACAGCTACCTTCTCCATGTATGGACGTAGATGGTTAGATAGTGATAACATACGTTCCCATTCCCCCAGGTACAGGTTGGCATACGATGGGGCACATGAAGTCAGTTGTATTTATACTGAGATTCAACTCCACACAGGTATACTCTATTTACTAATTATGTGGCTCCTGAAGGCAATTGGTTACACTAGATTTTAGTTAGGGGTATCAGAGTAAAGGGGGCTGAATACAAATGCACGCCACACTTTTCAGATATTTATTTGTAAAAAAAAAAAAATGAAAACTATTTATAATTTTCCTTCCATTTCACATTTATGTGCCACTTTGTGTTGGTCTATCACATAAAATCTCAATAAAATACACTTACTTGTTGGTTGTAACATGATAAAATGTGTAAAATGTAAAGGGTTATGAATCATTTTTTAAGACACTGCCCATGCTCAATTTATTAAAACCAAGTTGCCTCTTGGTTTTAATAAATTGGTATATTTTAATTAAAAAAATAGGAAATATTGGATTTGGTCTATGCAGTGAAAACAATGAAAACCAAAATAAATTAATTAGAATCAACAGCAGTACTCACAACCTTGTACACGGCAACATCCAAAATGATATATAAAATTTGCTGTCATATATAGTGCAATGATTATCACACTTATACCAATAAAAAGTCCAAAAACACCAAAGTCCATAAAGTGATGTAAAAAGTGCCCAGTGCTCAGGAAAGTAGGACAAAAATACCTTCTTACCAATTCCAAAGACCTTTCAAGGTCTATATTCGCATTTGTGAGCTTTTTTATCCTTCACACTAGGTACATACTATATCAGCTTATCCAGTCATCTCATGGTAACAGTTGATGGAAAACATGCCAGAGATATAAACCCTCAAGGTATCCTCAGGAGCCAGTCATGACATAAATCAATGAGAAAAGGAAAACTCATTGCACACCTTCCAGTGAAAATGAAGGAATTGAATAACAAATCTACAGTATCTTATAAAAGTGAGTACACCCCTCACATTTTTGTAAATATTTTATTATATCTTTTCATGTGACAACACTGAAGAAATTACACTTTGCTACAATGTAAAGTAGTGTGGGTACAGCTTGTATAACAGTGTAAATTTGCTGTCCCCTCAAAATAACTTAACACACTAGAGCTACACAGGTTTCCACTGGAGTCCTCTTGCACTCCTCCATGACTACATTACAGAGCTGGTTAATGGGTGTGGGTGCCAGTGACGTCATCGCATTCAGTCCTGTGAGATGGCAGTGTTGGACATACAGGAAGTGAGAGGCAGCAGATGGAGACGCCGCGGTTTTTGTTTTATTGAAATGCTGGATCATTCCTCATTTGTGTAAGTGCATTACTTTTTCATTAAACTCTTTGTACTAACTTACTACGATATGAGAGAATTTGTCCTTTATGTTTTCTGAGTTATCCCTGGATCTTTCTCTGAGTTATCCCTGGATTTACTGGCTACTGTTTACATTACTGGTTTTGGGGAGACCATTATCCATGGGCTTGATGAGACTGATGCAAAACAGTCTTTATTTCTGGTAAGCAGGAAATATCATTTATGGGTGTTTGAAGACACGATTTTGGCTTGGGAAGACTGGCGTTTATTCACCACTTCTTTTGAATTAATTTGGACACTTTGGATATTAATCCTTCACACAGACTTCCTTTTTTTAAGAATTGGGACTCTGTTTTTTTTCCTCTTTCAACATTCCCCTTTTTTTTATTTTTTATTTTTTTTAAGACTGTTTATTGTCATTATTTATATTTTTATATGTATGAATTATTGATGTTCATCATTAGAGCTGCACCTTTTTACTTTTTACAGAGGTGGTAAATGTTAGAGACCTTGCGCTCTTCTGCCTTTCATTTGAGGATGCCCCACAGATGCTCTATAGGGTTAAGGTCTGGAGATATGCTTGGCCAGTCCATCACATTTACCCTCAGCTTCTTTAGCAAGGCAGTGGTCATCTTGGAGGTGTGTTTGGGGTCATTATTATGTTGGAATACTCCCCTTTGGCCCAGTCTCCGAAGGAAGGGGATCATGCTTTCCTTCAGTGTGTCACAGTACATGTTGGCATTCTTGTATTATTAATGTTGGCATTCATGGTTCCCTCAATGAACTGTAGCTCCCCAGTGCCAGCATCACTCATGCAGCCCCTGACAATGACACTCTCACCACCATGCTTGACTGTAAGTAAGACACACTTGTCTTGGTTCTGAGTGGATCATGTCCTGTTAAACCACTGTATGGTCTTGGCCACCATGCTGCAGCTTTCAGGGTCTTGCCAAAGTTCTTATAGCCTAGGCCATCTTCATGTAGAGCAACAATATTTTTTCAGCTCCTCAGAGAGTTCTTTGCCATGAGGTGGCTGTGTTGAACTTCCAGTGAGAGAGGGAGAGCGATAACACCAAATTTAACACACCTTCTCCCCATTCACACCTGAGAACTTGTAACACTAACAAATCACATGATACCGGGGAGAGAAAATGGCTAATTGAGCCATATTTGGACATTTTAACTTAGGGTGCACTCTCCTTTGTTACAAGTGGCTGTGTTTTGATTTTTTTTGATGGGACAGCAAATTTACACTGTTATACAAGCTATACACTCACTACTTTACATTGTAGCAAAGTATAATTTCTTCAGTGTTGTCACATGAAAAATAGAATAAAATATTTCCAAAAATATGAGGGGTGTACTCACTTTTGTGAGATACTGTATGTAGCTATCACAGCAGGAGGTTTTCAGCTCATTCAGGTAACAGTACCATAATTCAGTCTTCCCTGGCTTCTGGATCAGGGTGAGCAGCAAATGATTGTGGATGGCTGGGATTGAAACTTTTCTTTTGCTGAGGTCTTGGTTTAGACCAAAGGCTGGATTCCCACTGTTCCGGCAACGCCAGCCATCAGGTACCGCTAGGGCTTCACAGTTTAAAAATTGGAATTATTGTTGCAATTAAGCAGGAAGTTTGAGGTGTAGGGCCGCGTACACACGATCAAATTTATCTGCTGAAACTGGTCCGACGGACCGTTTTAGCAGACATCTCCGATCGTGTGTACGGGCTAGTGGACAGGTTTGTCCATCGGACAAATTTCAAACAGACAGAAAAGACCGCCGCTCCAGGTGAGCTCCAGGTAATCAATGTCCACTCAGAAACCAAACAGGTGCTGGAAATGCACTAGGCAGGCAGAGAAGAAACGTATATGGACAGCCACACTCCAATAAGTATGAAAAAACGTGCCCTTTATTTGGGTAAAAAAGGAATGCACTACAAAAAACAGCAAACAGTGGGAAATTTAAACAGCTGACGTGTTTCGCATTGATCCTCAATGCTTAATCATAGTAAATCATGCTTTGAAATTTGTCCAGTACAAACCTGTCCGTCGGATTTGTCCGCTGGTTAGTACACTAACCAGCAGACAGAACTGTCCGCGCATGCGTCAAATGGATTTGACGCATGCGTGGAAGTATTTTACTTCCTGGAGTGGTGACATGGCGGCATCAACGTCACCGCCACGTCACCGCGTTCTCAGACCAAGGGGATTTTCGTCCGATGGTTTGTACACGCGATCGGACGAAAATCCGATGAGACATGTCCGCTGCAAACGGTCCGTCGGACATGTTTGAGCGGACATGTCTCATCGTGTGTACGCAGCCTAAGTCTCAGTTATCCTTTTTGACAGTAAGACAGAGGAGAAAACTCCAGTGATATGTTGCTCCCTGGGTGCGTTGATAATACAGTAATGGATTCATCAGACGGCAGTGATTTAGCATTTGGAGCACTGATCTGGAAACAATTGCACCACGGCCCTGTCAAAATCCATGGTGTCCCATCGCCACCCCTCATGTTGCATGTCCTTCTTAATTGTATTCAAATCCACCTTGCAGATCGCGTCTCTTGTTTTCAGTTGAGAAGGATAAATTATGACTGGGTCAATGTAAGTGTCCTGGGTGTTTCCCAAGAGTAGATTGACAATGGCAGACCGTTATTCTCAGATCAGCCCTGTGGTGTCCTCCGGAATGCCTTTGAGCGTAATGATGTTTCTTCTGTTTCTATTATCTGAGTCCTCCTGTTGCAGCTGCATGACGATTAAATGCTAATGCTGGTTGTGTAACAGCTCCTCCATGCAAGAGACTGATTCTTCCTGCTGGGTTTTCAAGGCTCTCAGGAGTACAACATTTTTCAATCTCCTCTCACAGAGCCCCATTTGATGTATTTCTGTATTGGTAGGAAGAGCCT
Source organism: Rana kukunoris (assembly GCA_029574335.1). Taxonomy (NCBI): domain Eukaryota; kingdom Metazoa; phylum Chordata; class Amphibia; order Anura; family Ranidae; genus Rana; species Rana kukunoris. The sequence goes on along the minus strand of CM056049.1, from coordinate 118,234,089 downwards.
GGATGAGCTGGTGGATATTGGGATCCTCCGACGAGGCATTGCTGATAGGACTGCAAGATATGTTGTAGGCATTCTGTGAACCTGTCAACAGCAGCATTGGTGTAGGGATGGGGAGGCTGATCTAGTAGTTTTGGAGTCAGAGATGATGAGACCTGTGTATGAGCATCAGAGGCAACAAGAGGCTGAGCAGTGTCCGGTGGTTGTTGTTCAGAGGGAGCCATGCTAGAGCATGTGGCTGGACCTAAATATACCCTTACAGAGAGGCAGTGGGTAATGTTGTGGTGTTGTAGGGTACCGGGTGTTCCTGTGGGTTTCCTCGGCTTCTACATGGATAAGTAGAGCAGGCAGGACAGGTGATCTGCTATCAATTCCCCCTCAGCAGCACAGAGCTCAAAGTTGTAGCTTCCTCACAATGCCATGGTTCAGCCACATGCCCCTGGCAAGCCTGCAAATCTTTTCTTTTCTGCCCCTGCTTCCTTCTGTGCACAGTAAGCTTGCAGTCTCCTAACAAGCCAGGCTAAAATGCCCAGAGCCCTGCCTTTTCCTATCTAATGACACCGGCTCCATTATGGAAACATGCTGTAGATACACCCCATAGAAAAAGGAGATGGGGCATAGATCTTCTTACTAAGCAATTTGGGGGTTTCAAAAATACTTTTATTTTATTTTCCAAAATTAATATATTTACCCTTATAGCATTTATTTAAATTTATTTGGCCTCTCTAAAATCTAGTATTGAGTTATACAGATGGGGAATAGGTAGAAGCCACTGATGTCCATAATGAATCTCAACACTCACTAGCCATGGATAGTATATGAAATAGCAGCCATGTGGTCATTTTATAAAAGAGAGAAAATAAGGATTTTATTATGACGAAAATTAGTATGCTACATTATGTTATCTTGAAGTACAGTGTACTATTCTACAGCTTTAGATTTCAAATATGTAGTGTGTGTAAGTAGGTCTATGTGCTTCTCATTAGAGTTACTGCTTGCCTTTAAGCATGTTTTTGTGTTGTGCATTTCATGTATTTTGGTGTGTTTTATATGTGTTTTTGTTTTACTGCTTTAAGTGCTGAACAACAATTGACTAAGTGAAATCATTATATTAAATATATAGTCGTTTGGTGCACAGTTTATTTCCTAATTAATTATGGTCAGAACTAAAACATAGAACATATTTTAGATAAGGGCAATATGAAATATATCATACAAATGAGCTTTGGTCTAATTTTCAATTTTATTTCCTTTATCTCCCTTGCTCAGCTGTTGGGAAAAAAAAAAAGCCTGCGTGTAACGTTGATTTCTCGTCACTGCATCTGTACAGCTTTAAATCTGAATATGGATAGAAGAAAAACATTTTTCTAATTTTGCTGTTCAACTTTTTGTGCTTTTCTTAACTAAATAACTTGGGACAGCATTGTTCGGTACCACATTCAACTCCCGACTAAATATCTTTGTTTTTGTCACAGGAAAGAAAGGTAAACAGTACATGGGTACAAATTGTGCAGTCTTTGCATTTTCTTAAATGTAGGAAGCAGTTAAGAGACAATGGGGTGAGTTGACATGTAACATCTAGATTGTACCTCCTTATTCAAATACTTACATAATAGCAGGAATGACACTCATTATAGCACTACCACACAATGTAACATTCTGTTTTATGCTTGGTTAACTGTAATCCAATTTACCACTTTAAACATTTAATTGAAAAGCTCTTCTGAATGAGTAAACATGGTCTGCATTTGTAAAATGGAAACAATACAATACACATTTATTTTCTGAGTATTTAATAATACCTTTCAACTGTTCTCTGATAGTTGCAAGAGTGAATAATTGGTGACTGCACCTTGAACATTGGTACCTTATTCCATAAATTACAGCATAATCAAACATCATAACAGAGATGCATGAATCAGTTAAAGGGGTTGTAAAGGTTCGTCTTTTCTTTTCTAAATAGGTTCCTTTAAGCTAGTGCATTGTTGGTTCACTTACCTTTTCATTCCATTTCCCTTCTAAATGTTTTTCTTTCTTTGTTTGAGTTTATCACTTCCTGTTTCTCCTCAGTAAGCTTTCCACCATCATCCTAGAGGTGGAAAGTCATTTAGAACAGCTTACTGAACAGCTTACTGAGGAGGAACAGACAAAGAAAACAAAGAAAAAAAAACATTTAGAAAGGAAATCAAAGGACAAGGTAAGTGATCCAACAATGCACTAGCTTAAAGTAACCTATTTAGAAAATAATAAACTAACCCTTACAACCCCTTTACTGTTTATAAATAACAATGTCTCCTTTTGTTACTTGTCTGGATTCTCAAGTTATAACTGATTTTATCATATTGTGATTTTCTCAGCCACCTAATGTTTATAAATCAGCTCAACAAACCACACAGATCAGTATTTTTCACATAATCCTGGTTTCATGATGCAGACTGAAATCTCTAAAAAAAAATCGGGATGTTTGCAAACATAAAACTCAAACTTTTTGCAGATCCGAGGGCAGAGGTTCAAGGTATCTGTGACTTATTAAAATGATCATACATTGTAAAGTCTTGTCCCTTGCATGTCCGTGTTTCAGTGCAGACTTTATTATGAAGCTCCCAAACATCCACATATAAAGACCAGACCTATTATGACAAATATCTCCCACATGTAAAAATAATTTGCTAGAAAATTACTTAGAACCCCCAAACATTATATATATATATATATTTAGCAGAGGCTAAATTGTGGTAGTTGCAATTTTTTATGACACACGGTATTTGCACAGCGGTTTTTCAGACACAATTTATTGGGAAAAAATACACTTTAATGAATAATAAAAAAAAAAAACACAATATATAACCCATTTTGTATGAAAGATGGTGTTATGTAGAGTAAATAGATACACAAACTGTCATGCTCTAAAATTGAGCATACTAGTGGAATGGCACCAAACTTCAGTACTTGAAAAATCTCCATGGGGGACACTTGAATTTTTTTTTACAGTTTACCAGTTTAGAGTTACAGAGGAGGTCCAGTGCTAGAATTATTGCCCTTGCTATAACATTTGCGCTGATACCCCTGAAGGAGCTGCTGGATATTTTCGGGTGGCATGTTACCTCTATTTCCTCGCCGTCCAGGGTGATGGATGAGAGTAGAGAAAGTTCAATGTCCACACTTTACACTTCCGTTTTTAAAGATTTATTTTCTGAACTTGGTAAAAGAGTATAATAATTGGTTGATGGGGTGGAAGGGTAACAGGTAAATAGATTCAGGTGCAGTATTTCAATCGGGAAACACTTCTGCTTCCTTGCGACACAGCTTTCATCACCACTCTAGCCAGAGTGGGTATTGCGCACCCGTATGGGTTTCTCTCACTAGCCTAACAGCCGGAATGGCGCACAGAATATGGTACAGTCTCTGCCATAGACCTTCTAAACAAATGGAGACACTGTTGGTCCAAAATCCTCATAGAACAGGATTCAGCACCCCGATCTCTCCAGGGACAACAGCCTTTCACGGTGCACAGGTTTAAGGCCTCGACGAAGATAGGTACTTCATCAAGCCTTCCTTCCTCCAGGTCCAATGACATCTGTCCCTTAAGTACCCCCAGACCAACATGATACCCAGAATTGCGGCATGCAGGGGGGCAGGGGTGGTGGGACGGGACGACGACGCCGGTCAACCCCCACTGATGCACAGCGGGACGATCAACCCCCACTGATTGGCTGCTGAGAGGAAATACCCAAATCACCATGACCTAGCTGATGCCACCATTGGCCTGGAGTAGCAACAACACCCCAAATTTGCTCAAAATTAACCACTTAACCCCCGGACCATATTGCTGCCCAATGACCAGAGCACTTTTTGTGATTCGGCACTGCTTTTTTTTTAACTGACAATTGCGTGGTCGTGCAACGTGGCTCCCAAACAAAATTGACATCCTTTTTTTTCCACAAATAGAGCTTTCTTTTGGTGGTATTTGATCATCTCTGCGGTTTTTATTTTTTGCGCTATAAACAAAAATAGAGAGACTATTTTGAAAAAAATTCAATATTTTTTACATTTTGCTATAATAAATATCCCCAAAAAATATATAATATTTTTTTTCCCTCAGTTTAGGCCGATATGTATTCTTCTACATATTTTTCGTAAAAAAAATAACGTTTATTGATTGATTTGCGCAAAAGTTATAGCGTTTACAAAATAGGGGGTAGTTTTATGGCATTTTTATTAATATTTTTTTTTTTGTAATGGCGACGATCAGCGTTTTTTTTTCAGTACTGCGACATTTTGGCAGACACTTCGGACACTTTTGACACATTTTTGGGACCATTGGTATTTTTATAGCGATCAGTGCTATAAAAATGCATTGGATTACTATAAAAATGCCATTGGCAGTGAAGGGGTTAACACTAGGGGGCGGGGAAGGGGTTAAGTATATTCCTGGGTGTGTTCTAACTGTATGGGGGGGTGGCCTCACTAGGGAAAATCACTGATCTTCTGTTCATACATTGTATGAACAGAAGATCAGCATTTCCCCCGCTGACAGGTCCGGGAGCTATGTGTTTACACACATAGCTCCTGGTCCTCGCTCTGTACGGAGCAATCGCGCGTGCCCCTAGTGGCCGCTAAAGAGCCGATGTAGAGCTACGGGCTCTCGCCCAGGAGAGCCGACCTGCCGCCGTAAAATGACGGCGACAGGTCGGCAAGCAGTTAACTCTCAGACTTCCCCCTAAATTTAAAACAGTGCCAGCCCAACAGGAGCAGGCCGCTACATACCTATGCACTTTACGTTTTGTTTATTTTATTTATTCACAACCCAGCAAATTCACAGTGTCTTCCAAGCACCACACTTATCTATGTATACAAACTTCCCCCATCCTCTGTCCAGATTATGTGAAGTAATTTATAATCATTCACTTAACCCTGTGTGTATGTGGTGAGTTTACACCTCTGATTGTCCAGATTTAGAGCCTGGATAACACATGGTTACATGAATGGTCATCAATTACCTTCACATCATCTGTACATACAGAGTGCTGGGGCTGGCATCTTATAACAGATTGTTTTTATGAAGTAGTATTGTATAATTTAGTAGATGATCACAATAGCTTTTTTTATTATAGATATTACTATCTGACCACTTCTCAGCCCCCCACTCCCCCCAGCTTACATCACCCCCACACCACTTCATACTGACATCACTCAGAGCTGCTTCCTACCCCCCCCCCCCAGCTGAGGGACATAATTTCATGAACACTTTCCTTCCCATATCTTCCCAACATCACTCCCTGGTAACCCCACAGACATTGCAAGATATCCTTCCCCAGACTGTCCCCATCATACCCTTCACACCCTCTCCCATACATACTGCCTCCATCATACCCTCCACACTCCTCTCCTTTACATACTGCCCCCACCATACCCTCCACACCCCTCTCCCATACATACTGCCCCCATTATACCCTCTGCACTCCTCTTCCTTTACATACTGTCCCGATCATACCCTCCACACCCCTCTCCCATACATACTGCCCCATCATACCCTCCACACTCCTCTCCTTTACATACTGCCCCATCATACCCTCAACACTCCTCTGCCATACATACTGCCCTCCATCATACTCTCCGCACTCCTCTCCCATACATACTGTCCTCCATCATACCCTCCGCACTCCTCTCCCGTAAATACTGCCCCATAATACCCACCGCACTGCTCTCCTATACATACTGCCCCCATCATACCCTCCAGAAATGTTATTTAATCACAAAACTATATGCATAGTGTATACAACATAAAAAATTGTCGTTCATTGCATTGTAGAGAGGTAATGAATTTAATGTACCACACACTGCTAAAGTGTTCGGGTTTGGCTTGAAGAAAAGGTGGCAATCCTAAGCAGCACACAAATATACAAGGTTAATTTTATTTATGTTATTATTTTGTTTTGGTTGTGCAAGAGTATATATCACTTTATATCTTTTTAAATGGGTTGTTTCTTTTATGTAGAAGGCCATTGCCAGATCTAGGGTGATGCTGGGGTTGGATGCCCCCCAGATTTCAGTTGCGCCCACAAAGCCTACTGCTGCCCCCCCCCCCATCCTAGACACTGTGCCTGGCTGCTGAACCATACTGCAGACAGATGCACTTTTCTTGTCCTTGCAGGTTTGTAGTAAATATACTGCCTGAATAATTAGATGATTGGGTCAGCACGGGGCGCAGCGAAGGTGGGGGAGGCTGCCTGTGAAACTTCCATGACCTCTAATGACGTGAGGTTTTCCCACAGGGATCTTTAATATCTCTCAAAGCAGCCGGTATTGGTGGGCAGGGTCGGGGGGGCCTGTCTCCACCACTCCTCCCATAGACTCCTACACATTTAGGTTAATACCACAGATGAAGAAGGTAAAAGAGGCAGCACAGTGGTGTAGTGGTTAGCACTTTCACCTAGCAGCAAAAGTGTCGCTGGTTTGAATCCTGACCACTACACCATCTGCCTGGAATTTGCATGTTCTCCCTGTGTCTGCCTGGGTTTCCTGCGGGTACTCCAGTTTCCTCCCACACTCCAAAGACATGCTGGTAGGTTAATTAGATCCTGACAAAAATTGGCCCAGTATATATGTGTGTATGACTGTGTGTCCCAAGCGTGTCGAGATCCTACGGAGTAAATGACCGCACCAGCCAGGAAGACACTGGCTGCAAAAAGTGCCTAGAGGTAGATGTGTAGCGCTATACAAGTCACTCATTCATTCAGGAGAAGTGGACATAGCAGCCTGGGGAGTATTCCATCACCCACCATGCTGTAAGTGACTGAGCCCACTGTCACTACAGATGGCCCTAGTCTGCCACTATACCCATCTAGCCCAGCCCCTAGCCCTAACTTCTCAGTATACTGCCCTAACCTGACACTATACTGCCTTAAACTGCCACTATAAAGCTCTAGCCTGCCGCTATACCATCCTAACCTTCTATATACTGGTGTAACATGCCACTATCCTGCCATTATACTGCTCTAGCCTGCCATTATAATGCCCCAACCTCCCCCTATACTGCCATAACCTGCCAATATACTGTGCTAACCCTTTACTATAGTGCCCTAACCTAACTCTATATTGCCCTTCCCTGCCAATATACTGCCCTAACCTGACACTATACTGCCCTAACCTCCAACTATGCTGCTCTAGCCTGATACTATACTGCCCTAACCTGCCAGTTTACTGCCATTAGTTGCTGCTTTACATCCCTAAGCTGACACTGTACTTCCCTAGCCTGACACTGTATTTCCCTAGCCTGACACTATACTGCCATAGGCTGCCACTATAATTCCCTACCCTGAAACTATTATGCTATAGCCTGCCACTATAATGCCTTAACCTGACACTATACTGGCATTGCCTGACACTATGCTGCCCTAGCATAGATACAGTTCTCTTATACATGCTAAATTAAAATATGGCATTTTATTAATTATATGTCAATTGTAAAACCACACCTCTATTAAATAAAAGTCCCATTCCTATCTAAGGTACATTCCCTGTCTACAATGGCTTTCTGAATACACAGTGAAACAAGGTAACATTGGAAATTATTTTAAAAGCAGTGTCCTTTGCCCTGCCAGAAGTGACCCTTGTCCTCTGCTTTGCCAGTAGTGACCCTTGCCCTCTGCCCTGACAGAAATGATCCCTGTCCTCTGCCATGAAAGAAGTGACTAATTTCCTTTGCACTTTGCTAGCAGTGACTCCTAGCTTCTGCCCTGCCAGCAGTGACCCCTAACCCCATGACCTGCCAGCAATGACCCCCTTCCCTCTTCCCTGTTGACCCCTTTTTTTCACCCTACTGACCCCTGTTCTCAGCTCTACTGATACCTATCCTAAGATCTGCTAACCCATATTCTTGGCTCTGATTACAGAGAATATCAGCATTCAGCAACAAGAAGATAATGTAAGCTGTTACACTTCCATTCGCTGTCCTGATTTCTCTGTTTCACATAAAAAATGCAAAGATCTAAAAACCAATGGCTCCCAGATCTCATCATGCAAAAAACATTTAGATCAGTACTATGAATATCTTTAATTCTTTTATCTCATTTGACAACAAATAAATTAATTATGCATTGCCCTCAACAGTGTTTCCTGGGCAAAGTTTATGTTAAAATGTTGTCCTGGTTTTCTGCTGCAAAATGAATGTACTCTAAGTAGAAATAAAAGCACCTTTAACATTAATCACACATGCAGTGGGTAGGAGCATGCTGATGATTATGGTGCTATATCTTTCAAATATGTATATTTAAAAATACATAAATGTTAGTGCAACAGGTGATATGCCTGACTGTTCTAATTAGTTGTATTTCATTGTAATTTTGTCAGGCTATATACTGTACATATTTGTCTAATCTACAAATAATTTGAAAAATAGTTTTGTCACAGTGACGATACAATTGTAGTGCCTAGAAGTTTACATATGTTTTTAACATGATGAATGATGATGTAAAAGCAGGATCATTAATGTTTTACTATTTTTGGAATGTGTTTTATATTACATTGGTTCATTATATAACAATAATGAATGGGTATAATGAATGTGTGATCTTACTTTTCTGGGTTAATATAAAGAAGTAATCAGAAGTAATGTTCACTTATTAGTGGGCTGTGGAATATGATTTATCAACACATTTTTCTATTTGCATTTTGCAGTCTATAGTAAACAAGTTATTACTTAAGATTTATTGAAAAGAGTGATCATTTTGTTCATATTATATGGTTTATGAAAATAAAATAACAAAAAAAACGTACACATATGATTAAGAATGAATATCAAATTAAAAAAAAATGGTGCAAAATTGATGTATGTTACCGACAAACATTTATTAGTACGATTATTATTTTTCAGGATTTATATTGTTGCCACGGTTTGCACAGTGCTATACAAAAAGGGAGACGGTACAATTACAATACAATTCAAGACAGGAAGGCTAGGAGGGTCTTACTTGTGAGAGCTTACAATATTAAAGGAAGGGCAAATGTTGTAAAATGTAGTAACTAGGTGGAGATGAGAAAGTGAAATTCAGTTGTTGAGGTGAATAGGCATGCCTGAAAAAAATTGTTTTCAGAGTTTACCTATACTGTAGGTGGAGATAGCCAGAACTATTTGGGTAAGAAGTTTCAAAGCATTGGAGAGGCTCTAGAGAGCAAGGAGTCTTGGAAGGAGCAAAAAGGACAGTTTGGTCCTCTTGGTACCTTAGGAGGTCATTTGACACATGTGTATTTTAGGTGTTTTGTTTGAACAACCTACTTCAGATAAAGCCACAGCATTTTATTGGAAAATTTAGTTCAGGACTTGACCACTCTAAAATAAAAATGTCTTATGCTGCTCGGTTGTTTATTTGCTTCTGTGTTGCCCGAGCAAATGTCTTTTGAGTTTTATATTGACTTGTATTTTTATTTTATTTTTTGACACACATGTATAGGATTATAAATTGGCACAAATGAGGATGTGAGCCAGACAGAGATATAGATTTTTTTTATATATTTATATTTTTATAATTTTTTTCTTTGTCCTTCCTGGTTAAATAGGATGATTAACTTTGTACTGCAGTAAACTCTATGGGCCAGATCCACAAAGATGGGACGCCCGCGCAGCGTATCCCATTTACACTACGCTGCTGTAAGCCACATCGGCGTATTACGAATCCTCAATGAAATTCCGCTGTAGCTTACGGCGGCGTAGCGTAAATTGGCCGGCGTACGCGGGTGTAATTCAAATTAACTAGTGGGGGGCGTGGTTCGGTATAATTATGAATGACCCGACGCAAACAATGCTTTTTTTACACTGAGCATGCGCCGGCCGTGGACGTACCCTAGTGCGCATGCGTGAAATCACGTCGAATATAGTCAATGAAAACGACGTGTACGTAATATACGGAATTCCCTATTCGCGAATGAGTTACGCAAACGAAGTAAACGACGTCCAATACGACGCGGTCCCGACGTCCATACTTAACATTGGCTGTGCCTCACTATAGCAGCTTTATCTTTACGCTGTACAGACGCTTACGCAAACAATGTAAACACACTGCGCCGGGCTACGTACGTTCGTGGATCGCCGTATTTACCTCATTTGCATATTTAACACGGACGCGCCCCTAGCGTCCAGCGTAAATATGCATCTAAGATACGATGTAAGAAACTTACGCAAGTCGTATCTTAGCGTAAGTCCGGCGTATCTTGTTTTCTGGATAGAAAACAATGACACACCGGCGGGAAATTCGAATTACGCCCGTGTATCTATAGATACACGGGTGTAATTCCTTTGTGGATCTGGCCCTATAAATATATATATATATATATATATATATATATATATATATATATATATATATATATATTTGTTGTATTTTTCTTTGATTTTTTGCAAGTGTTTCTTTGTTTTTTGCAAAATCCATAGCCAAGCGTGAATCCTGAAGAAGCTATTATATAGAAACATGTTGATTCCATAACCTTCTAACATTTAATATTGACTGTCACCACCTTATTGGTTTTATATGATATGGTTTTTCTGGGTGGCCCTTTATTTTTTAATGTGATATAATTAAAACAATGATTTTAAATAATTGATGTTTTTGTCTTTCCTAATTTGCTGGCAAAACTTGGCACATTCAAATTCCCTTCCCCTATGATGGTGAGGCCCCCCTCTCTGTTTTAGGATGTGGTGTTTCCTCTTACAGGGGTTATGGTGTGGTCTGACATTGGATTATAAACAAAGCAGTGTTTAGCTAAGACATGTCCATCGGATATGTCCGCTGGTTAGTACACTAACCAGCGGACATATCTGCCCGCACATGCGTCAAATGGATTCAACGCATGCGTAGAAGTTTTTTACTTCCTGGTGCGGTGACGTGGCGGCGTCAACGTCACCGCCACGTCACAGCGCTGTCTGCCGGTGGGGATTTTGATCCGATGGTGTGCCGTCGGATGAAAATCCGGAGGAGACATGTCCGCTGGAAACAGTCCGTCGGACCGTTTTAGCGGACATGTCCCTCCGTGTGTACGCGACCTAAGAGGCTAGTTACCTGTCAGTCGGTACCTAAAAACTATCTGAAGGAGATCCAGACGCAATTCTATCAAGGAGGATCATCTCCGTAATCATAATCACAGAGAGGCCCTGTGGCAGAGGCTTTTCCCTGAGTCCATTTTAGGAGGGTCTGTGGCAGAGACTTTTCCTTCAAGTTCGAGTGATACCCTGGCTGCCAGGTCAGTGAGAGTGGACCTGTCCAGGTATGCTATACCCACTCTGGCTGGAGTGGCGGAGAATACAAAGCATTGTTGGGAGCAGGACTGTTTCCCTATTGTTGCGCATGAGTCTGATAATTCTTCTTTTACTTCACCTCTACTCTTCGTCACAAGTTTTAATGTTTTTACCCAGCTGGGTAATAAAGAGCAGAGAAAAAGACACCTGTCGTGGACAATCCGTTACTGCTGTACAGTGCTGGGACAAGGCTATTTGGTGCCCAGGGCGAAAAGGGCAAACTACGCCCCCTGTTTTTAAGAAAGAATCAATGTTGTTTCAAAACAAGAATATACTCTTCCTCTTTGAGTGGGACTTTGAAAGCCACGAACACTGTGATGTGCCGCCTCCTCTCTCCTGCACCCGTCAATCAACAATAGATAGATTCATTGCATGAATCTATCTATTGTCGCCGCTGCCATCCACTATTCAGGTGACTGGCATCTGAATTACAGCAGTGGGGGTGTATTTGGAAGTGCCTGATTAGATCCATGGGCTCTAGTAGGCTTCCTAATTAGAGCCTGTGGGCTCTAATAGGCTTCCAAATTGTTAAGCAGTGGGTGCACTGCTGTGCGTTCTCTGCTTAGTAGTGCTGTGTTAGGGAATCGCCTCTCTAACACTGACCCACCTCTCAGCCAACCAGGTCTGGTTACCGGTCACCTGATTGGCTGAAGCGATATATTTGACCAAGACAGGTAAGTGCCGGGCAGGGGGGGCACACTGGCGTTTGATGGGCACAGTGGTGGCGTTTGATAGGCACAGTGGCTGCGTGTGATGGGCACAGTGGCGGCGTTTGATGGGCACAGTGGTGGCATTTGATGGGCACAGTGGTGGCGTTTGATGGGCACAGTGGCTGCGTTTGATGGGCACAGTGGTGGCATTTGTTGGGCACAGTGGTGGCGTTTGATGGGCACAGTGGTGGCGTTTGATGGGCACAGTGGCGGCATTTGATGGCACAGTGGCAGCGTTTGATGGCACAGTGGCTGCGTTTGATGGGCACAGTAGTGGTGTTTGATGGGCACAGTGGCTGCGTTCGATGGGCACAGTGGCTGTTTGATGGGCATAGTGCGGCTGAAATTGATGTTTTTTTTTGCCAGTCAGAGATGGCAAGCATGGCTCATTTAAAATAACACAAAACATATTTTTTTTCATCAAACATTTTATTAAGTTTCATATAGAATAGAATACAGTGTACAATTAACTATTGTACGTCGTGCAACAACGTTGCTCGTAATTACATAGAATACGTTTGCGTGGTCACTAACTTGGTATTAAAATATAACCAAAACAAGAACAAATATAGCTGAACCACATTATTAGTAGCCTAGAGCATATCTGGCCTCTCTAACTAGAGCGACACCCCTAATGGGAGCACTAGTGTCACCCGAGCAGGAGGGACCCGTACATAGTGGTCCAACTTTCAGCAAGTTTCCTCTATAACCTGAGATAATAAGGTACAGAACATATATCAATATGCTGGTCTAAAGTATTGCTCGGTCATGAGTAAAGCAGTCTACATAGGCTATGGATCAGTCTGTCAGGTGCTAGTCGCAGCACCAATCCAGTCGGTCCAAGGTCACCAATCAATATTGTTTTTCTTATTTCTGCTAGAGGCAGTTATTGTCTCGTAACTGTAGTGCAGGTCTACTAGGTCCCTAGTTTGGCCCAGAGTCGGGCTGGTGGTAGACTTCCAAAGCCTCCTTATAGTCAATCTGGCTGAAAGTAATATGTGGGTAGTGACATGTCTAATGGGGTAGGGTACGTTTTCGATGGTGAGGTTTAGAAATGCCAGTGCAAGAGATGGGGGATGGGAGTTTTAGTGACTTGTGATATGAATCTAAAGATGTCAGTCCAGTATTTTCTAATGACAGGGCATGTCCAGAAAATATGGATCATATTTCCCACTTCGGTCCCGCATCTCCAGCAGGAGCTGGAGACGTGAGAGCCAAAAGAGGACATTCTGGACGGAGTCATGTACCACCTCAAATAGATCTTTTGCGTAAGTTCCCAAAGGGTCGAACACTTGGTGGATTTGTAGATGATTCTGAGTGCATTTTGCCATTGAGTGTCATCAAAGGTGAGAGCTAAGTCAGCTTTCCATTGATGATGAGGGCGTGTCTTAGTGAAGGTGTGTTTTTGGTGTAGAATATTGTAAAAATGTGAGATGCCTTTAGTCCCTGATGTGGGATTGGTGAGATAATCCAAAGTCTTAGAGTGTATACCGTACAGGGGAATCGGTATAGTGTGCAAACAGTGATGTATTCGTAGGTATGTGAAGTGATCAGTATTGGACAGTCCGTATTCGGATTGTAGGTCAGAGAAGGGTTTGATGGAGTCGCCGCGAATTAAGTGTTGGAGTGAATGAATCCCTTTAAGTTTCCAGCTATTCAATAAAATGTCCGGGGATAGATAGTGAAGGACTTCCAATGGTATATTATATTGTGAAGTGCTTGGAAAGTAATTTAGGAGCTTGGTAATTTTCTTCCAGAGTAAGGTTCTCTATTTGGGCCCATGATGTACTTGGTTGAGGTTGAAACCAGTTGGGTAGCTGTGCCAGGACTGCTGCTAGGTAATAGTCTTCAAAGTGTATGGATCCTGTGCCCCCCGCCAGTTTGTGTTTGGTTAGTGTTTGATGAGCACATCTGGGGCATTTGTCCTTCCAAAGATATCTGTTGTATATCGTTTGAAGGGCTCTGAAAAAAGACGCAGGAAGCGGAACTGGAAGGGTTCTGAAAAAGTACAATATTTGAGGGAGGCAAATCATTTTAAAGGCTGCTAGTTTGCCCGACCAAGATAATTCATGTTTTGTTATTTGGGAGGTGACTGTCTGTATGTTACTGAGGAGTGGTAGGAAGTTACAGGAATAGAGGTTTTTAAGTGATTTCGGTAGTTGGATGCCTAGATAGGATATACTGTATCTGTGTTTGCCCACTTGAAAGGGTATTGTAGTTGAAGTAGATTTTGTGTGACAACAAAACATTTTTTTTTATCTGACATTTTTTATTAATAAAGTGCTGGTCACCTCAGTCAGCCTCCCCCCAATCCAGCCATTTTATTACCTGCTCTAACAGGTTCTGCTTACTTTAAGTTCAGTAGTCCGTTTTGTAGCACAGGCAGGCTCCTCGAGACTAGTCCTTGTCGGCGGCTCCTCCTCTCTAGCTTCCTGGCTGTGAGTCATATCACAGGCAGCGCCGATACAGCTCCCTGCGCTGAGTCCTCCATCTCCCCCCTCGCCTCCGGCCGTGAGCAGAGTGATGTCACGCCGCTGGCAGGGAGGGACTGAGGCCCCGTACACACGAGCAAATTAATCTGATCAAATCGGTCTGACAGACCGATTTGGTCAGATTTGTCTGCTGGCTGTTTTGGTTTGATCACGCGATCAAACCAAAATCCCCGCCGGCAGACAGCGCGGTGACGTGGCGGTGACTGTACTGGCGGCCATGGCAATACTTCACTTTCGGCTGCGCCCCCCCTATACAAAATGGTATCGCTCAGGGCACTCGCCCCTTCGGCCCCTGCCTTGTACCGGCCCTGCTGCTTTATGCACCATACACCCCCTAGGATGGCGGAAGAGCCACGAGGTAACATGCCACCCAAAACAAACCAGCAGCTCCTCGGGGGGTAGTGCTACATGGGTTTCAGTCAAACTTATTAGGTTGAGCATTCTCTTAGTGCTTTCTAGAGCTTTTCCCCCTTTCGTAAATCCCCCCTTATCAAAATAAATAAGAGATGGAGTAAAACCCGCCAAACAAGTGACCATTTTAGCAAATTCTTAGATATTAAAATCTCTATTGAAAAGACAAATTGGTCTAAAATGTTTAGGGACATTAGGATCATTCCCTGGTTTGGGCTGGGTTACAATTATAGCCTAAAGCATTTTGTTTGGAAAAGATCCAGAGAATGCATTAAATAGATCCTATAGTACTTCCTGAAAGGCTTTATAATATTCTGTTGAAAACCCATCAGCAAGTTTAATATATTTTAAAGCATTATTTCTCACTTATATACATACGACACTGAAAACACTAGAAACAACTATTTTTAATTGTTATTGTTTTTAGCTTCAATTTCACGTAACCCTAATACAAAGTCATTCATTACAAATGCTCAACAATTTCAATATCTAACATATTAGAATGTTTTGTTGTCTTTCAATATATTATCAAAGATAGTGCTTTTATTTTTATGTTGTTGTATGGGATAAACACTTTGTAAATTAAGTTTAATATACACATATACATTGGGCCGGATTCACATACATCGGCGCATATTTATGCCGCTGTAGCGTATCTTCTTTACGTTACGCCGGCGCAACGCAGAGAGGCAAGCATGGAATTCACAAAGAAAATGCTTCCAACGTTGTGCCGGCGTAACATAAATTCATCGGCGTAAGCCGGCCTAAGTCAAAGTAGGTGGAAGTGGGCTGGAAGTGTGCGTGATACATGTAAATGAAGCATGACCCCATGCAAATGATAGGCCGAGCTTCACCAAGTATGTGCCTAAATTCAAATAAGGGTGATAGCGCAAATTGAAAAACAAATCATAACATACACAGTGGGTGATGAATGGGGTGCACAAAAGTATAAAGTGCCAAACACAAAAAAAGTCTATCAGGCACAAGGATAAGTCCAAGGAAAGTGCAAAAACTCAAATATGTGCACTAATAGTCCATAATAGTGAAAAGCAATGTGAAAAGGATGTCCACTGATCAGAGAGATGTGAGGAATAACACCACCACACAGCGTGTCTGGTCTCCCAGAACTCTCACCTCCAGCATGTAAACACAGGCATATATGATGGTAGTTGTGTGGAAACCTCCCTCAGTAGTCTTGTTCACCACCACGGGTCGGTGGGGGCGATAGGTACCTGAGATCTCGGGTGATAGTGGAAAAGAGGAGGGAGAAGGACAAAAGCCTCCAATAGTGTATTATCCTTGGTATAAAATAATTTATTGAAGAATTGCACTTATAGATAGATGAATAAAAATTTGCATATCAACAACGGTGATCGCATCGCTTGGGCACGTCACTCACAGCACGTCTTTCCCTTACCTACACGTTACGACACAGGGTCACATGTCTTCATCTGGGGAATGCTGATGTATGTGCCTAACCGTACCTTAAGGTCGGCCAATTCGGAAACTTTGGTGATTCCAAAATTTCGAAAGAAAAAATGCGGAGGGTGGACGAGTGCGGTTCAGGGAGCCCAGTTTTGGAACTCCCTGCCTCTAAAGTTAAGGCTTGAGAATGATCTTCTTAAGTTCCGGAAGCTTTTAAAAACTGAGCTTTTTTGTCAAGCCTATGGTATCACATAGGCTTTTTTAGTATTTTAGTCTGTTAACCCTTTTTTAAATTTTGATCTGTTCTGCTGCTTGATGTTCTTTGGTTGTTGCTGCATTGTTGTTCTTGGCGCATCGAGGCCTACGGGTAACTGACTGCGTTTTGTACTTTTCCGTACTTTTAAGAATTGTAATAAATAAATAAATAAATAAATAAGTACTTAAAACGAACTGCGCATGCGTCGTGCCTTGGACGCTCCCAGTGTGCATGCTCACAATCACGTCGAAACAACTGCCTAAGATACGTCGAAACACTGCCTACGACATGAACGTAACCTATGCCCAGCCCTATTCACGTACAACGTAAACTACGTAAAATTTGACGGCATTCGTTCCCTGGTCCATACCTT
This sequence comes from Rana kukunoris, assembly GCA_029574335.1. Lineage (NCBI taxonomy): Eukaryota > Metazoa > Chordata > Amphibia > Anura > Ranidae > Rana > Rana kukunoris. The sequence continues at coordinate 118,217,135 of CM056049.1, read as the reverse complement.
TGCATGAGTTGCGCCTACAATATGGGGAATAACTTTACGCCGGACGTATGACTTACGCAAACCGCATATATTATGCGCCGGGTGCAAGTACGTTCGTGAATCGGCGTATCTCCCTCATTTGCATATTTGCATCGAAAATCAATGGGAGCGACAAATGCATCCAGCGTAAATATGCGGCCACTATACGCTGGCGTAGGAAAGTTATGTCGGGCAGCTGAAGCCTATTTTTCGATGTATCTAGCTTTGTGGGTCGGCGCATAGATACAACGTCGCACATTTGTACTTACGTTGGCATATCTGGAGATACGTCAGCGTAAGTGCTTTGTGATTTCGGGCCAATGTTTCTATACTATATCATTTCCCAAAACTTGTTTGTTATTGATTGATTTAAGACAGATTGAGAAATGTATTTCAGGAAAAAAAAAACGCAATGCTTAATCTTGTAAAAAAAAATATGTAAAATTGAAAATTGAATTTTTCATTATTTTCACAGTTTTTTCTCTCATTTAAAAAATAAATAAGTCTTTCATTTAGGCAAGAAAGATAAATAAAGTACTACATGTTCCCAAAATACAATATCAAGCTATTGTATAGGCTGATTGCAAAACAAGTAGTAGCAATAGGGAAAACAAGCTATCAAATGTCCTGGGACTCAAGTGGTTAATGTCTTTTTAATTGGCTAAATAATGCATGAGGCAAAAGTGTTTTTGGTAAGAAAAAAAACTGTTACTGTTAATGAGAAAGAGAAAAGGTAAGATCAAGTTTAACTACCTGTCACTCCTATGTTCCTCATTGCCCACTTTTGTATCAGTAGCTGGACACAATATTGGTGATTCCTGTACTCTTCATTTTGTGGAATTAATCAGGATCCTCTTTATCAGCTTGGCACATCTCTATGTGTCCTACTTGATGCTGCTTTTACAGAATTGATTTTGGCATACTGTACACCCTGTGACATGTACAGAATTGAATGTGGCATGTACTGTGTTACTTGCACAGAATTCACATTGACATATAACCTTTGGCTTGTACAGACTGGAGTGAAAATGGAAGAAAGAAAAAGATAAACACAAAGATAAGTGATACAAAGGAGTGAAAATCTACAGCTTGCTTGGGAAGTTTTCTTATAGCTGTCTTATTTTGACTATTATATGTATAAGACATTTCTCTTTTATTTATAAATTATACCCTTAAACACACATTCATATGCCTGCATTTTTTCAATAAACACGTGAATTGTTGCAGTAGTAATTGTGATTGTATTTATATGTAAAAAGCACGTTCAAATTAAAGAGGAGTTCCATTTATTCGCATAACTTCATGTATTCCAGACCTATAATGTTACTGGGATTTTTCAAAATTACTGTAGTTTACCATCTAGCATATCATGGTTTGTTTTCACAATCCCTTGTCACTTTGATCAGGCTATTGACATTTAGATATTATTAGTAATCCTTCACAGACCCCTATAGATATAGACATTGAGGGAAACCAATCCTCAAATTCATAACGGAAGCGCAAAAGTGTTTATCTCTCCGTAGTGCACCTTCCCTTGATCCCTTCTCCTAGAATACTTTTTTTGTGTTAAAGTTAGAGATTAGAAGGCTAAAAGTCACTTTTAGGAAGGGATGCAAGGGAGGCGAGCAAAACACAGTGGTGGCTGGTGGTTTCTTTTTTTGGGGGGCTGCAAACAACCACCACCCAAGCGTCCAGCAACACCTGCCCCCTCCCTTGTGGTCCAGCACTTACCCCATGTAGGCAGGTAGTGGGTGGCGGGCAGCGTGCAGTGGCTCCACGTCCACTCCTCCATTGAAGGCTTTCAGGGTGCGGCTCCTCCCCTCCTCCTAGGCGTCCAATAGAATCGCCTGTCCTTTCAGCCATTTGGGTAACAGCTGTCAAAACCGGATTCCTGCATTACAATAGTGAATATTCATTCACTGTTGTAACACACCTGGGTGGGCTGTGAGTGCATTCTCTGCACCCCAAGCCCACCCGATTTTGAAGCCTATTACAGCCTCTGGCTCTAATCAGTCCTTCAAAAAAACACCCACCCCACATTGGAATCCATGCATCTGGCATCCTGAAAGGGGCCAGATGTATGACATGGGGAGGTGGGGATGTATGGGGGGCAGCACCTTAATGGAGTTGGCTAAACAGCTTCTGCTGTGAAATCTTGGTGATTTGCTACACAGTGCCTGTAGCTACAGAGGTCAGTGAAGGCTTTGTTAAAGCTCACATTTCTCTGTTTGTTAAGAATACAGTATGTATATTTTTCCTCAGGCAAAATGGGCCAAAAAAGAGATTTTACTGACTCTGAAAAGTCAAACATTTAAAAAAATCTTTCAGAGGGATGCATCACTCTTGAAATTGCTAAGATATTGGGGCTTGATCACAGATCCATCAAGTTTTTGTTGAAAATAGAGTCGCAAGCAACGCATTGAGAAAAAAAGATGCAAATTTACTGCCTAAGATTTGAGAAGAATCAAACGTAAAGCTACCAGGAACACTTTATCCTCCAGTGCTGTCATATTGGAGAACTGCAACCTACCTGTAGTGCCCAGAAGTACAAAGGGCCAGATTCACAAAACACTTACGCTGGAGTATCAGGAGGTGCGCCTGCGCAATTGGAAATATGCGCCTGCGTATCGATATACCGTATCCCCAAAACGATATACGCCATAAATCTAGACTTTTTAGACCGATGTGATTTGGTTAGACCGGCATATCGTGCGCGAAAAAAATGCGCTAGACACACCATTGATTTGTTAGGCAAATATAAGTTACGGCGATCCACAAAAGTAAGTTTGTGCAGCGCAGGCTACGCGCTGTGCGCATCAGCTGCACATCCTGTCTAATATTAGGCAATGTAAAAACTTGCTTAAATTTAGACAATCCGTCTACATGTCAGCTAAAGAAACACCGTTAGGGACGAGCTGAGCAGCCACACTTGCAGGACAACAATCTGTATGCCAACATGCCAGGGGAATCCTTGCTCATAGCTATACTACTGAGTTTAGATGAGCACAGAAGGAGGAGGGCACGGAGGAGGGCACGGAGGAGGGCACAGGAGAGGATATATCACACACGCATAGACATCTTTGGCATGAGTGATTCTGAGGTGTCTCGCATCTTCAGATTCACCCCTCATGCCTTCAAGGAATTAACCACAACCCTGCAGGAGGACATCACCAGCCCAACACATGACACCACCCATGACACCCATGACAGCTACATATACAATCATAGCCCCATCCCAATAGAATTCGAACAGAACATGTATGGGGACAGCTGGCTGGTTGGTGAGTGACATGGGTGGCAGGCATGACTGTCCCCCCCCATGATGCAGAAATCACAAGGGGCACATGCACTACTAACATCCTCCTGTCTTTTCCCTTCAAGGTGACTCTGCATATGCACAGGGACCCCATCTCATGACTTCTATGCGGAACCCCCCATGGTACCCGGTTGTATTCCCCAAACTTTGTATGCCAGGTCATCGGTGCATGCTGCATGCTGCACAACTTCGCAGTGAGAAAGGGACTGGAGATTGACATACGTGATGACCTGACCCCAGAACCAGACAATCCCCCCCCCTAACCGAGGCTACCCCGTCTTCTGAGGGAAGAGCAGCCAGGAGCCAGCTAACCTTAGGCATCTTTGCACGTTAAACACACACATTATTCATGGCACAATGAGAATGCATGCATGCACACCACTGTGGTCCCTAGATCCTCATCTAATTGGATTAGCACAAGCCCCATGCAGGACTTGTGAGCAGCAACGCCACGCCACGGCTCCAATTATGTCACTGTACATTCATATACCATTCACATGGACCTGGGGATCACCTCTCCCTGGTCCTGGGGAACCCTTCTCCACCACAAATGAGGGTGACACCCATTTTCTGGCAGGACTGTCACCCCCACAATCATACATTTTTCACAACCCAAAAAAAAATAATTGTCCAGCATCCAAAAAAATGACCAGCAAAAAAAAAAAATCTGTAAAAAAAACAAAAAACTACTGCCTCTGGCGTGACCCACGCCTGGGGAGCCCACGGCCACGGCCCCGGCTCCTCAGGGCCAACTCATGTGGGGGGGTAATCCAGGGAAGGAGGAGCATCCCTTGGTCTCTGCCCACCTGGAGGCCTGCCCTCCAAGGCCACGGCAATGCGAGTCAGGCCATCATTGAGGATTGCCGTATTGGCCTGGATAGCCTGGGTGAGGGCCCTCACATCCTGACCGAGGGCCCGCACATCCTGACCAACACCTGCTGTGGTAGCCTGCTGTTCATTTAGGCAATTGATCAGGGCCAGGGCATTGCAGGCCATGTCCACAAGTGTATCCTTTATGGAGGACAGGCTCTCCTCCATCCGCCCCAAAGTCTGACTGACCTGTCCCAGATGGCGGGTCTGAAGGGCCTGGTCTCTTCTCAGGTTGGCGGTCAGAAACTCGGCCACCCCCCTAGTTTTGTGGGTTGCCTTCCTGCCTCCAGATGAGGCTTGTGGCCGGGGAGAAGGGGAGCCCCTTGGGAGTTGAGCCCTGTTGGGGGAGGAGTGGGAGGGGCTACCCCTGATGGAGGTCTGGCTGCTGCCAGCCAAAGGGGAAGACTCCTCCAAAACAAACAAGCCATTCCCTGACAAGCCCTCCTCCTCCAACTCCAACTCCTCCTCCTCAACCTCCTCCGAGGACTCCGGTCTTGTCTGGGGGTCTCCATCAGGCTATTGTCCCGGGGATGGTGCGGTCAGGCCAGATGGCGCAGCACCCTCCTGCACATCTGTGGATGACACAAAACATTCACAGGTTGGAGGATCCACACACTTGCCACATATTTCCTCCCCCCCCACACATGCTACACACCAGATAGAAAAAAAAAATGTACCTGTCCTCACGGCCTCCTGACTGGACTCAAAGCCAGGCAGCCCCTCCACTTGCTGCCTGTTGAAGGTCTGGGCCACCGCACCTCCTCAGTCAGCCTAACAGGGCATGGTGGGCCCCCTCCAGTGTCCCTGGCATGGGCGGCAATCTTGCCCAGCTTCCCACGGACCACACGCCGGAGGTAATTAATCTTCTTACGGATCCGGATCCGGATCCCCCCCCCCCCAACGTGTTTACCTGGTCGGTAATTTCCTGCAATATCTGTGCCTTCCTGGCCGGGGTGGTGTTGGCACTCTCGGGGCCGTGCAGAAAACGGCCATATTGTGTAATGGACCTGGCAAGAATGCCCTTCTCCCTTAAAGAAAAATTTAGGTTTTTGTTTCCTTTCACTCATGTTCTCACAAACTGGAACCAAAACAATCAACAAAAATCAGTCACCAAAAATCAGACAGCAAAAATCAGACAGCAAAAATCAGACAGCAAAAATCAGACAGCAAAAAAGTATCAAAAACAGTCACCAAACAACACTCAGCAAACCACTATCAAAAACACTATACTAAACAGTCAAGAAATATATCAAACACAAATTACAAACCGACAAACGCGAACACACAACAGAACAAAAGCACCTTGCTGTATAGGAAGGGATACAAAGGGATGTACTTTTGCAAAGGAAGGGGGTTTGTCTCTGTCTATTTAAGCTCTCTGCGTAGCTTACTAATTTGACCGCGCCTAGTTCCAATTTCACTGATTGGGCCGTGCCGAGTTGTGAGCATGCGCAGAAAGGTGCTGACCATGGTCTGCTTCATGTGCGCATGTGCAATCCGGCCTGCCCTTCATTTGCATGGGGTCACGGCTCATTTCAATGGAACACGCCCATGTCCTTCCCAATTTGAATTACTCCGCCTTACGCCTCGGAAATTACGTTGCACCGGCGCAAATTTCTGCGCAAATACTACGAGGATACGGTAATTGCGCCTCTACATTGCGCCGGTCTAACATAAATGAGGTGCACTACTTCGGTCAAAATATGCGCAGGTGTTCAGTGCTCAGAGACATAGCCAAGGTAAGAAAGGCTGAAACCCACATTTTTGACTACTAAAATGTCTCTAAAAAACTAAGGGAAAGGGCTAGAGGGCTGCAAATGGCAACACAATGTTGGTAAGAGCATGGCAAGTACTCTGCAATCAAATTCGGATAGGGAAATAACCTAAAATAACATAAAATAAATACAAATAAAAATAAAAAATCTTGAGAAGCAGGAACCTTCCCCAATGATGGGACACTATTCCTCCCACTGATACCAATGATGGGGCACTATTTCTCCCACTGACACAAATGATGGGGCACTATTCCTACCAATTATACCAATGATGGGGCACTATTTCTCCCACTGAAACAAGTGATGGGACACTATTCCTCCCAATGATACCAATGATGGGAGACTATTCCTCCCACTGATACCAATGATGCTGCACTATTTCTCCCACTGACACAAATGATGTGGCACTATTCCTACCAATTATACCAATGATGGGGCACTATTTCTCCCACTGAAACAAGTGATGGGACACTATTCCTCCCAATGATACCAATGATGGGAGACTATTCCTCCCACTGATACCAATGATGCTGCACTATTTCTCCCACTGACACAAATGATGTGGCACTATTCCTACCAATTATACCAATGATGGGGCACTATTTCTCCCACTGAAACAAGTGACGGGACACTATTCCTGCCAATGATACCAATGATGGGACACTATTCTGGTACAATTAGATTTGTGAAGTAGGACTGACTCCTAACTAATTCTCTCCCTATAAACACAATCAGGAACCTTTCCCTACAGTAGCTAACGCAGAGTATGTTACAGGAACATATGCAGTCCTGGTGCAATATGCAGAGTATCTGACAGGAACATATGCAGTGCTGGTGCAATATGCAGAGTATCTGACAGGAACATATGCAGTGCTGGTGTAATATGCAGAGTATCTCACAGGAACATATGCATTGCTGGTGCAATATGCAGAGTATCTGACAGGAACATATGCATTGCTGGTGCAATATGCAGAGTATCTGACAGGAACATATGCAGTCCTGCTGCTATTATATTTGTGAAGTAGGACTGACTCCTAACTAATTCTCTCCCTATAAGCACAATCAGGAACCTTTCCCTAATGTAGCTAATGCTATGTAGATTGATCACTGAGTATTGTAATTCGATTTCTGAAGCAGGACAATCCTATCTAAATCTGTCCCTGAGAGCAGCGGCAGTCTTTCCCTACCCTAGCTAAAGCAGAGTGACGAGCTGTGCTGTGTGCCTCTAGCCAGTGTGCTGCACTGGCCAATCACAGCCATGCCATTAGTAGGCATGGCTGTAATGGCTTCCAAGTCACACAGGTAAAAGAAATGTTGAAAATTGTTCGGGTTTGGGTCCAGGTCAAAAAAAAAATAAAGTTTGGTACGACCCCAAACTTTACAGTTCGGGTTCGCTCAACCCTAGTTGTTTAGACATTAAACAAAATTCACCACTTTAGAAGACTAGAAAGTCAGTTAAATATTGATTGGTAATTGATTGATTAAAATATGAAGTAAGTGTTCCCAGAGCATCATGGTCTGGCTGGAATAATGTCATCTAGGAAAGGGGCCCAGTTATCTTAACTCTCATATTAACTCTCACTGTAAACTTAAACCCTAGCGCTAACACTCCTGTAGGTAAAATTATATGGCATACCTTTTAAAGCGGAGTTCCACCCTAAAAATGAACTTTCTATGAACAGCTTGCCTAAAACAAACAAAAAAAATGTTTTTACTCACTTCTACCTGGCTGTTACTAGGCAGATTTCGTAATCTGCCTAGTTCCTTTTCCTCGGTGGTTCAACTTCCTGTCCTAAGACCCCATTGCCTCCTGGGAAATTATGACACTCATTTCCCAGGAGTCTCTGGGCATTACTCTGCCTAAAAATAGCGTTATTTCCTTGCAGGAAATGACACGATTAAGGCGGATCTCAGTGCCATTTTTGAAAAGGAAAGAACGCCCTGTGTTGTCATAAAATGTCAATCGTCATAGTGCTCCTAAACATATGAAATATATATATATATATATATATATATATATATATATATATATATATATATATAGTGAATTGTACTAAACTGACTCACCAGATCAAATGGCTGGTTAGATTATAAACCAGCATCTGTGCTTTTTTGCAATCAATGCTTTGATCCAAAATGCTGTTTGAAATGCACACATGTCCTCTCCAAATCTTGTGCCATGACCCACATGTATATGTAAAAAGGAAGAAGGTGGCTCTGATAGTGTAATGAAAAAGAAAAGAAAGGAGGGCGCACCGACCTTGTGCATTACCACTTATACATTTTAATATACACAAAATAAAAAGCAATGGTCCTACTTACAAACATTTAGTAGTAAGCGCATTTAAAACAGCTGAACCTGGACCTCACGGCACCTGCCAGTCAGACCCTAAACACCAATGTGGCTGACGCGTTTCTGGGGCGTACCCCCTTCTTCAAAGCCTAGGTGGCAGACCACCTAGGCTTTGAAGAAGGGGGTACGCCCCAGAAACGCGTCAGCCACATTGGTGTTTAGGGTCTGACTGGCAGGTGCCGTGAGGTCCAGGTTCAGCTGTTTTAAATGCGCTTACTACTAAATGTTTGTAAGTAGGACCATTGCTTTTTATTTTGTGTATATTAAAATGTATAAGTGGTAATGCACAAGGTCGGTGCGCCCTGCTTTCTTTTCTTTTTTTGATTTTAGCCATATGAACACCCTTTTGTTCTGTGGAGGGCTGCAAGACTTAAGACTTTGCCTTTATACCATACTGATACACCCAGTTTGGCGATACACCAGAGCGCAGGAGGATTTTTGTGGTATATTGTGTCTGATAGTGTAATAACACTTTTTAAAGAATTTATTAACACATTAAGAATAAATTCCACTCACATTTTAAAAGTGTCAGACCCAAATTAGGGATTACATGCATCTGTGTGTTCCAAATGGCCTTCACCCGCTGAGTTCAAATGTGAGCTGCGAGTATGATGACGTCAGCGTCCTCGCCCTTTCCTACATGTTTCATCATACGTCTTCCTGAAGCAGAAAGTCAAAAGTCTCTGGGCTATTTTATGTATGGGCAAATCACCCTTGGATTGATCAACAACCCGCATAACTAATCTAATATAGATCTTTAAAACTTTAAAACTGCAGTTTTATTCTAAATCATGTATAATATCTCACATGTCTCACTATAGTAATATAATGATATATGAAACGGAAAACATACAATATCACACACAGTGTTGAGTTTTTAACAGCCAAGCCTAAAACCACGTGGGTAAAATCACAAGTAATCGATGGGGCGTGGCCAGGACAGGCATGTGAGCGGTCGCATAGCACGGAGCTCCCGCTATCGATCCTCCAACGATCCTTCCCGCGGTGATCCTGCAATACAAAACCCACCGGAAGACTCACCTTACCTTTCCCGGTGCGGCGGTGACATTTCTGAACCATCCCCGGCTCCCGTTATGGCCCACAAAGGCGACAAAGATCAGATGGCGGCGGTGGCCCTGCACATCCAAGATGGCGCCGGCCCCATTCTCCCACAGAGAGCTCCGCGCGGCTGGGAGAAGCCCCAGGACACAAGTAAGTCCAACAAGACCCAGAATCAGCAGGGAAGGGAGCAGCCCAAGGACATGTTGTATTATGCCCAGAAGCTGCAGGGCCCTAGCAGCTCCCTTCCCCCTCAGCCGCAAACCCCACTGCATGACGCTGGAGGACAAGATGGCGCCCCTGCCCTAGACGACACGCTGCCTCTGGAGGTGTCCCAGGACCAGGAACAGATCAATGATCTGCTTGAGAGGCCAGCTGATGCCCCACAGCCTACTTTAAGTGAGATCCTGCAGGCAGTGCAGAGATGCACGACTTCAGTGACGGCGTCTGTGGATGGCCTGAAACTACAGTTTGGGGAACTGACAGAAACTGTGTCCCTCATAAGGCATGACATTCAAAAAATCAGGGAGCGGGCCACGGCGGTGGAGGGGCGCATCAGCGAGGTGGAAGATCAGATACCCCCCCTTGTCAGAGACACAAGATCGGCGCTACATCAGGCGGCCCAGGCGAACGCAAAAACGGATGACATCGAAAACCATTTACGGAGAAACAACGTGCGCATAGTGGGGCTCCCCGAGAAGGTGGAGGGCAGGGACCCCACGACCTTCGTGGAGTCATGGCTCCAGGAGATATTTGGCGCGGAAGCATTCACCACGCTGTTTGCGCTAGATAGGGCCCACCGCACACCTCCTAGACCCCTCCCACCAGGTAATCCGCCTAGACCTATGCTTGCCAGGCTCCTGAATTACAGGGACAGAGAGATCGTGATTCGCTTGGCCCAGGAAAAGGGAACAGTGCATTACAACGGCGCAAGGGTCTCGTTTTACCCGGACTTCTCGGCAGAAGTACAGTGCAGGAGAGCCAAATTTGCTGGTGTAAAGAAGCGCCTACAAAGGCTCCAAGTAACCTACGCCATGCTGTACCCGGCCAAGCTAAGGGTCACCGCCAGAGGCCAAGCAACATTTTTTTAAACCGCTGCGGAAGCTGCTGACTGGCTGGATTGCAACAAACATGACCTGAGGAGGAGTAGGGAATGCGGACGAGGGAGACTGAAGCCCTGAACCACACTCGGTGGGAAAAGGTATGACACTTGCTGAAGAAGGGTGTCTTCATTCACCACTTGCAAAGTGGGACATGTTTTATTTTTTCTGGTTGGCGCTGGCTCAGTGCATTGAAAGTTGATATTTCCCTGTGATGGACTCTGAGCGGCTGTGGAGGAGGCTCCCCCACTGCGTCGCGCAAATTTGAGATCGATCCCGCTTGAAGGGGTGGACTGTTTGGTGCCCAGTTGGCACGGAGTTACAGAGACTGTGTTTTTTTGTTTTTATTTCTTTTTTTGCTCACCTCCGTACACGTTTTGCTGCCTCTCTCTCCCCCCGTGTGTTTTTGCTCCCCCACCCACCCCACGTGTGGACGGATCCGTGCAGGCCTACGAGTCCCTCTTCTGACTTCTGTGCCCAAAATAGGCGACCCATACCACTAACTTGGCCCTGGACTGTGTCGCAGGGGCATATTGCCTGCGGCGTTGCCGCTTTTCTCCACTTGCCATGGCTACTACACCAATAGTGACATGGAATGTCCGCGGACTGCATGATCCTCTGAAACGCACTATGATCGGCTCCTGCCTGAAAAAGTTTCACCCGGCCATTGTGGGCCTCCAAGAGACTCACCTTACAAGAGACACTCTGGGCTGCCTGGGTTTTTCCTGGGTGGGCAAGGCCTACCACTCCACTCACACCTCTTACTCTCGGGGGGTGAGTGTGATGGTACACAAATCGACTCGGCAGTAGATTCTCACGGGAGATATATTTTTCTTTACTGCAAAATGTTTACTGTAACATTGATACTTGCATTTGTTTATATACCTCCCCCATTTTCTAGAGCGGTTATACAATATCTTCTGTCATACCTAGTCAATAAGCCTGATGTGCCTGTTATGATTATGGGGGACTTTAACGGCTGTCTTGATCCCAGACTGGATAGGCATCCGCCAGTCTTACCACCGCTGGGGGGGAAGAGGTACCATTTTGAGCCGCCTCCTGGCGGAGGTGGGCTGGATAGATGTGTGGAGAGCCAGAAACCAGACGACCAAACAATTCTCATGTTTCTCTAAGACCCATGGGTCGCTATCCCGCATTGACATGTGCGTTGGGTCCTCTCAAATGTTGCATATGGTGTCCAAGCTAGAGTATCTCCCCAGAGGGGTGTCTGACCATTCCCCCCTGGCAGCACACTTAATCATCCGCCCAGCTTCCTCCTTTCCCAGGGCCCCCTGGAAAATGAATGCCTTCTGGCTAAAGCTCTTTACTTCTCATGAGCGGATAGTACTACAGATAGAACAATACTTTGTAGAAAACGGTCTGAGAGGTGTTACTGTAGAGGGATGGGATGCGTTCAAGGTGTTCCTTAGGGGCACATTCATAGCTGAAATTACCTCCATCAAGTGCAACTCTGCAGCCCTTTTAGAACAAGTGGAGGACCAGGTACGAAGTTTGGAGCTGCAATTTGTAACAGACCCCTTGGACTCCACGAGGGAGGCGTGGTTATCGGGCCAGGACTCTCTGGACCGGTTGAGGGCCTCCACCGCGGAAAAAAAGTGCTTTTTTACAAAACAGGCCTACTATGAGGAGGGGGAGAAGACAGGCAGACTTCTGGCCAGGATTGCTAGGTCCCAACAGGCGTCCCCAGCCATCGGAGCAATCCGTGACTTCCAGGGACGGTTAGTGAATGACCTGGAGCAGATTGTTGCCGTACTGGCAGCCTTCTACACAGATTTGTACTAATCTCGGTATGACTATTCCGATAGTGAGTTGCAGGCGTACATGGACGCTGTGGCTCTCCCGACTCTGAGCGGGCGGGCCCGGGCTGAGATGGACGCTCCCCTTACCCTTAATGAGCTAATGGAGGCGGCTGCCTCCTTCCCTACCTGCAAAGCCCCGGGAGATGACGGGATTCCCATGGAAGTTTACACCCAGTACGGGGGGGAGATCCTTCCTAGGTTACTGAGGTTTTTCAACGCCTCATTTTACCTGGGGAAGCTCCCTCCATATATGACAAGGGCAAATATCATCCTTTTGTTGAAACCGGGCAAAGACCCCCTCGACCCAGGCTCATACAGGCCCATTTCCCTACTCCAAAGCGATGTTAAAATCCTTGTGAAAGCGCTAGCCATCAGAGTGAACAAGGTCATTCTATCCTTAATACACCCCGACCAGGCAGGGTTTATGCCCCGTAGCTCCACCGCGACAAACCTTAGACGCCTATACCTTAACATGAAACTCCCTCGGATTCCGCCGGCCATAGGGCACTGTTGTTACTTGATGCCAACAAGGCTTTTGACAGTGTCGGCTGGCGGTATCTGTTTTGGTCAAGTTTGGCTTCGGCCCCAGGTTCCTCAGATGGGTGAGACTGCTGTATGATGCACCACAGGCGGCCATACGTTTATCAGACAGGATGTCTCAGGCCTTTGCTCTGGGCAGGGGGACCAGGCAGGGATGTCCCCTGTCCCCTCTGCTCTTCGCACTGGCAATTGAGCCACTGGCGGCCCTGGTGCAGGATTCTCCCGCGGTCAAGGGCTTCCGTTATGGTGACATGCATGAAAAAATCATGCGTTACGCCGACGACATGTTCCTGTTTTTTGAGGATGCGGAAGACTCCCTGAGCCGAGTGATGTCCCTGGTGGCGGGGTTCGGACATTTCTCTGGCCTCACCATTAATTGGACTAAGTCAGCCCTAATGTATCTGGACGGGCCTCCCCCGTCCGATGGGAGTCCCACATGTCCTGTCCCCGTAGTAACTTCCTTCAAATACCTGGGGGTACATGTCTCCCCTAAGGTGACCGATTATTGTAGCTTGAACGTCTTTCCCTTACTGACCAGGTTCAGAGACAAGATCCACATATGGAATAGGTTAAAAATGTCCCTAGCGGGCAAAACCAATCTCATCAAGATGATTCTGATGCCGCAGTTACTCTACCTACTTCACAACTCCCCGGTAGTCATCACCCTCAAGACTTTTAGAGTGGTCAACTCGCTTTTTAGGCAACTGCTCTGGCACATTAAAGCTCCCAGGATAAAACTGGAACAATTTCAGCGCCCCAAGGAGGGTGGGGGGCTGGCTCTTCCTAACCCGTGGATCTACTACCTGGCTGCACAGCTACAGCACCTGATCGGTGCCATGTCCCTGGCCCCGGCCGGCTCCTCGGCCAGGCTATTACTGCTTGGCTCGGGGGCTGCGTCGATACCGGAGGGTCTTGAGGCCCAGCGGTTTCAGAAACCTAACAAGAAAATGCCTACTTTTGCGCTAATCCAGAAGGTTTGGAATAAGGCGAGGCAGCTCCAGGGGGTCACAGGGTTCACTGAATTTAGCCCAATCTGGGAGAACAATACATACACTGAACTGGCCAAGCTAGATCAGGGTCCTAGATGGTGCCTTCAGGGCATAACGCTCCTCAAACAGGTATTCCGAGGTGGTACACTACTCCCGTTTGAAACCCTTCGGTCCAGATTTTCACTCCCTCAATCCATGTTCTTTTACTATTTACAACTGAAACATGCAATTAGGGCCCAGGGAGATGCGGTGGAGTGGGCTCAGTCCCCAACTCCAGTATTCCGCGTCTTAAGGGCCGCATCTGAGACTAGAGGTATTATTTCACAGTGTTACAACATGTTGCTAGACTCATTTTTAGAGGCACATCCCATGAAAGTGGCGGACCATAGGGAGGCAGATGTAGGTCCGATGACAGGGGACATGTGGGAGGAAGCGCTGATGGCAGTCAACAGCTGTTCGCTCAATGTAGCACAGAAAGTATCTCAGCTGTACATTTTGCTGAGGGTCCACTACACCCCAGTAAAACTCTTTAAAATGGGCGGGGTTGCGGACCCGATGTGCAACAGGTGCAAGGTAATGTCTGGCGATCTGATTCACTTGCTCTGGCGCTGCCCCAAGCTCCACAGGTTCTGGAAGGGAGTTGTGGACACACTTAACTCTGTGTTCCAGGTAGTCGTGCCCCTGGAGACGATATACTGCCTGCTTGGAGTGTTGGAGGGAGTGGTAACAGAGAAATTGACTCGAATTGCATTAAACAGGGCACTGTTCCAGGCCAGGAGGGCCATTCTCCTGAATTGGAAACTGGAGGACCCCCCCACACGCTTAAATCTTGGGTGATGCATATGGGCAGGATGCTTGTCATGGAGAAGTACACATATCAGCACAGGGGAAATGCGGGCATATTTGACAGGCTTTGGGATGCATGGCTGGCCACGCCTGGCTTGAGCCCTATTGAACTTGTTCAGGGGAGGTTGCTGGGTGGTAATTAGACTTGCCAGTTAAGGGGCGGTGGTATTAGAGGGCATGTTACTGGATACTACTAGAATGTACTAGATGCTGGATGGAGAGATATATGTGAAGTGTACTATATATGCTGTGGCTGTTATGTCATATTTGTCTTCTTTTCCTGTATGTTATGTGAGCAATAAAAACTTTTCTGATTTTAAAAAAAATCACAAGTAATCAAAGACTTTATTCTATGATTTTGTTTTGTCAGTGAAGGAAGAGAACGCCAACTTTGTTCTCCCATCCTTTTTAGTACCAATGCAAGCCTTCATTGCACCTAAAAAAACCTTCAAAATTTCCAAACATTTTTAACTTTTTTTGGTGGATCAATAATGATCTTTGGCGCTGTGTTCTATTTTTTTTTCTAACTTTTTGTAACCCTTTGGGGTTATATTACTAGCAGCCATGGACATTTTTGGATATATGGATAAAAGACTTGTAGACCTAGATAACATTTTTAGTTCCAACAAGGAGAGAACTGTTATAGATTTGGAAGCCAGTTTTAAAAAGTTAAAATATCTAATGGAAAAACAAATCAAAATATGGTGGGATATTAACACTCTCAAATGATATATTAAAGAAAAAAAATCATCCCCGTAGACTGAGGTGGGATATACAAGCTATTGATGGGCTCTATACTAAAGAGTTAATGGATGAGTGGTTCATTTTTTTTTCAATCATAGTGAATCCAAACTGCTGGAACTCATTATTAAGAGGAGACAGATTAAATTAAGGAATGTGGAGGTTGACATTAGAGAGTTAAAATAAATCATGGCACTCCTAGCAGAGCTTTATAATGAATATAAAGATAGATCTAAACAGGTGCAAGACTAGATTACTAAAGTAGATAGGGAAACTAAAAATAAAAAAAGTGAAGAAACACCAAAGAGATATTGAGGACATATCATTAGAAGAATGTGAATCCAGAGAGTCCACTCCAGGCACAAATAATAATGGTCAGAATGAATATAGACAACCACTTATCAAAAATAAAAAGAAAGAAACCCCACAGAAACAGAATGGCCCTAAAATACAATTTAGAAGGCTGTCAAAGTAAAAAAAAACTCCTGAAAAACCATCTCATAATTTATCACAATATAATTATGATCAATCCCAAGGTGACACCTATTGGAGACCCTCAAGATCCCCAGGGACCCCTGCTGCCCCAGGGGAGGATGGCATCAAAGGGGGGTCATCAAGGATAATATCAGAGAGAAGGGGGTCAATTCTACAACAGGGGAGGGTGGAATCACCCACAAGAATACAGGACCCAGGAGAGAGAGCCTGCAGAATATGGGACAGAGAACAGGAACCCACCAAGAGTAGAAAAAAAAAGAATAAGAAGGGGTGTTAGAGGAGGAAGGAGGAAGAAAAAGGAGAAGGTTAGGAGACAATGTTTAACATTTTTAATATAAGCAGTGTTATTTTACCAGAAGCCGAACTCACAGTATTAGATTTAGGATTGAACTTTATACCACCTGTAAATATGGAGAAATTTAACACGTATTTCGATTTACAAAAGTTTACTGGAAAATTAAATATATATATTTTTTAAATTGAATAACGATAATTTTAATGCAAACAATTGTAATACGGAGTATCAACACAGTGGTCCGAGGAATTACTACATTTTTAATCCCAAATACAAAAATAATGATTTTTTTTTTTTACATTAAAGAGGAACTGCAATCTGCTCACATAATTTGTAATAAAAACATCTTTGCCATTCTGAAGCCACCCTCTAACCACCTGGCATATTATTTTATTTATACTGTGATTCTGTACTTGCCAAATATGTTTCAGAAATCTCCCTCCACTGAGTCTGGCTGCAATTATTTTAACTGTGGGCAACTGAAGCTGTTGCCTATTCACTTCCTGGATTCACACAGACAAACAGAGGTACACCTCCAGCTCTGCAGCTCTCATTGGCCCTGTTTTTTTTTTTATTTCAAAGAGCTTTATTTGAAAGGTAGAAATTGTACATAACTGGTACAACAATAAACAGGTAGAGCTAAAGTACATAACATAAAAGAATATTCAATTTTAATGCTCTAACGTAATTTTACCACAAAATTAAATAACATACTAGTATAGAAACCTAAATCTTGTTTGAATTGTTTAACCACTTAAGACCCGGACCAATACGCTGGTAAATGACCCAAGGTGTTTTTGCGATTCGGCACTGCGTCGCTTTAACAGACAATTGCGCGGTCGTGCGACGTGGCTCCCAAACAAAATTTGCGTCCTTTTCTTCCCACAAATAGAGATTTCTTTTGGTGGTATTTGATCACCTCTGCGATTTTTATTTTTTGCGCTATATACAAAAATAGAGCGACATTTTTGAAAAAAAAACACTATTTTTTACTTTTTGTTAAAAAAAAATCAAATAAACTAAATTTTAGTCAAACATTTAGGCCAAAATTTATTTAGCCACATGTCTTTAGTAAAAAAAAAAAATCGCGATAAAAAAAAATAGCTACCTAGCGGGAACAGCGACACTTATACAGCGATCAGAAAAATGATCGCTTAGTGACGCTGGCAATAGGGAGTGAAAGGGTTAACTAGGGCGGTGATCAGGGGGTTAAAACTTTATTAGGGGGGGTGGGGGGGCTATCCTGAACCTAACACTAACTGATTTTACACTGCCTGTCACACTGACACTAAATGCAGTGATTAGATCACTGCATTCAGTGACACTGTGACAGGGGGGGTGGGGGGGCAGATCGCAAGGGGTTAAGTATGCCTATGTGTGTGTATGTCAGTGTAATGTTGGTGCACACTTACTGTGAGGTGTTTCTCCCATCGCAGCGGTTGGAAATAGCGCTGCGATGGGAGATCACATCACTTCCCCCTTCCTGTGTTTACACAGGAGGAGGAAGTGACACAAAGGGGAGCGCGCGCATTGGCTGGGAGCGATCGCGGGGGGGCGAGTAAACACTGACATCCGCCCGCTCGTCCTGGATCGCTCCCGGAGCCAGGGGGACCCCTGCACGCCGCGGAGGGGGTCCCGATGGGACCCCCGAACCGCACGAAGGCGGGGACGTAAATTTACGCCCTTGTGCCTGTACGAGCCATGTTGTGGCCGTATATGTGCGTGCGGGGGTCCTTAAGTGGTTAAGGAACATTAACCTATTCATAACATTGTAGAAATTTAGTCTAAGGGCCAGATTCAGGTAGATGCACGCATATTTTATCCGGCGTAGCGCAGCGCATATACGTTACGCTGACGCGAACTAGCGAGTCAAGTCCAGTATTCACCAAGCGCATGTTCGTTACTTTGCGGCGGAGTAACGAAAAAGCGCTGGCACAACCCAACGCAAGTGGAAGTGGGTGTGATCATATGTAAATGATGGGCGGAGCCCAGCGCAGTGACTTACGTTCATCGCATCATCCACGGAGCATGCGCAGTGAGGGAGGGCTCCACTCGCTCCCCTGTGCGCATGCTCACAACTTCCGTCAGCACCACTTCATGGGAAACGGCAGCGCAATGTGTTCCGTGCGCGTATAAAAGCGGCCGCAGATGCGCCTTTCCGGGACAAAAGTATATCCGGTTCCCCCCACCCCAGGGAAGTTACTTTTGCTGTGTGATGGCTGCTCCCGTTCCCCGCGAAGAGAGGAGAAACCTCAATTTTAACGCCCAGGAGCTGGCAGTAGTGATCTCCGCTATGGAGACCTACAACGACTTCCTCCATGGCAGGAAAAGTCGGAAGACCAGCCGGGATAGGAAGCAGGGCACCCTGGAGAGCATTGCTGGCAGGGTCAATGCTTTGGGCTACGCCACCCGGACTGCTGCCGATATCGGCAAGAAAATAAATGATTTGAGGCGCAAAGTCCGGGGCAAGGTGGCCACCATCAGGAGGCATGAGAGGGGCACGGGTGGTGGACCCCCATGTGCGGTCAGCCTGACCACGGAGGAGGAGGTGGTCGCCCGCTGCCTGGAAAGGGAGCAGTTGGAGGGGGTACCGTGATATGATTCCGTGGAGGAAGGCTCCAGGACAGGTAAGTGTTTTTTATCCCCTATTTGGTGTGTTGCATGTGGGGGGGGAGGGTACATGTGCCAAGTGAGTGGGACCACCCAACATGTGTCTGCTTTGTGTCATCCACAGATGACGGAGCTGGGCCATCATCTGTCGGCGGCCAGTCCACCCCATCCCCCCAACGGCATCCTGTGCCCGACCCCCTGGGTGGTGAAGACACTGTGATGGAGGGGAGTGCCCACACCTCACCTGCTGAGGTGGTTGAAGAGGAGCCTGTTGTTCCCGAACAGGACTTTGTATTATTTTTGGAGTAGTCCTCCCCTTCTGCAGGGCCCTCTCAGATCCCCTCCCCCATCATAGGAAGCCCCTCAAGGGCGACTCCATCCCCCCGGGGACTACCATCTCCTGGCCCCAGGAAGGCGACCCGGAAGACCAGGGGGGTCTGACGTGGTCCATGACCAGATGGCCCGGGACCAGGCCAGGCAGACCCAGCAGATGGGGGAGATTGCTGGGCATCTGGACAGGGTAGCTGGCAGCCTGGCCTCCGTGGGACAAATGTCAGGGGCAGTGCAGGACGTCAGCTGCAACTGCGCTGCAGTGGTGACCAGCCTGGGGGAGGTGCAGGCTGATCTTAGTCACCTCACTGCAGCCTTCCAGGCCAACACTGCTGCCATCCGGGACCAGGGGAGGTAGAGGCAGCGTGACCAGCGGCATAATGTGACCCGCCAGCTGAGGATGCAGGCCCAGACCAACCACTATCTCAGCCGGATTGCCGTGGCCTTGGAGGGCATGCAGCCAACACCTGCCAGGAGTGGCCCACCCAGGAATCAGCCACCTCCAGATGCCCCCCCACCCCACCCACTCCCTCCAGGCAGCTGAGGAGCCAGAGAGGGCCCACAAGAAAGAGCCCCCGTCAGCCCAGATGAGGGTTTTTTTTGTGGTTTTTGCTCAGGTTATGAGCTTTTATTTTTATTTTGGTTTTTGCTCAGGTTATGAGGTTTTATTTTTATTTTGGTTTTTGCTCAGGTTATGAGCTTTTTATTTTGAGTTTAACTGCACACGGTCAGGAGTGCAGGGGACAGTGTGAATGACAGTGTGAATGGTGTGTGAATGTGAGGGGGTGGCACTCCTGCCAGTAAGGGGTGTCACCCTCGGCCGTTGGGGAGAAGTTAACCCAACGGCTGTGTGAATGACGTGTGAATGGTGTATGAATGGACAGCGACATCATTGGGGCCTTGACGCCGGCGTTGCTGCTCCCAAGTCCTGCATGTTGGACTTGGGCTAATCCAATGCGATGT
Source organism: Rana kukunoris (assembly GCA_029574335.1). Lineage (NCBI taxonomy): Eukaryota > Metazoa > Chordata > Amphibia > Anura > Ranidae > Rana > Rana kukunoris. The sequence continues at coordinate 118,197,015 of CM056049.1, read as the reverse complement.
GGATGTGGTGTGTGTGATCTAGGGACATCAGTGGTGTGCATGCGTGCATTGTCCGTGTGATCAATGTTTTGGTTTAGTGTCCAAAGATGCCTACGGCGAGGACCCTCCTGACTGCTCTTCCATCAGCTGACTGGGTCTCCTCTGGCAGGGGGGGGCTGTCTGGTTGGGGGGTCAGGTCATCATGTATGTCAATCTGCAGGCCCTTTCTCATGGCAACGTTGTGCAGAATGCAACCGATGATCTGACACACAAAGGTAGGGGAATACAATAGGGCCCCCCCAGACTTATCCAGGCAGCGGAAACGGGACTTCAGGAGCCCAAATGTTTGCTCCACCACTGCACGAGTTTTGATATGTGCCGCATTGTATCTTCTCTCTCCTCTGGTTTGGGGGTTCCGGAAAGGAATCATGAGATGGGGTCCCAGTGCATATGCAGACTCACCTGTAAGGGAAAAGACAGGAGGATGTTAGTAGTGCATGTGCCCCTTGTGATGTGTGCATCATGGGGGGGGACAGTCATGCCTGCCACCCATGTCACTCACCAACCAGCCAGCTGTCCCCATACACGTTCTGTTCGAATTCCATTGGGATGGGGCTCTGATTGTATATGAAGCTGTCATGGCTGGATCCGGGGTGTTTGGCAGGGACGTGCCATATGAGGCGTTGGGCATCGGCTATCACCTGTACGTTGATGGAATGCCAATGCTTCCGATTGCGGTATATGTGCTCTGTGGCACTGGGGGGCTGGAGTGCCACATGTGTGCAATCAATGGCCCCCACGGTGCGTGGGAATCTGGCAATGCTGTAGAAATCTGTCATTGCCTTCAGCCGCAGCTCCTCAGTGGTTGGTCTGATGAAGTGGTGGGACATGCGTCTGAGGATTGCGGGGACAACCTGGTGCACACATCTGCTCATGGAGGACTGTGACATCCCTGCCACCACTCCACTTGTACGCTGGAATGATCCACTTGCAAGGAAATTAAGTGTTGCCAGTACCTTCACCAGTGGCTGCACTGCTTCTGAGCGGTGTGTTGGGCTGGTGATGTCATCCTGCAGGGTTGTGGGTAGTTCAAGGATTGCATCAGGGCTGAATCTGAAGAGGCGATACACCTCCTCATCCCCCATGCCAAAGAGGCTCATGCGCGTGCGGTATATCCTCTCACGTGCCCGCCTCCTCCGTTCCAGGGGGACCCATTAGTAGTGCTAGGACCACGGCTGCCCCTGGCATGTTGGCACACAGAGGTGTTGTCCTTGCAAGTGTGTTTGTTCAGCTTGCTATTTTCGTCGGTAACGCTGCTGCTGTAGCTGCTCTCCTGCTGACCTGTGGCCGTCAGGAGTAAAGATAAAGCAGCTGCTACCTACCGGAGCATGATGGGACTGCGACGTCACAAGACAGGCCTATATAACTCGCTGCGAGCCGCGCGCCAGCCATAACAGCGGAAGGAAGCGTTGCGTCAACATCTGGAGAAGAGAAGAAGAAGAAGAAGACGTCACAGAAGAGGGGACTCGCCGCCGCCAGTAATTGAGCTAACACACGAAGATAGCGGCGGCGAGTCCTGAAGAAGAAGAAGACCCCCGGAGAGCGGAGAAGACCCCCGGAGAGCTGGAGAAGACCCCGGAGAGTGGGAGAAGACCCCGGAGAGTGGGAGAAGACCCCCCTGCCGCCGAAGATGTCGAAGGAAGCCCGCCGGGTGGTGGGCGCTTTTATCAAAGGGCCCCCCCGGCGGTGGAAGAGAACCAGACGGCGGTGAAGAACAGCGGCACCCACCCCCCCCGCAGAAGCCCGCCGGAGGGGGGCGCTTTTATAAAAGCGATCATACACCCCCCCCGGTGGCCAACTAATAAAATATTTCAATACACTGTGTGGTTTATTTGTGTTTACACTTTTCTTGCAGGTGAATGGGTAGGGGTACAATGTACCCCATACTCATTCACTTAGGGTGGGGGGCCGGTATCTGGGGGCCCCCTTATTAAAGGGGGCTTCCAGATTCTGATAAGCCTCCCGCCCGCATACCCCGACAACCAACGGCCAGGGTTGTCGGGAAGGGGCCCTGTCCTCATCAACATGGGGACAGGGTGCTCTGGGGTGGGGGGCCGCAGTGCGCCCCCTGCCCCAGAGCACCTGACACCCCCATGTTGAGGGCATGCTGCCCGGTACGGCTCAGGAGGGGGGGGGGGGCGCTCGCTCGCCCCCCACTCCCTCCTGACCGGCCGGCCGGCGTGCTTTGGATACGGGTCTGGTATGGATTGTGGGGGGACCCCCACGCCGTTTTTTCGGCGTAGGGGGGGTCTCCTTACAACCCATACCAGACCTAAGGGCCCGTTATGCTCCTGAGGGGGGAACCCATGCCGGATTTTTATTTAAAATCCGGCGGGGACTTCCTTCTCAGGATTCATAACAAACTCCGCCCACGTGTAGAATTGGCGGGAATCCGCGTCGGATCCCCGTCGCTTCTATGACGCACTCGCTGGAATGTGGTTTTACTATTCCAGCGAGTGCGAGATGTCGGCAGCCTGTCGCCGAGAATCAGCGCGATGCTGTCGTGCTATAAACACATTCTCGGCGGCAGGCACTGTATTTGGCGAAAAACATCGTTTAGAGAAACAATGTGGAAAATATGATGTGTTTGTGCAAACTAAGTTGATTTTAAAAAGCAAACAGGATTCATTTATTCACACAGTGATGAGATAACCTAATAAGCAGCTGTTTTTACATCTGTAATTTAGAGAACCTGTGTCTCCCCCCATAAAATACTAATTTGTACCTTTGGTGAAGGGACTCCAAAAACTACTTATTCAGGAGGCCAGCCATGTGTGTCACTTCACCAAAAAGGCTCATTATATCACAGCTTGGGAGAGTCATCTACCAAAATATGAAGTCAATAAGGGCAGGCCCACACTGTCTCCAAAACGGCAAAAAAAAATTGTGGAGGAGGAGGATGATGAAGAAGGAGAGGAGGAAGAAGGAGAGGAGGAGGGAGAGAGGAGGAAGGCGGATTGGTGGAGGAAGGCGGATTGGTGGAGGAAGGCGGATTGATGGAATTAGGCGGATTGGTGGATGATGTCGGATTGGTGGAGGAAGGCGGATTGGTGGAGGAAGGAGAAGTTGAAGAAGAAGGAGAAGTTGTAGAAGATGTTGAACTTCTCAGTACAACAGGTCAGTGACACCCCAGATTTGCAGGGAAAAAGAGATGTAGATAGGCCTGCACCTTACTTACTTACAATGGGCCAGATTCACGAACACTTGCGCTGGAGTATTTGGATATGCGCCGCGTAACTGTGATGATGCGCCGTCGTTTCTATGTGCCCGTACCCACCAAACTAGATGCGCCCAATAACGGGTCATTTGCGACCGGCGGAACGTTCCGACGCCAGAGTATCGTCAGCGCTTATTTTCGCTGGGCGCATCAGTCGCGCCCATTGATTTCCCCTGCAAATATGCAAATGAGGGAGATTTCCCAATTTGCGAACGGATTAGCACCATACGCTGGCTACATGCTCTGCGCGTATCTGGTCCGTCCGGCGCAAAGTTATTTCTACAAAAGGCTGCTTTATCTTTACTCCAGACGGTCACAGGTCAGCAGGAGAGCAGCTACAGCAGCGTTACCGACGATAGGAGCTTGCTGAACAACAACACTTGCAAGGACAACACCTCTGTGTGCCAACATGCCAGGGGCAATTGTGGTCCTCGAACTACTGATGGGTCCCCCGGAACGAAGGAGGCGGGCACGTGAGAGGATATACCGCACTCGTATGAACCTCTTTGGCATGGGGGATGAGGAGGTGTATCGCCTCTTCAGATTCAGCCCAGATGCAATACTTGAACTAACCACAACCCTGCAGGATGACATCACCAGCAAGACACACCGCTCACAAGCAGTGCAGCCACTGGTGAAGGTCCTGGCAACACTTCATTTCCTTGCAAGTGGAACATTCCAGCGTACAAGTGGAGTGGTGGCTGGGATGTCACAGTCCTCTGTGAGCAGATGTGTGCACCAGGTTGTCCCTGCAATCCTCAGACGCATGTCCAACCAGTTCATCAGACCCACCACTGAGGAGCTGCGGCAGAAGGCAATGACAGATTTCTACAACATTGCCAGATTCCCTCGCACTCTGGGGGCCATTGATTGCACACATGTGGCCCTACAGCCCCCCAGTGCCACAGAGCACATATACCGCAATCGGAAGCATTGGCATTCCATCAACGTACAGGTGATAGCTGATGCCCAACGCCTCATATGGCACGTCCGTGCCAAACACCCGGGTCCAGCCATGACAGTTTCATATACAATCAGAGCCCCATCCCAGCAGAATTTAACCAGAACATGTATGGGGACAGCTGGCTGGTTGGTGAGTGACAAGGGAGTCAGGCATGACTATCCCCTCCCGTGATGCACAACAGAAGTCGCACATGCATGACTAACATTCTCCTGTCTTTTCCCTTCCAGGTGACTCTGCATATGCACTGGGACCCCATCTAATGACTCCTTTCCGGAACCCCCAAACCAGAGGAGAGAGAAAATACAATGAAGCACACATCAAAACCCGTGCAGTGGTGGAGCAAACATTCGGGCTCCTGAAGTCCCGTTTCCGATGCCTGGATAAGTCTGGGGGGACCCTATTGTATTCCCCTACCTTTGTGTGTCAGATCATCGGTGCATGTTGCATACTACATAACTTTGCTATGAAAAAAGGCCTGCATATTGACATACGTGATGACCTGACCCCCGACCCACACAGTCCCCACCTGCCAGAGGACACCCAGTCTGCTGATGGAAGAGCAGTCAGGAGGGTCCTCGCCGTAGGCATCTTTGGACACTAAACCAAAACATTAATAACACAGACAGTGCACGCATGTACACCACTGATGTCCCTAGATCACACACACCACATGCACATCACATTGGATTAGCCCAAGTCCAGCATGTAGGAGTTGGGAGCAGTAACGCCGCGTCAAGGCCCCAATGATGTCACTGTCCATTCATACACCTTTCACACGTCATTCATACAGCCGTGGGGTTAACTTCACCACCACGGCCGAGGGTGACACCCCTTACTTTCAGGAGTGCCACCCCCTCACATTCACACACCATTCACACTGTCCCCTGCACTCCTGACCGTGTGCAGTACAAAAAGAAATTAAAAATATCATATCCTGATAACTAAAATAAACAAAATCTCATAACCTGAGAAAAAGGAAAAAAACAACTCATGACCTGAGTATGTCCAAACAAAAAATATAAAACAAGAAAAAAAAAAAGGCCTCATCGGGGATGCCGGGGGCTTCTTCTGGGGGCCCCTCTCTGGCTCCTCAGCTGCCTGGATGGAGTGGGTGGGGGTGGGGGGGCATCTGGAGGTGGCTGATCCCCAGGTGGGCCACTCCTGGCAGGTGTGGCCTGCGTGCCCTCCAAGGCCCTGGCTATCCGTCCAAGGTAGGAGTTCGTCTGGGCCTGCATCCGGAGCTGACGGGTGACCTGATAATGCTGGGCCCGCCGACTCAGCCTCCCCTGGTCCCGGATGGCAGCACTGTTGGCCTGGACGGCTGCAGTAAGGTGCCGAATATCCCCCTGCACCTCCCCCAAAGTGGTGACCACTGCAGCGCAGTTGCAGCTTACATCCTGCACTGCGTTGCTGAGGTTGGCAATGGAGCCCAGGCTGTCAGACACTTTCTGTAAGTGCCCAACTATGGCCCCCATCTGTTCCGTCTGCCTGGCGTGATCCCTCGCCAACTGGTCCTGGACACCATCAGACACCCCCCTGGTCTTCTGGGTCGTCTTCCTGGGCCAGAAGATGGTTGTCCTCGGGGGGAAGTAGTCGCCCTTGAGGGGCTTCCAAGGATGGGGGAGGGGACGACAGACGGCCCAGGAGAAGGGGAGGAGACAGACAAAACTAAGGTAAAGTCCTGCTCTGCCACAGCAGGATCCTCTACAACCACCTCGGCAGGTGTGGTGTGGCCACTCTCCTCCTCCACAACCTCTTCACCACCCAGTGGCTCGGGCACACGATGGTGTGGGGGGATGGGGTGGAATGCACGCTGACAGATGATGGCCCAGCTCCGTCATCTGTGGATGACACAAAGCAGACACATGTTGGTGGTCCCACACACTTGGCACATGTACCCTCTCCCCCCCAAATGCAAAACAACAAATAGGGGATTATAAAACACTTACCTGTCCTTGTGCCTTCCTCCACGGAGTCATAGCCTGCGACCCCCTCCACCTGCTCCCTCTCCAGGCAGCGTGCGACCACCTCCTCCTCTGCGGTCAGGGTGACAGGACATGGGGGACCACCACCTGTGCCCCTCTCATACCTCCTGATGGAGGCCACCTTGTCCCTCACCTTGCGCCGCAGATCATTAATTTTTTTTTGTATGTCCCCAGCAGTCCGGGTGGAGTAGCCCAAGACATTGACCCTGGCAGCAATGGACTCCAGGATGCCCTGCTTCCTCTCCCGGCTGGTCTTCCGGCTTTTTTTGCCATGGAGAAAAGCATTATCCGTCTCCATTGCCGAAATGATGAGCGAGACCTCCTGGGCATTAAAATTCAGGTTCCTCCTCTCTCTGGGGGTAGCGGGAGCAGCCATCACCAAACAAAAGTATCTTCCCTGGGGTGGGGGGAAGCGGAAATACTTTTGCGCCGGAATGGCGTTTCCGCCAGCGCTTTTAAGCGCCCAGCGGAACGCATTGCGCTGACGTTTCCCAGGAAGTGGTGCCGACGGAAGTTGTGAGCATGCGCACAAGGGGGCGAGTGGAGCCGCACTCACTGCGCATGCTCCGTGGATGATGCGCTGAACGTAAGCCTCTGCGCTGGGCTCCGCCCATCATTTACATATGATCACACCCACTTCCACTTGCGTCGGGTTACGCCAGCGCATTATCGTTACTCTGGCGCAAGTTTACGCGCAACTGCTATGTGAATTACAGGACTTGCGCTGAAAGGGTCTTCAGAGTAACGTAAATGAGAAGCGTTACTCCAGAGGAAAGATACTCTCATCTACCTGAATCTGGCCCAATGTATTTTTTTGATTTTGTCATTTTTAGGGGATGAAGATGGGATTAGCACATCTGTTGCTCCTAATTTTTCTCGTGCAAGTGCACAAATCCTAATACAGCAGATAATGGATCTGCTATCTGCTATCTGCCATCACAGTACATCGATTGTCTGTGCTTTGTGGGTGCAACCCCTTCCTCGCTTATCAAGTAGGTGAGAGAAAGGGTTTGCACCCACAAACCACATACATTGATCACCCATGATGGCAGATAGCACATGTGAACATTTGGCATGGGATCTCAGACGAGAATTCACCATTTGGCCCATCACACACACAGCATGTGTGCATCCTCAAATTTGGCGGATTCCGTGGTGACATAAGACCATGTTCTGGGTTTGGTATGTTAAATAAAAGGTTGAACTTTGTAAGTTCCATTGTTACATATGTTTGTAAAAACCAAAACAATTTTGTTGAAGAAAAAATCCTTTCTAAACACATTTTTCTAAGAAAAGCCTAAGATTTTGGGGAAAAAACACCAAATTAAAAAAAAAACGAAAAAAGCAGTGGCTTCTTATTTGTAGGCTCAATACCCAGTTTGTAGAAGAGTGACTAGAATGTGCAATTGTGTGTATTTACTAAAACCTGCTAACTAAATTGGGCACAAGGAGTGCACTAGTTTCAGAACCTGGAACACAGATCAAAAGAGAAAAAGCAATAATCACAAACAACTGAATAAAGTCCAATGGTCAAATTATTTATTAGTTCTTTGGAATATTTCTTTCTTTTGGGGGGCCGAATTAGAAAGAAATATTAATCTGGCATAGCTATGGCCCCCCGACCCATAAAGTACTCAACATATTTGTCGCGTACCTCACGAGCAGATTCGGTGACCGAGCCAGCGCGACCAGTGTCCAGCCCAGGAAGGGTATCTGAGGGTAGTCCTGCCTCAGCACCGATGTTGGGTAGGTATGTCTGGGAATGCCTGCGTAAAAAATTATGCAATATGCAGCAGGCCAAAATAACTGAGTTAAATTTATATTCCGCCAGATATATCGCTGTCTGGAACAGGCGGAACCGGCTGGCGAGTATCCCAAAGGCATTCTCGACTACCCTCCGGGCCCTGGCTAGCCGGAAATTGAAGACCCTCCTCTCCGGGGTGAGGGTCCTCTGGGGAAAGGCTGCATGAGGTGAGGTCCAAGCCCGAACGCCTCGTTCGCTAAAAAAACAAACGGAAGTCCTTCCACATTGTCTTCATCTGGTGGCAGTTCAAGACCACCAGTTTGTAGACGCCTGTAAAATTCGGTCCGCGCGAACACTCCCCCATCAGACAGCCGGCCATTCTTCCCCACGTCCACATACAAAAATTCGTAGTCTGCCGACACCACCGCCATCAACACGATACTATGAAAACCTTTGTAGTTATAATAGTACGACCCCGAAAGAGGTGGCGGCACTATGCGGACATGCTTCCCATCAATTGCCCCTCCGCAGTTTGGAAAATCACAATGCTGGGCAAAGTGGGCAGCCACAGTCTGCCATTTCTGTGGAGTGGAGGGAAACTGTGGGGACAAAAGCAAAAACAAAATTAGCACTTTGGCACATAAAAAACATTGCAAACACTAGTAAAAAAACATAATTCGGCAACATCACAGTATTAACATTTCTAAATATTAGTGTGTAGTGAGTATTTAGGGCAACAAATCCAGAGCCAATTATTATCAGACTACACATCCCGCCCTTGGGGCAATACACTTTTTTAGGGGGGAGTTGAACTACAATGGAGCAGGACAAAAAAAAAAAAGTGTGTTTGTCCCTAGGAGATGATGCTGGATAGGTTAGTAGTGTTGAAGGTAAAAATATGCAGGTAGGCCAAACAAAATTCACCTGGAAAGCTTAACAACATGCATGGGGAGAAAAGGGAACATTCAGCACACAGCATATTACAATCATGGCAATTAGGAAAACCAACAAAAAAAAAAGAGTTTCTAAATATGCATATACATTATTAAAGACACAGATTGTGATGTTAAAGGAGGAAACTTACCGTAATAAACTCCTCCTGCAGGAACTCCTCCTCCTACTGTTCCTGTCCAAATCACTGGAATGCACACAGACTCCAGAACAAAACCAAAAAAACAGCACGAACTCGTGAAAAGTTGTGCTGCTGCTCCATCATGGCTTCAAACCGGCCGGCTGGTCAGTCAAGAACACACTCAAACAGAAAGCACCCCCAAATCCAGCAATACCTGCAAAGATCGCAGTCAAACAGATACGACCGTACAGGACGGCACTGCAAAGCAGAAACACCACGCACGGCGACACTGAATGACAAATACAAGCCCACAAGCACACACTGAACCGTAAAATACGACCTGTTAAGCGCGGAGACTGAAAAGCACGAATCAGCTCTAACCAAACCTTCACTAACACGGAACTAGCAAATGTGGAACAACAGAGGGCGGCGCCGTAGGCTTTGGCATTCCCCTTTATAGTGACATCGTACGTGGTTTACGTGCCCGCATTCTGGTCCGCTGGGATTTCTGCCCGATGGTGTGTACGCTCATCAGACCAACGGACAAATTTGCCTTGTCCGCTGGGAAATATCCGTCAGATGTTTCCGACCGGATAAATTACATTGTGTGTACAAGGCCTAAGTCATTAATAGTCCGTCATAAAGTTGCTTGATTAAGACTTTTGATGCGTGCCTTGTGGAAAAAAAAACCTGGTTGTATCTTTGTGAGTGGTCACAGCAAGCGTGGCTATCTGTGCTCTTATATTAGCTGCACTCACCAGATATTCTTTACCCCCTAGGGGTATGAGACATTCACAGTGTCTGCCACTGTGGGGCATTCTGGCGCTTCGCCTATCCCTGTTGCGCTAGTGGTGGAACTCCAGTGGTAACCCGTATGGAGGAAAAAAAGAGGATGCCCAATATTGTATTTCCGTTTACACAGTTTTATTAATTAAAAAGTGTGATAAGGTACTAACATTTGGAACAAGTAAAAAACGCATGTAATGCTGACAAACGGAAGTGATGCAAGCTTCTGCTGACTCTGCCCTACCAGTTTCTTCGTACTGAAGTATATACACTATAATTATAATTGCATTACTGATTATAATAAACAGTTTTAAAGCTATAGATAGTGATAAAAAAGCATTGGCCTATTTTATTAAAGGATGAAACCCTGAGGAAAAGATTGCTCACCCATTCAAAATTTGATTATAGAAAAAAATAATGCCATGCATGATAAGCTTGTAAAAAATATTTATGATCCACCAAAAAAGGTAAACATTTTTGTCAATTTAGAAGTTTTTTTTAGGTGCAATAAATGTAAGGCTTGCAAATGTAAAAATGAGGGGGATAAAGAAGTCAGAGTTCTCTTCCTTCACTGGCAATAAATATCATAAAATAAAGTCTTTGATCACTTGTGATTTCTACCCATGTGGCTTACGTACTTTTATGTCCATGTCGGATGCAATACATAGATAGAACCACAGGGGAATTAAAATCAAGAATCAATGAGCATGTGAATTTTTTTTTTTTTTAAATCAGGAAAAAGTTTATTGTGCCAATAAAAGATAATACAAAGCTGAACATTGCAAGTCATAGCCAACAAATGGTAAAGGTACATAATGCAATACACATGCAATGCAATCAAATGAAGGTAGTCAAACAGTGGCACACAAAAAAAAAAAGGATATTATAATGACACATGTCAAGAAAAAGTGTATAGGAACATTGTGCCAGACAGTGAGAACGAGCCCACCCTCCAGCATTTCCAAACAAAAAACAAAAAAAAACAAAAACAAAAAAAATAAAAAACGCACCCCCAGTCTACCCCGCCAGTGTAAAGTATCCCCCTAACAAAGTAAGGGAGAATATGACAGTTTACATGCCTGTCAATAAACATTTCCAGCAGAAATATTCAGTGAACTACTAGCAGAATCCACTAAGCACTGAGCAAACAGGTCATAATCAATTGAGGAGGCGCCAGCCCAGGGGTGTCCAGCCATGCCTGCCATATAGAATAAAATTTTCTAGAAGCATTTCTATGCTGATACGTCAGATGCTCTCTTATTAATATATAATTAATACTTGATCTATCCACTGTTTTTTAGTCGGGATGTGTGGGGGACAACCAAAATCTAGCCACCATTTTCCTAGCTAGGTACAAGAGTCTGATTACAGCTATATGAATAGGGGGAGTATATACCTCCTCATCAACCGCTCCTAAAATGCATATACAGTAATAGGGTCCAATGGGACCCTAACCTGATAAACAGAGGAAATAACTTCCGTAATATCACCCCAATAGCGATGTAATTTGGGACAGCGCCACATTAAGTGAATGAGCGATCCCTCCTCCCCACAGGGTTTGGGACATAAAGGTGAGTCTCTCCTTCCCCAACGGTGCAATTGAATAGGGGTACGATAGGCCCTATGTAACAAAAATAAATGAGATAGCCTATGTGACTGAGATACAGACGTGAGCGGTCCCGCTTGCAAACTAATATCCCAAGTCTCATCGTTGATATCTCCCAGATCCGCAGCCCAGCTTTGTCTGCTTGGTAAAGTCGCCGGGTTTTGGGTAGATGACAATAGGTATGAATAAGCAAAAGAAATAAGTCCTTTTTTCCCCCGACCCAAAGAAAACGTCATCTATTAGGGGGTGACTAGCCAATCTGAGGATGGAGACCCGACCCATAGCATGCAAAGCATGACGGATCTGAAGATATTTGAAAAACTGATGCCTAGGGAGATCAAATTCGTCTTATATTTCCATAAATGATTTCAAAACATTTTGAGAGTACAACTGAGCAATACTACTGATACCAGCATCCCTCCACATCTGGAAACCCTCCAACCCAACCAATTCAGCCAAGTTAGGATTATCCCATAACGGGGTATCAGCCAAAAAACCACAAATCCCCAAACTTGACTTAACGAGGACCAGAGTTTTTTTAAAAGAACCACAGTGGGCGCCCTCTGCGGCAGGCAAGGGAATCCCGCCTCCAGACTCGCCAACACCGAGTTGCTCCATGCCCCCGTCTGCAATAGAACCTTAATAGAGTTGGAATCACCCTTGATTCCCAACCCACCAAAATGTTGCAATTGGGATGCGTAAAAAATAAAGCTTAGGATTGTGGACTGCCGCACCTCCCTGATCCTTACTGTATTGCAGGGTAGTAAGTCTAATCCTTGCCACTCCTTTTTTCCAAATTAGGGACCTAAAAAGAGTATCAATACGAACAAACCACCTACGGGGTATCCACTGAGGGGAATTATGTATAATATATAACAGCTGAGGACCCCAGACCATTTTAATAAGATTTATTCTACCTATAACCGATAGGGGAAGCTTGCACCAAGTATTACACGTTATCTGAAATCTTTTAAGAAGCGGCAGGAGATTATCATTAAGATAAGACTGCGGGTCAGCCGTGACCTGAACTCCTAAGTATTTAAAGGAGGTGACCACCTTAAGGGATTCCGCAGCAACCGGCAACGAGATTGTCATGTCATCTACAGGTAAAATAACAGATTTACTCCAATTGATGGAGAATCCCGACAAGGTTCCAAAATGCCGAATCACCTCCATAGCTCCAGTTAACGACCCATCCATATCCCCCAGATACAACAATGTATCATCCGCATTGAGGGAGATTTTGTCTATCCTCTGGCCCTCTGAAAGCCCACAATAGTAGCAGATGACCGAATAGTAGCTGCAAGCGGCTCCAAAGCCAGTGCAAATAACAGGGGTGACAAAGGGAACCCCTGCCTTGTCCCCCTAAAAAGGGGGAATGGATCCGAAAGGTCTCCGTTTACATGGATCCTAGCAGTGGGATCCGCATAGAGAAGTCTCACCCACCGAATAAAAGTATCACCAAGGCCAAACCGTTTCAAAACCTCCCACAAATAAGGCCACTCGACGCTGTAAAAGGCCTTGGCTGCATCAAGGGAAGGGACCGCTCTCTGACCAGGGTTGTCCACAGGTATCTGAAGATTAAGGAAAAGACGTCTAATATTAAGGGCCGTAGAGCGGGGAAGGGATAAACCCTGACTGATCCGTATGGACTAACTTATGGATAACTCTTGCTAATCTAGTAGCCAGTACCCTAGCTGAAAGCTTAACGTCCGCGTTAATAAAGAGATGGGTCTATAGGAATCAAGAGACCGCGCCTCCTTGCCGCGGGCTTCAACAAAAGAACGATAATTGCCTCATTCATAGAGGGAGGCAGACATCCCTTCTCGAATGCGTCCACAAAAAAACGGAGATGGGGTATCAGAATGTCGGCATAGCGCCTATACACCTCCGCCGGCAAGCCATCCGAGCCCGGAGACTTGCCAGGAGAGGAAAGCGCCAAAGCCTCCAACAGCTCATCCACTGACAGAGGAGCATTTAACTGTTCCACGTCCAAGGCCTCAAGATTTGGGATTGGACAGGAATCCAAAAATGAGGCAATGTCAGCTAGGGTGGTAGAAACTTTAGAGGAATACACATCAGCATAGAAATTTCGGGAAAGCAGATAGAATCTCTACATGTGAGGAGAGCAAGACCCCCGAGGAATCAACAATCTCAGTCACATGCGAAGATCCCCTCTGTGATCTCACCAGCATCTCCAGCATATGACCCGTTCCCTCACCTTCTTCAAAATACCTCTGCTGGAGAAAGAAACGTTTATTTTCAGCTTTTGACAAAACCAAGTGTTTAGCTATATGTTGGGCCTCCTGCCAAAGTCTTTCAGTATGTTCAGAGGGGGAGTCCACAAAAGCGGACTCAGCCCTCTCAACCTCCCAAAGCACTGTTTGTTCCCAAGCCCTAGTCTCAGTTTTAATAGAGTTAATAGACTTACAGTAATAAATTGGCCCCTCAAAAAGGCTTTCAGTGCATCCCAGAAAATACCAAGACTGACTGAATGCTTATTAGTGCGTATGTATACAGACAGGGTCAGGGCTAGGAAAAAACGACAACCAAAATGGGTTAAGTTTCCAACAAACCTTCTTAGTCGCCCAAGTCAAAAGAATAGTAACACAAAAGGGAGAGTGGTCAGAAATCGTCCTGGCCACATATTGCGAGGAGGAAATCAGAGGGAGCATCTCATCGTTACCTAAGCCCAAATCAATCCTGGAGAGGCCACCATACGTAGCAGAATGACAGGAGTAGCATTTAGTCTGCGGATGGCGAAGTCTCCAAACATCCCTTAAACCCAGCTCCGACAGGAGCCGAGCAAAAGGCGTCGGCCCCCCTCTCACAACAGTCACTGAAGCTCTGGAAGAGCACCTGTCAACATCAGCATCCAAATAATTGTTAAAATCACCTAACACAATAGCAGGGATACCTGGATGGCGAGACAAAAAGGTAGCTAGAGTTTTGAGCACTTCCGCAGAGAAGGGGGGAGGGATATACACATTAGCAATGATGCAGACCAGACCATCCAGCAAGCATAGCAAAAATATAAACCTGGCCATTAGGGTCAACCAGGAGGGATAAACATTGAAAGGAAACATCTGAGCCAATTAGCACGCTAACCCCTCTGGCATACGATGAGAAGGCAGAGTGAAACTGCGTGCCAAATACCCGGGAAGAGAACGGAGACTCCTGACCAGGTAACAAATGGGTTTCCTGCAAAACACACCACAGAGGAACCCAAATGTTTAAGCATATGTAGAACCGCCACCGTTTCACTCTGTCTCCCAATCCTCTAACATTCCAACTGGTTAACACACATCTCTTAGCCATAGCATATCAGAAGTCATATATAGGGAACCCCAAGTATACAGAGTCCCATGAAAAAATCAGTGAAACCAACTAATAGAAATTCAGAGATCATAGTACACAGTAAAACGACGTTCAGCAGGAAATTCACAAATAAGTCCATACATCCTGAAAAGAAAGAAACGTTAGGTAGACTCAGGGAGTTGAGACCAACTGGGCCCCATTCAGAGCAAAAAAACAAACCTGTAAAAAAGAAAAAAAGAACAAAACTAAAGAAAAAATTGTCACGTCCACGCAGGACTCTCAACCGGGGGGTAAGGTTCAGTAGCCGGCTTCGAAGAGCCAATAGGCAACAAACCTTGTGCTGCATTCAACACTGCAAACTGTGCCAACTCATTCCATGAGAACAGTCTTCCGCTTCAACAGGAGCAAAAGAATGAGCTAGGGGAAACACCTCCAGCCAGAGTCAATCCCCGTTCAGGGGGGGAAAAGGGGGTCAAAGTCAAGTGTTTCTTTGCCTCCTGGCCACACCATCACGAAGGGAGCCTTCCTCCTATCCAGCCATTGCATAGCAAGTGAGGGTTTATCAAAGAAGTGAACCTCATCTCTGGCGACCACACGCAGACGAGCAGGATAAAGCATAGCATATTGTATTTCCAGAGAGCGAAGCCTCCTCTTAACATCGGGTGAATTGGGCACGCTGCTTCTGCACCTCCGCCGAAAAATCTGGGAATAAGGATATTTTAGAATTATCCATCACTAGAGCATCCCCCATAATACGAGCTTTAGATAGGATAACATTTCGGTTTTTGTAGTTAAGCATTTTGAACAAGAAGGCTCGAGGGGGGTTACCCGGGGGTAACGGCCTGGCAGGAACTCTATGCGCACGTTCCACAGCAAACATAGGGGAGAATGCATCTTTCCCAAACTTCGCCAGCAGCCAGTGTTCAATAAAATTGACCGGATTCTTGCCTTCCATTTTTTCAGGTACACCGATAGCCCGCACATTATTGCGGCGAAGCCTGTTTTCTAAATCATCGAGCTTCACGGCATGTTTAGCCACCGTAAGCTGTTGAGCATGCGATTCCCTCTGCATGGGGGCCCAGTCATCCTCCAGAAACACTAATGCGGCCTTCAACATCAGTAGTGCGGTCCCGCAACTTCTGCATGTCCTGGCGCATGAAGGACATCTCCACCTTATCCCTTTAATCTCCATTGTCAGGGCTGTCACTGACATGTTACAGGACGTGACCGCAGAGAGAATGTCTCTTAATGTAGGTTCAGGCCCAGCCAGGTCCGAGGACACAGCAACTTGCGGCGGCAGAGAAGAGATTGGAGTGTGGTACTTACTGCGTCCCATGGTAGAACAGGGCCGTCGGGTCCTCCAGAGGAACTGTATCATCCGCATCAGATTGGGAACCACTGTGCTCCTCCGATCCCGCCCAAACTCGCTCCGGCATGTCCCTTGTGCCATTCAGGGAGAACAGCTTCTGCGCCGCCTCCCTGTACTTAGCCTTAGCAGCCTGTGCAGCCGCGCCGCCATCTTGCGCCGCATGTTCCAGGGCAGAGCGGGCCGTAGCTCCGCATTTTAGACATCCTCACCACCGCTATCCACACCGCACCAGCCAGAGGAGAAGAGAGGAGAGCACCGTGCTGTAGGTATAACACAGCGTTGGGTTAGCAGGAGCTCACAGCAGGATAAGTTAAAGGATTTCGGCGGAGCCCACACGGAATGCGACCGGCTACATCCGCTGCCAAGCATGCCCGAGCATGTGAAATGTTTGATAAACATGGTGTCTCTCGACACTTCAAATTAAAACACAATAGAGATGAGCCCCTTTTCTCGCTGGTTAGATCTAAAATTCGAAATTGGGCCCGCTTGCCCTTAGGGGTGTGGGGTCGAGTGAACCTTATAAAAATGGTTCTCCTTCAAAAATCTTGTATGTCCTTTGGCACTCCCCAATATATCTGCCACTGAAATATTTTTTAAGACACTTGAAGCCCTCCTCAAGCCCTTTGTGTGGGGGTAACAATAGGCACAAATTAGCTTGGCAAGCCCTTAAAAATCCGACGGCATTGGGAGGCACGGCGCTACCGGACTTTAACATGTATTACATCTCCGCACAGCTGTCCCAATTGTATCACATTGACAAAGTAGACAGCACACGGTTTCTACTGTTGCTATGACCACGGAAGGCCCGAGTCACAGGAGATGCGCTCTACGCAGTAGTATCGGCAGGGTCTAGGAGAGTACTGAACAGGAGGGAGATGCGAAGTCCTTGCTGTATCACTATAGGAGGATTTGGGACCTGGCGTCCGCTAGACTAGGAATACACCATAATACAATGACTATACGCCACTGTGGCATAACGGGGGGACTGAAGGAGTTTGCTCATACTCAGGGATCTGAATTATGGGCAGCACGAGGGTGTCTATTACTTACACCATATATTTATCAACGGAAAACTCAAAACCTACCAAATGCTTAAAGAGAGGAGTTTTCATACCCGACCATATGCTGTTTGTGTGTTTTTTCAGCTCGGCACGCAGCCCAGGCGCACAATTTTCACATAACTATCCGCAACCTACTCCACAACCCTGTTTGTCTCCATCAAGCAAGCCACGGATCCCCCGCGGTTTGATATCTGCGTTCTACAAATATGTTATCTACTCCCATCTCCACCAAAATTGCCTTGCTTTAAAGCCTCGCTGCGGGAGAGGGAGGGAGGTGGGTCCCATGGAGGATGATGGGGAGTGGGAAGGAAGCACTGGAGACCTGTAAGATGGTGGTCCCCCAGGCTTTCGGACAGACTGTCACAAGTCTTCATTACACACAGGAGCTATCTCACTCCCATTCGAGTGGCTAGATATAAGCGTGATCAGTCGACCCTCTGCGCGATCGAGTGTTGGCCAGGAAACAGGCACCTTTTTCATCTGATTTGGCGCCTGTCCAAAAAATCCAAGACCTTTGGAAACAAATTGTCACCTTCTTACATGATGATATGGGTTCCCCTGTTACCCTTGACCCCAAGCAGTGTCTCCTGGGAATATTCCCTGAGGAGATAGACAAATACACCAAAGTATTCGTTCACGAGACCTTATTTTCAGCCAGAAAAACTCATAGCTAGAAAGTGGATGAGACCGACACCCCCTAGTTATCCAGAGTGGAAGGCAGAGGTGAACATCTCCTTACCTTATAGAGAAATGCATATACATTAATAGAAGCTGCCCAGCCAAGTATGGCAAGTGTCTGGGATCGCTGTGTTGGGGGACTCAGAAAACATTGGATAAAGTGCACCCTTCTCTTGGCGGATTCTGATGTTGTTTTACTTGCCAGGGTTTTTTCTTTTTCTCTTCTTTTTGTTGTTGTGTTTTTTTTTTTGTTTTTTTTTTTTTTCTGTTTTATTGTTTCTGCCTTCACTGTGTTCTGAGATCTGCCTGTTTATGCCTATAGGATTGCAGCCGGTTGTAAACCACTGTCGGCAATCGGCTTGTGAATGTTTTGATACTTTGTACTACTCTGCGTGTTGTTACTGTAACCCATGTATGCTAACTCAATTCTTGACCATGTAATACATCCTTTTTTTTTCTCAATAAAACACCTTGTTGAATTAAAAAAAAAACACACAATAGAGATCCTGAGTAATAGATTGTCATCTATTTTGCACTTTATCGGTTTGCACTGTATTGTATCATTGTACTGTATTTGGGGCTTTTTAAGGTCCTATCTATGGTCATCTTTTTCAATGAAAATGTATATTTAGAGGGTGTTATTCATAGTTGTTTTGGATCAGGGCTGCATTCCTTTTCTTATTTTTTAATATAGATTATACCCAAAACCCCAGGACTCCAGACTACAAACACTTCTCTCTCTCCTGCTTTCTATATTATATTGGGAAGGTTTTCTGTAGTCTATATAGATTAAATAATTGAATCATATAAAATGCAGCACAGGTGGAAAGCAAAGGTTTTTAGACAAGTATTCCAGCAGGTTCAAAGGATATTTTTCCTTTTCTCTAACAGATGTAACAAAATGATTCCAATGGTATATTTGGCAAACAAAAAGGGAGCATATAAAGAAGTGTTCACTGTAAGGTTTACATACTCCTTGTTGGCAAATTCATCTCTTATGAATTGGGATCCTCAGTGCTAAACACCAACTTACTTGCACTGTATCATATGATAAAGCCCAGGGACTGCACCTGGTCTTTTCTATATCTGTCGTGTGTGTATGCGACTTTTTTTTTATTTTCTAAAGCCCTTCTTCATTTAAAAAAACAAAAATATTTAGAGCATTTTTTTGGAAAAATGGAATTTCACCGAGTATGGAGGAAAAGGCTACTGTATTCATCAAGCCCAAATGAAAACTTCCTTTTGATTTCCTATGTTCTGTTTTGCATCATCACTTGAATAGATAATATCGAAAATTTTTCTTCTTAAGATGTGCTATACAGTATATGATTGGTAACATTCTCCAGAGGAATCTAAACAAAAAATAAGATTTCCTGTCACGTGCCAGACACAAAATACAAATGTAGCAGAAAGTCAGAGTTGCAATTTTCACAACAGATCTGCCTTGGCAAGAAAACCAGCAGAAACTATTTCTAAAGCAACGTAATTATAATCACAACAAAATCACATCTTCCATGGTCGTCTGGTTTCACATTCACACTGACTTTTCAAATAGAATAATTGTCATGACATGGCAGCTAAACTATAATGTAACTGTGTAGTACACAAACAGTAATTGGTTTTGAACACAAATTCTCACTTCTCTAGTGTAGCATCAATTATTTGAAATACATTTGTAGATTTTCCCAGCACTGGAAAAAATAGTTGATGTGATAAATTCATTTGCCCTGTTTGAGAA